>JARLTB010000204.1:5932500-6510000 GCA_030141615.1 Unio pictorum
TATTATTATTTGTATTATTGTTGTTGTTGTTATTATTATTATTTTTATGTTGTTGCTGTTATTAGTATTATTATTATTGTTATTATTATTATTATTATTATTATTATTATTATTTATTATTATTATTATTATTTGTATTATTGTTGTTGTTGTTATTATTATTATTTTTATGTTGTTGCTGTTATTAGTATTATTATTATTGTTATTATTATTATTATTATTATTATAGACAACCATTACATTTTGAAGACATATCAGGGGCTTTTCATACATAACAGTTAATGATATTCTCATACCATGTGAAAATATTTTCATGAACACAAATTTGATGTAGCGAATATGGAATGGAGACAATATCACACAAATGGCATTTATATGTTAAATGATAACACGAATATGCATCCAACCATATTGTGATTAAGAAACTGAGACATTTTCCTTTAAACAGCCTTGACATAGAATATGCAAATACATGTAGTAGACATACAAACATGTACATAATATATATTAGTTTTCACACAAGCAATGCAAACATACAAATGCTGACAGTTCATACATGCTTTTTTTAAGTCTTACATGTGATACAGGACTTTCCTGTAAATAGGAATTTACCACTTCTATCTTAAAAATTCTATACATGATCTTAGATTATCACTGTAACAACATATTACCAAGAATACATTTGCAAAGAAGTCAAATGTTACCATGGACTGAAGAAGACTATTCTATCCTCAGGTACTTTGGAATAAAGATGTGAAAGAAGATGACTATTGGCAATAATTTATGATGATGTGCTCTTTGTACTCTTGGTGCCAATCAAACAGTACACTAGTTGCCTGTACTAACACCAATAGTGTGAGACCTCCAATGACTGTCCTGTGCAATTAACAAGATAAATAAAACATTACAATGCTTTGAAAATGATAGCAAATAAACATTACTATATTATTCAATTAAGTTACTTACTGAAAAATTCCATACATGGATTTACGTTTAAAATGTTACAGATAATTTGTTTATCATCATCATTGTCATCATCATCATCATCATCAGTCTTTTGACCTAGTGCGGTTGTCGAGGCACTGTGCTGCTGAATATCTGACCAGTTCTCTCCACTTGTCTTAATCATGTGCCAATGCCTGTGTCTCTGCAAAACTTTCCTGGTCCATTCTGTGATGTTGTCAGTCCACTTTTGTCTCTTTCTACCTCTCCTTCTGCCACCCTGGACACTGCCCTGCAGTACTGTTGTCAATAGACTGGTGGCTCTAGTGACATGGCCATACCATTTCAGCTTTCTCTGTTTGATGGTGGTGAGGCGGTCTTCATATAGGTCTACTTTGTGCCTGATACTGTTATAGAATTTTCATTTGTGATGTGGTTCATGTAAGAGATGCCATGGAGCATCTCATTTCATGTGCCTGGATTCTTTGTTATAATTCTGCTGTCAGGGTCCAAGCCTCACAAGATTACAATAAAACTGAGATGACTAGTGCTCTCAATAGTCTAATGTTAGTTTTCAGACAGATATTCTTGTCTCTCCAAATGGGTCTCAGCTTTGACATAGCTACTGTTGTTTGTTATGCTCGTGACAAAATTGCTGCTCTTGATCACTCTTTGGTGATTATGGAACCAAGATATTTGAACTGGCCCACTGTTTCCAGTTCCTGTCTTCTGACTTTAATCTTGTCTGAGATTTGTTTGCCACTATTTATCATCAGCCTTGTCTTCTCAGCACTTATCTCCATGTCAAATTCTTGAAGATGTTTCATCCAGGTTTTTCACTAAATAAAACAAGCTCATCTTCACTGCATGCCCATCAATGTCATCTGCAAAGCAGAGTTTGGCGATCTTACACCCCCTCCAATGCTTACTGTCCCACAGTGGTTTTCCAGGGCATCGCTCATGATGTGTTCTAAGCTCTAAGTAGATGTTGGAGACAGCCTTGACATACTCCAACTGTTGTCTGGAACCAGTCCCTCCCCACAGAACCTTGAGCAATTACTGCACTGGTAGCCTTGGGATACAACTGCTTGATGGTATTGATCAACTTTTGACCCATGTTCTTCATTGTAGCCCACAATGCCTCATGCCACACTCTGTCAAAGGCCTTTTTGATATCTATGAACACATGATGGATTTCTTGATTATGTTGTAAGTTATTTTTACACAGAACCCCCAGATTGAATATTTGTTCTGTTGTGCCTCTTCCACTCCAGTATCCTGCCAATTCTTCAGGTAATTTGTTATATATACACTGTAAAAGATGGCAGTAAATATACTGGTACATGTACAATGTGCATACAATACTGGTACATGTACAATGTGCATACAATACTGGTACATGTACAATGTGCATACAATACTGGTACATGTACAATGTGCATACAATACTGGTACATGTACAACGTGCATACAATACTGGTACATGTACAACGTGCATACAATACTGGTACATGTACAACGTGCATACAATACTGGTACATGTACAACGTGCATACAATACTGGTACATGTACAACATGCATACAATACTGGTACATGTACAACGTGCATACAATACTGGTACATGTACAACGTGCATACAATACTGGTACATGTACAATGTGCATACAATACTGGTACATGTACAACGTGCATACAATACTGGTACATGTACAACGTGCATGCAATACTCCACAACAACAGTGATTCATATATTACATCTCACAATAATACTGCAATCTAATGAAGTGTTGTTGTTGTTGTTTTTGTTGTTGTAGGGTTTAAAGCCATTTTTCACCACAAGATAGGCTGCCAGTTTAACTGGTGGAGGAAGAACACTGGAAAACAAAAAAGCTACTGGCAAGCTTTCTCACATATCCACATTAGCGTAGCCTGAGACTCAAACCAGATGGCAGTGATCCAGAATGGTGAATGTTTCAGACCACTCAGGGCTAATCTTAGCAGAATATTATGTGAATGATTATAAAAATATTTCATTTTGTTGTTAAATTTTCTGACAGATTATTAAATAAAAATATTGGTTATTGGAAAACTATGGTAAAAAATATCTACATCTGGATTTCAAAATTCTTTTGTCATAAAACTAAGTGAAAAAAATGTAAGTCCTGAATGTATCTGATAATATCTAATACTAGTAATTAAGATGCAAGGTCCTTTTTGAAACAGTAAATTTATTAAGTCATAAAGTCAATTTTAGATCCATCTATTGTTTTATCTATCAAAAATAATCAATAAAATAAATAGTTCACAATATACGAAAGGGTAGATTTTCAAAAGGCAGTTCTTGTATATCAATGTCTACATGCATAGAGCTGCCCCATAGTTACCTTAAGGATTTATTCAAGCCTAATAGTATAGTATAGATCAATCCAACATGGAATCCTTCAAACACAACAACCAAAAACAGAGCAATTTAAAAAGCCTCCAATACTTGGGTACAGTTGTGTTAAACAAGATTTCACTCTGTGTAAAGTATACTGAAAATATTACAGTATTTACGATTGATTGATTTGTTTATTAGTTGTATTTTAACAACACACCAACACTGTTAGGCTATTTAGCGCCATTCAAAAGGTTATGTGTATGATCGTTTAGAAAGGACAAAAGGTTTCATATCAACCAGTGATATCAAAACCAATTAGTTGAAAGTAAAATGATAAGATGTTAACCATAAAAAAATTAAGCTTCCTGATCATTGGGGGATGTAAATGGTGTATGTTAATGGAGACAGATGAAAAGGTATTGAAAATAAGGGATGGTATATCATTACATAAAAATACTCTCGGTAATGGTATAAAAGTTGCATAGGTTGCAGGTCGAAACACTGTCATAAATTGCTTAACAGTGAATGGTTCATTGCATGAAACGCAATCTGGTGGGTCTTCTTTTTTTAGTATGTGGCAGTGAGTTATATATGTAAAGCCAATTCGAATTCTTTCAATGACTACCTCCTCCCTATGGATGGTTCTGTAGGAAGGAGTCCATTCTCCTATGGATGGCTTGATGGCGTGAAGTTTGTTCTTCACTGCAATATTCAATAATGCCTGCTACTTCATATGGAAAGACTCTTTGATGCTTGATTTAAAATCAGTATACAGTATTATAAAATCAGTTCTTGTGATAGGGCCATTTTAGCAGCTCTTTCATTACCTTTAATACCAATATGTCTAGATAACAACAGTATACTATATTGTGCGGATATATTCAGCTCAGTATTTTGACAAGAATATTGGATAATAATGGGTTCTCCAGTTTTCTATTGTATTGTTGTTGTTGTTGTTGTTGTTGTTGTAGGGTTTAATGCCATTTTTCAGCACACGATTGGCTTAGAATAATACATGGTGGCCATACCGGTATTAATGTTGGAGGAAAAACCTGGGAAAACCCTCGGAATGAACCACCGACCCACTGGAAGCTACTGGCAGGCTTTCTCATGTACCCACATTGGCAGAGTCTGAGGCTTGAACCCACACAAGTATCTTGCTGGTGTGTACACATGGGTGAGTTCAGATAGGTATGCTGGACTGGAGCCTGTCAGTGAAACAGTACATAAAACAAAAAAATTTTGTGCTTGATTTTGGATCAAACGGATAACCAGTGTCGGGTGCAGGGCAGAGGTAAGGTGTGCTCTGATCGAGGTACTCTAAAGATGATCCGAGCAGCTGTGTTTTTAACTTTTTGAAGATTCTGGAGTAGCTACTGTGACAAACCAGACAGAATAGAGTTACAATAGTATAGTCTTAAAAGTACATAATGAACATACAAGTGTTTTAGTGGCATCAGTTGAAAGATATTTACAAATGAATCTGTTGCGTCTCAGCTCAAGATATGAATGGAGCTGATGCATCTCAGCTCAAGATATGAAGCTTTGCATATGTTCATGACATGTTGGTGTAATTTGAGAATACTGTCCAAAGTAACACTTAGGATTTTTACTGACTGTGAATTTAATGTTGGTGTTGCTGATATTTATTGTTACAGGTAAAGGATGTGAATGAGAAAGTCTTTGTGTTGTGATCAGAATGGCCTCAGTTTTATCATCATTCATCTGCAGCTTGTTACATGTCATACATGATGTCACATCAGAAATGCACCTCTCTACACCTTTGATGGTAGCATAAACTTCAGTTGCGTGGCTAGACTTGTATATTTGGGTGTCATCAGCGTACAGTTGGTGAGACACTGGATGATGATCTATGACACATGAGAGTATCTGAGTGAACAGAATGAAGATAACAGGTCCAAAAACAGACCCCTGTGTAACACCACAACATAGATATTTGTTTTTAAACCCCATTCCCACCATTTGTTTTCCAATACAGTAAGAAATTCTTACTGCCAAAAATACACCACCTCCTCAATAACTCTTGCCCTGATAACATGTGAACCCACTTACAGCATGTTCAGTAAAAACTGTTATGAGCGACCCCTGCTATGAGAGACCACCTTTCATTTCTGATCACAATCATAATGCACAAATTGATATTATTAAATACATGAACAACCATCTTCTGAAAGCAAACAGCGATGCATTCACAACAACAAAAAACTGATCAACATCATTGATCTTGACTTAATACTTTGTAAACACAAGAGCTTAGGATGCGTGTAGTATGCAAACAAAGCGCACACTAAATAACACTACAGTTGAACAACCATATAGTGAGATAAACACCAATAACCATCATTTAATCTTTATAACAACAACCACATAAATAGTAAAGATTGTTGTTATTCAAAAAACAAAATATTGCTATCTACCAGTTTTATGAAATTTACAAGTCTAGCGGATGGTGTCATTTGTAAACTGCAATATATCATACTAAATTACATGTCCCTAACAACCACTGTACTGTCAAAGTCATGTGATTATACCATACTAAATTACATGTCCCTAACAACCACTGTACTGTCAAAGTCATGTGAATATACCATACTAAATTACATGTCCCTAACAACCACTGTACTGTCAAAGTCATGTGATTATACCATACTAAATTACATGTCCCTAACAACCACTGTACTGTCAAAGTCATGTGAATATACCATACTAAATTACATGTCCCTAACAACCACTGTACTGTCAAAGTCATGTGAATAGCAGGTAAGATTAACCATTTAACGTCAAAGGGAGTAATGATGGACATGCGCAGTCAATTTAGAGGTTTGTATTTTTTATTTATCCTTGTGAAAACCTACACAATGCTCATAGTCCTAATTTCTCATTGAGAAATCTTTTGAAATAATGGCTTCAGTGTATTAGGCTTAGTACACTGAGTAGGGTTGAGTACATTGTTTATCTTTCCAGTTAATCTGTAATGCCAGGAGAGGGGGGTGGGGTGTAAATGAGCTCTTTGACTTTAATAATAGCAAGTGAGAATCATTTCAAGATATTTCTTTATTACAGTGTTTCACAATGAAAACCATTGACACTTATAACAATGGCAGAATTACACTCTGATGAATTGAAAGAAATGAAAAAGACGAGACCGCTTGCAAAATAGCAGTCAACTTAAATGTCATAGAACATTTAAAGGAGTATAAAGAATATGCTTTACAACTTGACAGTCCCAAATATTTGCTATTTGCTCAGAAATAGAGATATATGTTCAGACCAAACAGCAGAGTACAAAATGTCAACAGAGAATTATAATGGATTTCTTAAAGAAAAGTGATGAAGTGTATAGAATAAGATATATACATGTACATCTTAGCGAACTGCAGTTTTTGTTGCATTTGAAACAACTCTGAAATATATGGCCATGTGAAGTTAATTTTTGGATATAATAAATATTACCATTGTTTATTTTACAAATCATATAGATGTACATGTTCTAATATATGTAAATAGTCATTTGATGTTCAAGTATACATTGATTTATTTTGTTTGATAAATGTAAATTTTTATTATATTAAGTATTTTTTGCAAGGAATTTTTTACCAAGATTTATGAATAATAATAATAATAATAATAATAATAATGAGGACTTTGTATTGCGCCTAATCTTTTGAAGCTCTAAGCGCTTTACACCATCAATAATGATATGACTACACTACAGAACAACAAATGACAAAAGCAATGAAATTGGAAAACATAAAAACATGCTGAAAACATATAAGATACAAAAATAAAGGATATGGTACTTGTACAGTGAGTATGGGTATTTTTTCTTCTTCAACACACAACTCTTATGAGAGACTACATAGGCCGCTTTTGGTTTGTAGAAGGGGCGATCTCTCATAACAGGTTTTACTGATATCTGAATAAGATGCCATTTTGTTTAATAAAAAACATCATGTAGACAATTTCAATCAAAATTGGTTCATGAAACCTTCATATATTACTCATAAAAAGTACTGGCAATCTGAGATTTCCTCAAAGATAATACATTTTACTATTTCTTGAAAATCAGGTTTTGATGTTGATGGTCATTTTACAACTGTAAAAAAGGAACCCTTTGATACCATAGATTTAGCTTAAAATAAGTCAATGGCTGCTGACATCCAACATACACACCTTCCAAAACTATATAAATCAACCTGTAACAAATCCATCTGAAAGTAACTAGGAGAATATTCAATTATAATGACCATAATACAAGTTTACAATAAAAACAACTTGAATAAAACAGATTTTTCAAAAAACATTCCAAAACAACTTAAATATAAATTAATATTGTTAAAACCTTATCTTTCAGTTCAAAATGAGCAATGTTTAGTTATGGGAAACAGTTAATGCTCTTAAAAAGATCAAAGGGAAATAATCCCTCTTTCTTGCTTAATAGTTCTTTTGGAATATTCTCCCTTTAATTAGTGATGAAGCCTTGTAGCTATAACAATCAGTAAGGTATGATAGTATTGAAAATAGGAAAGGACAATTTTTTTTGTGTGTGGGAATTTTGTGTCTTCCAACTAGTAACAAGCTTCTTATTTACAGAATCTTAGATCTTTATTACTGATATAAGTTTCTAATAAATTATAATTAAATTTACTATCTTAATACCAAACATGTTAAAATCAACAGAAATTACTGCTATCTTTTATTTAATGCATAATGTAATACTCATTAAAGGGCCTCAAGGGAGAATAATCCATAACTAGATGCGTAGTCACCCCTTTTATATAAAATATTATTTATTATCACTTTATTACTCTTCAAATTTACATCTCCAAACTCATTTGTCCACAATCCTGAAATTTCCATTCTTTTAATCGTGTCATCTTTTCTGGCACAGGTTCCATTTTAACTTTGTTATCTACATATTTTACAAGAAGGTGATGAGAATTAATTGATCTATACCAGAAATCATCAATTAGAATCAATTTCAAATTCTTTTATTTACCTTCATAATTCCATTTTGCCGATATAAGAATAAACTTCAATCTATTCTAGTTTTTCCCTGATAAACATGAATTTAGTTTCATGACCATTAAATTTTTGGAGGAAACTGACATAGAAACTTACTTCCCCTGTAATTCATCTAGTCAAGAAACATGTAGCTACATCCTTCTTTGAAGTACTACACAAGCAACATTCAAAAAAGAACCAATACTTTTCAAATTTATTATTACTAATATTAATAAATGGCCAAGTTCATGATAGGAACATATTCTAGAAATATAAAAGGTTTACAAATCTAAGTAAAAATCAAAAACTTTATGAAGAATTCAAGACAAACACTGAAATGAAAAACAAAAACAAGCCGAGCATCAAACATTTTATCATTTGGCAAGATATTTTATTCGAAACAGCCAGACATTTCCATTAAAAACCTTTCCTTTATTTATCTATTTAAATAATTGTATTTGTTCCAATTTATAGAATATATTTTCAAAGAATAATTTCAACCTTAATAATCAATACATCCACATGAAACTTGTCATTTTATCCTTGTCAATCTCTATCATCTTCTTTAGCTTACTTTCATATATTTGTTCAGACATTGCAATAGTGTATACATATAATACCAACAAGTCAAAACAAGCACCTTGCAACTGTGACATTAGTGTCATGAGAGATTAATACTACAGTTGATTGATGTACTTTTCTGTCCAGAACTCTATTAATAACCAAATGAAAATGGACTAAACAAAATACATATTGGACTGACCATATCATATTGTGTCATCATACAATGTAATTGACCTATGAAAACTGCATCCTTGTACTTCTCAAAATATCAACTCTTTCCAATAGAATCCATTAATTTTCTTGATGACAGAATCATTTATAGAATCATCAGATTAACTCACCAATAAGTCTCATTTCCATGCAGAAACATTACCGGTACAGATTCTTTATTAATACTTTCAAACTCATCTCTCACTTTTACCCACCACCACCAAAATTCAACATTTCTCCTTGGAATTTCAAAGAATCAGCATATTTGCTTGACCCTAGAAATAGTCTAAATACCTAAAATTATCAGCATTTAATATACCAATTCTTTATAATAATTAAGCTCTGATAATCCAAGGTCATACTCATTTTTTCCCTTTCAAGTCAATACATTTTACCAAATTTTCCATATTTGTCATCAGGGTTCAATAGGTAAAGAAAAGTATAACTTAATCTCTTGAAATGATCAATGTCAGCCTCTGTTTGGTTAATCAAATCTATTAAATTGATGATAAAATAATGGCTCTAAAAACCCAACTGCAAAATTGGAGTCCAGAGACACCATTGACATGAATGTTGTTGTAGCTGGAGTGTCACCACAACTGTTCAGTGTATAGGGTTTTAGTGTATAATAAGTCAATGGCTGCTGACATCCAACATACAAACTTCAAAAACTGCATATAATTCAAAACGTAAAAATCCTTTTGAAAGGAACTATGGAAAAATTCCCCATTAATCCTTATTACCAGTTTTTGTTAAAAATAACTTGAGTAAAACATATTTCATGAAACGGTTATACAAGAACACTAAAGTAAAAATTAATACTAATGAAATCTCGTCTTTCAAATTCAAAATACTGATAATCACTGATTAGTTGTTATTATGATTTTGTGCATGTGCCCATCAGGAACTATATCAATGATTCTGTAAACATTGAAAGGGAAGTAACTACCTATGATTTAATTAGCTTTTTCTTCCTTTTTGACGATTCTCCCTCCAATTCATTTTGAAGCACTGTAGATTGCACTGGAGTAATTATGTTTTTTAATCGGAACTTTGTGCATCTCCAAGACTAAATGCACAAAAAAACACAAAAACTTTCCAACTTTTTTTCAGTGAGATATCTTCAAACAATACTTAGAAATTCAGAAGCAAAATCTCATGGATTGCAGTATGCAATTATTTGTCATTAAATTTAAACAAAGATATCTATAAGTAGTTTGAGTTTACTATTACAAGGGTCAAATATAATTTTTCATGTCTTGTGTCATTCACATTACATGTGAGAGTTTATTAAAGAGAATTTATTACAAATGGTCCTTGAGTCGTACATTTTTACATGAGAAGTTAATTAGCTTTTATATTTATATTTTGGGAGACTGTAATTCTCTGGTGACCATAAATAGATTGTTAAAGTACTTTCTAGTGTACTGTCTGTTCTGTACACATCTTTTTTTCTAGTCTTGTATTGTGGGACAACTTTTAAATCATTCAAAAATTACATGTAAAAAATGCACACAAACTTAGGTTTCTTAGATGGTATCCTGTCTTTTCAAGGGACTATCATCCCCCAATACCTACTCCAAGTAACAAATGTTATCCCTACCCAACACCTACTCCAAGTAACAAATGTTATCCCTACCCAACACCTACTCCAAGTAACAAATGTTATCCCTACCCAACACCTACTCCAAGTAACAAATGTTATCCCTACCCAACACCTACTCCAAGTAACAAATGGCTCCCATAGTAATATTAGATGCATCTTTTCACAACCAAATAGCAAAGAGATTCTGTCTAATTTACATTACCAATTTTAGTATCACGATCATTGCATTACCAATACAAATTGGCCATAATGGTCTCCAAGAAGCTCATGATATCCATAATGAAGATGCAAACCTTCCATTTAATCCAGTTCTAAAAGTCTGTAGTGAAAAGGGAACTCAAACATGGCTGGGAAAACACAATAAGACCAAAAAAATTCTGATGCAAAAGACCAGAGACTAACTGCCTTTTCTTTCCTCTACATTCTCACTTGAAGGCAAACAGAATCAATTCCAGCAACCAAATGTGGTCATCTACAGAGCAGCAATCAGACATGATTTGTCATAATCGAAAGTAAAGCCCATATATAAAACTTGTATGGATAACACTGAGGGTTTATCATAGTTCTTCTAATAATAATGTAACTGCGTTGGATACATGCATGACAGGCAATCACTTCTGGACTTGTCACATCGAGCAGCAATAACACACAAACTTCTAACCAGTTACCCTTTTTTATTGGTTTAATTGTCACACAATCGTAAATTTAATCTCTGCCTTAAGAAAACTCAAATTTTCAATAATTCTACATAATTTTGTGGTCTAACATTAAGGTTATTAAAAAATATACTCACTGCATATGTACCTAATAAATAATCACAATAACTGATACCAGATCAAGTGCATAATTGGTGAACAACAGTTGAAGGCTTTCTTTTGTCACCTGCCTAGTGATCATATTCTTAGGACAGGGTAGCTGGGATGGAATCAGTAATGAATTCACATCATCACTGGAAAAACAATCCCCAAGTGATTTTATATCTAATAGTGCTATAAATGATTGTATATGTTCAGCATGTTGAGGCATTCATAAAAAAATTCTTTTTTCTTCCATGATGCATCATAATGACACAGTTATATTGCCACTGATCTAAAGTTGGCATCAACAGGCAAATTTTATAACACATTTAAAAGATAATCTCGGTTTTCCTTGATAAAATTTTACTTGACAACATCTCCATTCATCATCAGTACCGTCACTGTGGTACATGTATATGCCTTGTGTCAAAATAATATAGAACCCAAGTACATACTATGTATGCATGTATGTCAATAAATATACATAAAAATAACTTTTACCTTCATAATTTTTTATGAAATGCTTGTCATTCATCAGTTTTCTTTCTAGTTTAAAAAAAAATTAATACAGGCATTACTATTAGGGGAGACTGGGTATAAAAAAAACTTGAATACAGGCATTACTATTAGGGGAGACTGGGTATAAAAAAAACTTGAATACAGGCATTACTATTAGGGGAGACTGGGTATAAAAAAACTTGAATACAGGCATTACTATTAGGGGAGACTGGGTATAAAAAAAACTTGAATACAGGCATTACTATTAGGGGAGACTGGGTATAAAAAAAACTTGAATACAGGCATTACTATTAGGGGAGACTGGGTATAAAAAAAACTTGAATACAGGCATTACTATTAGGGGAGACTGGGTATAAAATATCATCTTTAATATCATAATATTATCAGTGTATTTATGTATTGTTGCCATAGAAACCAATGTTGTGTTGTAAAAATTTAACAAATTAAATGTGAGACCAAAATCATTTTTTTTATTTGAAATGTTTAAGACCAATATTAGTACATAGTAGAAAGAAATATGCATATAATATATATATAATATAAGCCTAAATTTTATTGAATTTAACTGTCTAATATTAACATTTAACTGAGATATATAATTAAAAAAACACCTGATGTGCCTATATTTGATTGAACTTCGATAATCCAAGCCAAAAAATTCAAAAATCTCACTTTCCACAATCACAAATTAAGTGCAGCTAATTCAACAAGACAGTAGAAAGCAAAATATAAATGAAAACTAAGCATATTAAATTGTTATGATTTTTCCATATTCAAGGCTAGATTTGGTTGCCATGGCAACTAATAAAATATTCCCAAGTATGCTTAAATAAAATATGTTTAATATCCATCCAGTGTAAACAATACATTTACCACTATAAAGGAAATTATTATTGCATAAGAAGTAAACTGAAAAGGAAAGCTAAATAACTGTATTAATGCATAAATCCTGTGCAAATCTAGAAGTTAAACTCCCAAACTTATGCATGGGAAAGGATTATAGATATTTCTGTTATGTAAAAAAATCTTTTTATTGACATATTCTTAAAAGTAAAAATTAAAGTAATAAAAAAGCTAACATTGATCTAGGTAGAATAATAGCATCCAAACTTAGTACATAAAAGTATCAGCAAAATAATTTAAATTGACAACATGGTTCATCTATCTTAACCATGTTAAAAATATTTCTCTTTCATCATTATCGTCAGTCTATTTTGACCTAGTGTGGTCGTCAAGGCCTGTGTCTCCACAAAACTTTTCCTGGTCCACTCTGTGATGCCATCAATCCATTTTTTTCTTTGTATTCCTCTCCTTCTACCACCTTGAACACTACCCTGCAGTACTGTTGTGTAAATAGACTGTTGGCTCTAATGAAATGGTCATACCATTTCAGCTTTCTCTTTTTGACAGTGGTGAGGTGGTCTTCATAATGGCCTACTTTCTGCCTGATGGTGTTTTTGCAGTTGTGATGTGGTCCATGTAATGAATACAAAAAGACTGAGATGACTAGTGATCTCACTAGTCTGATTTTAGTTTTCAGGCAGATATTCTTGTCTCTCCAGATGGGTCTTAGCTTTGACATAGCTGCCTTGTTTGTGCTGCTAGTGACAAAATTTCTGCTCTTGATCTCTCATCAGTGATCATGGAACAAAGATATTTGAACTGGCTCACTGTTTCCAATACCTGTCCTCTGACTTTAATCTTGGCTGAGATTTGAATGCCACTATTTGTCATCAGCCTTGTTTTCTCAGCACTTATCTCCATGTCATTTTCTGGAAGATGTTTCATCCAGGTTTTTCACTTAGTGGCAAGCTCATCTTCACTGCCTGCCAGCCCATCAATGTCAATGTTAAGATTAAACAGTTAAATTCATTATCAATATGTCTTGGGAAAATGTCTTCTAGCACAGACCATCCCTCTCCAGACCAACCAAGCTGCCACTCCAGATTTTCTGATAGGGATTACTCCCTTTGCCTTTGGCTAATCAAAGCCGACATGCAAGGCAGAACTAGCATAATGTTAAAGGTTTCTCATTTACAAAGTCTTACAATATTTCTACTTCCGTAAAAGATTATAAAGAACATAGAATAAATTAGCAAAAAGGAAGTCAAATGCTACCATTGACTGAAGAAGAACATCCTATCCTCTGGTATTTTGGGATAACAATGTGGGTGAAGATAACTGGTGATTGATGATGATGATGGTGTACCATTTGTACACTTTGTGCCAACCAAACAGTACTCTAGCACTTTTCCCTACCAGCACCAATAGTGTCAGACCTCCTATAAAATGTTATGTGCCAACTAAAAGCATAAATGAAACATTTCAATGCTTTGTAAATGAAAGCTAATAAATATTAACATATTATTCAATTGAGTTAGTTCAAAAATATAATTTTGTATTCCCTCCAACATTTACCAAAAAATATACAGATGTATACTACATACTAGATTCTCAAACACAAAAAGCTCTACAATGACTTAGTTTGAATATAATACAGCTAATTTGTTAGTTTTTATTATATTTACAATGACATCATGGCTTTTGAGCTAGGTAAATATACATACACAACATGCATACAGTACTCTATTTATAGCAGCAGCCATTTAATTAGTTGAACTTTACAACATCTATTAAGATTTGACTTAAAAAAAAAAAATAAACACCATGAAACTGGGAAACAAACAAACAAATACTGAAAATATTTAAAGTCGGAAACATTTTTAGGTCTAAGTATGTTCTTGCAGTCAGAAAAGGTGAGTTTTAAGAGCACTCTTGAAAGGGATCACTGTGTCTTTGTGTCTAATTTCAATGGGCAATTCATTCCACGTTGATATGGGCCCTGGTATACAAAATAAACATCCATATGACTTCGTTTTCAAAGTGGGAATAATGAGTATACGATTGTCAGATGAGGAGCATAAAAGATCTTGATGGTGTGTACATATGGTTGAGGCCGGATAGGTATGCATATCCCAGCAATACTGCAATATAATGAAGTGTTAAAATAAAGTGTTATAAAAAACTCATTTTAGTTTAATATGATGTTCTATTTTCTGACATGATGATTATTTCAAGCTACTGGCTATTGATTATTTCAAGTTACTGGCTATTGATTATTTCAAGTTACTGGCTATTGATTATTTCAAGTTACTGGCTATTGATTATTTTAAAGCTACTGAAAAAATATACACATCTGAATTTCAAAACTCTCTTTTGTAAATTTATTGTTATAATGTCAATTTTAAATGCATCTATTAATCATCCATTAATGCAGTTTTCCAGGACTAAAATAGTTCACAAAATATAAAAGGGGGATTTTAACAAGGCACTTAATTTTTCTATAGAACTAACATAGTTCACAAAATACAAAAGGGTAGATTTTAGCAAGGCAATTAATCCTTCAATAGAAAATGTCTGGAGATGCACTAGGGTATCTACAGGATTTATTCAGGATTTATCCAACACAGTACCAGCTGAGATTAACCCTTTGAACCTGACAGGCCAGTTTACTGGCCTGTTGTAACGGTGTATATACCCGAAAGGCTGGTATACCGGCCTTGCTATCTACTGTCATGACCCGACAGGCCGGTATACCAGCCTGTGTTATGTTATTCGCTAGATTCACTATAAAATTGTCAAAATTTGCCGGGGAGGCTCGGGTTAGGGTGCCGAAATATGGGGGAGATTAGGGTTATAAGGGTTAATGTCACATGGAATCCTTCAAGTATAAACAATTTCAAAAGAAATAAAATAAAATAAAAGAACAATTTCAATAAAGCTTCCAATACTTGGGTACAGTTATGTGGAACAAGATTTCACTACATGTACAATCTGCAGAAAATATTACCTTATTACCAACCACAGGATTTTAAAAGTACTGTAATTGCATTAAATGTCTGTATTGCATGTGTGAATGTTATTCTTCTGTATGTATGTATTTTGTTCTTTTGTATCAAATGTGTGAATGATGATGTTTTTTTGTATCAAATGTGTGAATGTTGTTCTTATATATCAAATGTGTGATTGTTGTTCTTTTTTATAAAAGGTGTGAATGCTGTTCTTTTGTATCAAATGGGTGAATGTTTTTATTCTGTATTGTATTTATGAATGTTGTTCTTTTGTATTGCATGTGTGAATGTTGTTCTTCTGTATGTGTATATTTTGTTCTTTTGTATTGCATGTGTGAATGTTGTTCTTCTGTATGTGTATATTTTGTTCTTTTGTATCAAATGTGTGAATGTTGTTCTTGTGTATCAAATGTGTGAATGTTGTTCTTCTGTATGTGTATATTTTGTTCTTGTGTATCAAATGTGTGAATGATGTTCTTCTGTTTTGCATGTGTGAATGTTGTTCTTCTGTATGTGTGTATTTTGTTCTTTTGTATCAAATGTGTGAATGATGTTCTTATGTATCAAATGTGTGAATGTTGTTCTTCTGTATTGTATTTATGAATGTTGTTCTTCTGTATTGTATTTATGAATGTTGTTCTGTTGTATCAAATGGCAGAATGGTGTTCTTCTGTATCACATGTATGAATGTTTTTCTTCTGTATCATGTGTATGAATGTTGTTCTTCTGTATTGTATTTATGAATGTTGTTCTTCTGTATGTGTGTATTTTGTTCTTTTGTATCGAATGTGTGAATGATGTTCTTCTGTGTCAAATGTATCAATGTTGTTCTTCTGAATCAAATGTGTGAATGTTGTTCTTCTGTATCAAATGTATGAATGTTGTTCTTCTGAATCAAATGTGTGAATGTTGTTCTTCTGTATCAAATTTTCTTCTGTATCAAATGTATGAATGTTGTTCTTCTGTATCAAATGGGAGAATGACTGTGGGCCTTTTAAATGCACAAACTGCAATCTGCAGGGCTGCCTTTCCAGAAATGTGCCAAGGACAAAAGAAAGACCCAGTGGCACATTCTTGGGACAAGACCAAAATTGGAGTGACTAACCTAAGATTTATAATATTCTGTTGCAATATTCAACCTCCATCTTCTAACTATTTATATTTTAAAAAAAAGTTAATGAAACATCTAGTACTTTGCTTGCTCAATAATTTTGAGATTAAAAACGAAAAACTCCTCTCTCAGCATCATCAAGTCTTATATCCTCCATCATTTACAATTTTTTATGAACAGAACACGTGTAGTGAAACTGCTCTCCATTAGTAACCCTTGGTTTCTGAACAATTCTAATTTGCACAAAGAAAAGTAAAATCATTTCTGGTTGGTTAATATTGGTCTGATTGTTGGAAAAAAACCATTTGTAACCAGTCATAAACATTGTATCTAACTCACATTCAAAATGACAAAAGACAGGATTGACCATTGAATGCAGTCAACAAACTTCGACTACTGGCAGATCAGCCATTAAATGCAGAAACCGGAGCTCGGGTATTGACAGGATCAGGGCCAAATGAGTTAATAGTAAACAACCATGTTGGGAGTTAATGTAGACGGAACTAGACTAACTGATGATACACCACCAAACAAGATTCCTTTTATTCAAAAACTAGAGACATTTATTTTGTGAGACAATTGCCTTTGTCTAACATTTAAAATTTCAGGACCTATCTACTGTTTTTGACCATAAAATGAGCAATAAATATATCAACATTTCAATTACTTCAGATTTTCTTCAAGTTCAAGAAATAAGAATCAATTTTGGGGGTATTTTCTGGTTTAAAAGCAGATGTACTTGTTTTCAGGGTGCGAGTTCATGAGCAAGTGGTGTGTATGTCTATATATATATATATATATATATATATATATATATATATATATATATATATATATATATATTCTTTCCTTCTTTTATTTAGTTGACTGAATTAGTACTAATGTTACAGTGACCAGATAATCGTACACTATGGCTTATTAACCCTTGTAAACTTTTCTTGTGTCTACAAACCTGTTATTGCATGTAATGATAAGAGACACAGAAAGAATCATTTATTTAGGACTAATTTTTTATGTGCTGAAAGATTAGGATTGTAAAATTCAGTAATAGATTTTGTCCCAAAAGTTTTAAAATTGTTAAGAAGAATATGTTGGAAAATAAGCATAAGATTATAATACAGTAATTGTTTTTATTCTTTATTTTACAATTCCTTATATTACAGATGAGCTGAAATATATAATTCTGCTAAATATTTACCGATGACAATTCCTATAAGTAGAGTACTGTGGTATAAAATTTCATCTAGCAGTTATCTGGTACATGCTTATGTCAAAAGTCTCCAGATTTAACAGTATAAATGCTAGAATTGCCAACAACTTAGTTGTATAATTTTTAAAGTAAATACAAGTACAATATATTGCAGATGAAAAACTAGCATGGAATATACATTGGTTTATTCTTTTTTAAGTTTGAAAGGAAATATAGAATTCTTTTTTAAAATTAACTTAATTAAATATCATGGTACATGTAATACTAATTAACTTAATTAAATATCATGGTAATACTAATTAACTTAATTAAATATCGTGGTAATACTAATTAACTTAATTAAATATCATGGTAATACTAATTAACTTAATTAAATATCATGGTAATACTAATTAACTTAATTAAATATCATGGTAATACTAATTAACTTAATTAAATATCATGGTAATACTAATTAACTTAATTAAATATCATGGTAATACTAATTAACTTAATTAAATATCATGGTAATACCAATTAACTGAATTAAATATCATGGTAATACTAATTAGCTTAATTAAATATCATGGTAATACTAATTAACTTAATTAAATATCATGGTAATACTAATTAACTTAATTAAATATCATGGTAATACTAATTAACTTAATTAAATATCATGGTAATACAAATTAGCTTATTTGTTGCAAAGCTTTATTATGTTTCTCATATCTTGTTAGTTGTACATGAGAGACATCAGAGGTCTGTTGCATATTGGCTTATTGTTGCAGCTAGAAGCTGTTTGTCAGGAAAAAGTGTTTGCAAGTAGTACTATTCGTTTGGCGGATAGTACTATGTTGTCAACTCTGCCAATAGTGTCATTTGACTTCCATTTTGCTTTTTTTAGTCCTAGTTCTCATGGTATGATTCAGAATGTAACTTTATTGGTGAAAGTCCAAGGATCTGTAAAGGTCAGACTTTTATTCTAGACTTTTTAATGAAAGCCCTTAATATTATAATGACAGTTGTCCACAGCACCTTCGTGGCATGTATGTGCTATTGCCAATTGGATTAGTTAAGAAAATGGTGAACATCTAGTCTAGGTTCTGCCTACAGTGAGCTGCCAGGAGGGGGTAATAGAAATTTGCAGGAAGATCGCAGCATCATGGGCAGTTAAATTGGTGCCTATTAAACAAGAAACGGCAAACAAATGGAAATCACAAATTTAGTGTGTTATTTTATTGAGAGATAATTCATTTTAACAGAAGAACAACATTCACACATTAGGACACATGTGATACAGAAGAACATTCACACATTTGATACAAAAGAACAAATACATTTGATACAAAAGAACATTATCACACATTTGATACAAAAGAACAACATTCACACATTTGATACAAAAGAACAAATACATTGTTATAAAAAAAGAACAACATTCATATATGCAATACAAAACAACACCATTTACAAATGTAATATAAATGCTTATATACATCTGTGTATATATCGCTTGCAATTTCCAACTAAATCATGCATTATGCATAATGTTTCTGATATCATATTTAGTTTGGTATGTTGATTATTACATTTCCATTGATGTTGACAACACGCTGCCTCATGTGACCCAACAATGAAGTTCTCATTTTTTTTTCTTTCTCTTTTTCAAGGCAAAGCTTGGATGGCACTTGATTTGGACCACAGAAAGATAGTGATTCTTCATATACATCAAATCTTGGGTGCTTTTTTTGTAGAGATGCAGAGCCAGATTGCAACCTAAACCCTGGTTGGTCACTCTTGGATACTCATACACCATAGTTCCATGGTTGACTGTGTGTGAACTCTTGTGGACACCTAGCTATTTTCTTAGGTCTTCCTGCAGCCATGTTTTCTTAGTAAGTGGCAAATGTAGATTGATGTACCGGTAGTATTAGTGATGTCATGGTTGCTAATTGTTCATGGTTGTGATGGATCTTAGACAGGATGTGACATCATAGTCAGGCTGGGGCTTGAAATTGTACTAAGAAGCAACTAAAAGTGTGCATATTTTGAGGTTTTTATTTATTTGACCATATAATGCAGTCAGCTCATTTCATTTTCGTTGAAATCAATTGTGCATGTAATCACCAATCACATTCCTTGTCCATGGAATGGTCTCACCAGGAGTTAATTCCCCTTGACTTTTCATTCCAATTCTTTGGCATACAAGCATTAGTACAGATTCAAATTAGGTTACTAGTACCAAAGAAAAAAGTGATCATTTAGAAAATAAATATATATTTTTGTCTACTGTTATGAAGTTATAGTATCAAGGACTTATTTTTCTTAATCCGATGATGGTCAATTTTTGCCTCAAATGTTATGGAATTATCTTCACTTTTCTCACTTGATTTACATGTAAACATGACCAAAATATAGTTTGAAACTTGGGAAATGATCAAAATACATTATTTAATGTTTCAATTGAAAAATAAAGCAAATACTTTATATGCATTTACTCTTGAATGTCTCTCTTTCATGTAAAAAATTATAGCATTTCCCAGTGACGTTTAACAGTTTTGACATCATGAGGCTACGTTCAAGCTACTTCAGAGGGGTATAGTAAATTAACTAGGGTATGTGGATGTCATTTTGGAAGAAAATACCATGGATAATATATCAAAATCTTTAAAATTGACTGCAGAATATGACAAATTTTTAAACAAGTTAACAACACATCTTCAGGGGTTTCCTTAAGGTGGCACTCTACAGTATCGTATTTTGCATAGATTTAGAATTTTAAAGAAAAAGAATTCCCAAGATTCCCTCACTAGTTAAACTAGCTATATAATAAAGACTTTGTATTATCTTAGGTGATTGTTATTTGATTTATGATTGATGGATGTAATTTAGGTGTTTGTTATTTGATGTATGACTGATGGATGTAATTTAGGTGTTTGTTATTTGATGTATGACTGATGGATGTAATTTAGGTGTTTGTTATTTGATGTATGATTGATGGATGTAATTTAGGTGTTTGTTATTTGATGTATGATTGATGGATGTAATTTAGGTGTTTGTTATTTGATGTATGATTGATGGATGTAATTTAGGTGTTTGTTATTTGATGTATGATTGATGGATGTAATTTAGGTGTTTGTTATTTGATGTATGACTGATGGATGTAATTTAGGTGTTTGTTATTTGATGTATGATTGATGGATGTAATTTAGGTGTTTGTTATTTGATGTATGACTGATGGATGTAATTTAGGTGTTTGTTATTTGATGTATGACTGATGGATGTAATTTAGGTGTTTGTTATTTGATGTATGACTGATGGATGTAATTTAGGTGTATGTTATTTTTTATGTATGACTGATGGATGTAATTTAGGTGTTTGTTATTTGATGTATGACTGATGGATGTAATTTAGGTTCTACGGTATACAGCTAGGGCTAACTTAAGACATGCTCATATAAAAAAGGGTACTAGCTCTGCATGGTCATTTTCACTTCCTGGATTTCAGAGGTAAATTGTAGAAGAAAGATCTGATAACTTTTTTCTATTTTTCAGATATTTCATAATTCGTTCATTGCATTTTCAGAAGCTGCTATTGCCTACTTCAGCAAAATTTGTTTTCCCTATTTTAATACCTGTTAAAGTTAGTGTACTTTGATTAATTCTGGTTAATTAGTCAAGCACAATGGAGCATTCATTTTGTTATACTGTGGGCTTACATCATGTACAGTTTCCACAAGTACCATATCAAAAGAAATGTCAACCACATTACGTCAAAGTACCATGGAGATATGCCAACATTATCTCCATTGTGCATGTTACAAATGCAAACAACTTCACCTCACATACTATCTGAAAAGTACATTATAACCAGTGACCGCCTCCTTAGTCAGTTGCCAGTTTGTTGTAAAAACCAAAATATGTAAATAATAATTATCCTAATTGGATGATTCTGAAAGAAGACATGATATAATTGGTTATAATTGGTTATAACTATTGGTTATTATAATATAATTGGTTAATATATGCATGGGATTTCATTTCCCCACAAACAAATGAGTACACAAGTGGTTCTGCAATAAGTGAAACCTTGAACAAAAAAACGTGGACTCCCGTGAAATGGATAGATGAGAATATTTTCAATATCATTTTCATAAGTAGAAGTACAGAGAAGCAATTATGAAGAATATGAAGGGAATTATTTGGCAAGAAAATTAGGCAGAAATCATCATGGGCAGGATCGTAAAAATGATTACTTCAGTTGAAGTTATATGGAAATTTATTGGTTTTTATATGCCCTCATATTAGTTTTAATCAAACTAATGATACATGAGTTTGCTCAAACCTTTTTTAAACTTGCTCTTTACATTTTTTAAAATAACTAAAAATAATTTTTTCATTTTCTTTTTAATGACATAACTATTTCTATGATCTAAAGTAATTTGTTAATATAAAACAAAACAAAAAAACTAACATAGTTAATGTGCCAAATTGTACACAATATAGGTGCAAAAAACGTGATGAAACCGGAGGCAGATATACACAACATGTGGAGTCAGAGCGGATGCATACTAAGGACCTATGAAAACTGGAGGATGGATGTCAAGATGGAAGAGACATTAAATAGTGACTGCTGCAGCAATGTTAAAGATCCAAACAGTAATCGGATGGAACAGCTTAAGTTGCAGATGGAGACATTCAGTAGTGACAATGAGGCCTGATTTGATTAAATTATAGGCCCTGAACATCTTCACAAAAGAATTATCTGACAGGTCAGTCTCTGGTCAAGTCAGAAGAAACCACAGTGGAAAAAAAAGACCAATTGAAATATGCTTCAGAAGTTGATTGAACACACCTGCCCAAGTATCTCTTGAACAGTTTTCAAAGAAAAATTACAAACAGTACAAAAACTGTTGATATGGGTTTTTAAAAAATAGAATATACCATGTCAATTTACATGTTCTTTGTTAAACAATAGAATTTATCTGAAATTAAATACTATTTTGTTCGATATGTTACCTCCCCCATCTAAGGTTATTTTATGATTCAGGATAAAATAGTTATTTGTTAGTTTGTCAGATAATCAAATTTTTAAAACAATTAGAAATCATTCATGAAGACATGAATCATTCATGAGAAACTTTGATCATCATAGTTCAGGAATATGTTCATGCACTTGTTCATGATTAATAACAACACAATTTGTGAACATTTATGAACAGTTCATGAACTGAGCTCATGAATATTCATGAACTGTTCAAGAACAGTTTGAAAAGTGTTAGTTCATGAACATTTCATGATTTCATAATTTCATCAATTGACCATTTTAAGCTCATGCACATTCATGAATGGTTCATGAACCTTTTGATGAACTTTCATGAATGGTTCCTGAACCATTCAAGAAAGGTTAATGCCAGTTCATGAATTATTCATGATCATTTCATAGGGGCTGGCAAGCTTTCTCACATACCAGTACCCGCATTTGCCAAATCTCAGATTTGAACTGATGCAGAAAGAAGTGAGATGGCAGTGATCCATAACAGAGAGTGCTTTAGACCATTCGGCCACTCGGAGACCAAAAAATAGACAAAGGGCAAAGGAAAAATAACCAGTAGGGATCAACATGGCAATTACTAACACATGAGCATGATGTATGACAGATGAAGAAATAACATAACAGGCAATTTAAAAGTAAAAACAAATGATTTATGAGCAATTGTGGCAAATAACATTATATGAGCAATAAAGAACATTATAATCTGAATTCACAACTTTTAATTTTGTGCATCTGTCTAATAAAATATTCAAAATTGATTATCTGCATATTCTAAAGACTAACAATTCAAGGTAAACTAATACAAAGAATAAAATAGGAGGAATTATAGCATCAAAAGAGAAACCAAAAAAGTATAGGCAAATCTAAATTCACAATTTTAAGTTATCTATCATGACCTCTCAAGACAGAATTCTTTGTGTATTCGTAGACAACAATCTTACTTGGTCTATTCACATTAAACACATTTCAAAAAAGGTTAATTCTTATCTTTGGCTACTAAGGAAAATCAAAACATACATTCCTCTTCAGTCAAAATTGATTATCTGCATATTCTAAATACTAACAATTCAAGGTAAACTAATACAAAGAATAAAATAGGAGGAATTATAGCATCAAAAATGAACCAAAAGGTATCGGTATATATATAAAACATATCGGCAAATCTGAATTCCCAGTTTAGTTATATATCATAAGAAATATTTAATTAGCATTTAATTATTTAATTAAGTTCAAGCTTATTCTTTATAGTCTTGGATTATTATCAGTACCATTACAGTTGAAGATTCCACAACACAAAAAAAAAATTGAGGTCAAATGCAACCATTGGCTGAAGAAGAACACAATATTCTATCTTCAGGTTCTTTGGATAATAATGACAATGAAGAGGATGATTAATGAAGATGATGATGATGATTAATGAAGATGATGAAGATTAATGAATGATAACTGTTTGTACACTTGGTGCCAATCAAACAGTACAATAGAACTTTTCCCAATAGTGACAGACCTCCGAAATCTATAATGAGCATCAAAAAATATAAATGAAACATGACAATGCTTTGTAAAAGAAGCAAATTGACATTAACATATCATTCAATTAAGTTAGCTTAAAAATAAATGTTGTATTCCCTTCAACATTTAGAACACAATATAAAAATATATATTCTATCCAATGTTTTACTGAGAAAAAAGCTTAACCTGGATTTATGTTAAAAAATATACAGCTGATTTGTCTTTACTTATAGCATTTACACTGTAAAAGATGAAGGCATTACAGATAGGCAAGCACCTGTATAACATGGATACTACAGTACTCTATTTTTAGTAACAGCCAGTAATTAGCAAATATTATATCCCAATTAAAATGTCAACTACAGGATACAAAATGATTTTATTTTAATATGACATTCTATTTTCTAACAGATATATGTTTTAATGTTATTGATTAATTGATCATTTTAAAATTATCCAAAACCGAATTTCAAAACTCTTAACATCTTATAAAACTGAATGAAATAAAACTTTAATGCTTGCATGCATCCCATCATAGACAAACATTAAAACACAAGAAAAAATTTCAAGAGCTAACAAAATTATACTCCATGACTTGACTTATCTGTTAGAGTAAATATCTAAATCTGAGCCCAAAAAAAGCAGAAATTTGTCTTTTCTTTCCAGGGATCCATTTTACCCTGCATACCTTGGAGTCAGGTACTCACTTCAACATGGGAGGTAATTAACATAGCAATTTGACCAAGTGTCAAATGCATAAGAAGTTGTCCAAGAAATCTGAGTCTGAGTCTTTTAATCTTAATCCATATTTGATGGCTCATCAACATTATTTGCTCAATATTCAAAGCCTATTTGCCACAAAACCATCACTCAAACTTCTAAAATATTTTGTTAAGCAAGTTTCTGGTTATAATATAGATTGCCCATTACACGAGTTTTTCTTTTTGAGTAGAGTGGTGATATTTGATTGTATTATCGTTTTATTTGCAACCGTCTTAAAAGCCTTAAGCCAGAAAGTAATTTGTTTAATTTGGTCAAATTCTAAGGAGTGGCATTTTAGAATATATATTGTTTAATTTGGTCAAATTCTAAGGAGTGGCATTTCAGAATATTTTGTTTAATTTGGTCAAATTCTAAGGTGTGGTATTTCAGAATGTATTTGTTTAATTTGGTCAAATTCTGAGGAGTGGCATTTCAAAAATGGTTTAAAGACTTTTGTTAAATTTACAGCCATTCAAGCCAGGATGCTCTTTTGTCAATTTTGTTCAAATTATGTTTAATGATTGTTTCAAAGACATTCTGTTTCCAGTAACAGCAGTACATGTATATCTAAAAAGTAGAAAATTTGCACACTCTAAAATTTGTCCCGATTTAGTTCAATGCTAATAGGTAGTTTACAATTTTCCATTTACATCTTTTGTGCAATTTTAATGGTCTATATAAAATAGATCAATCTTATCAAATTTATGTAAGTCTGTCCAACGATTTTTAAGTCTTCATTTAAGGTTTTTTCACACTTAATAACAAGTCCTTTTTTAAAAATATCATTTAGGCAACCAAATGTTTCCAATCTTCCAATCATCCATGTTTCTCATTGCCAACCCTAGCACTTTTTTCACACATGGGAAAAAAAAGAAAATCATACATGTTCAAAATTTTGAAAAAATCAACCTACCTAATTTTAAAGCAGTACAAAAACAAACATTTTTTTTTACCATTCATAAATTTTAAACCATACTTACAAAGATGCATAGTACAATCTGTTTGGTAAAATTCAAATAGTCTCTACTTAGGAAAATAAAAATAATTATATTTATTTTTGCACACAACACTAGAAACCAGTTATACATGCTAATATGACAAGTTATTTCAATCTAAATTTGTTTTTCACAAAATAATACCATTTAAGCTTTAAAGTTTGTGATTTTGTGACAACACTTTCATTCCACAATTAATGTGCATTTTGAAACATCGAAGTACGACACTGAACAGTACTGAAATAGAACCGTCGGAATGACTACTCTCTACTTGAAGCAGGAAACTACAATAGCAAACAGCAGCTCACCTCACTCTTGGTGATTGCAAGTAAAGTGTTGAAAAAAGTGACAACACAGTAACTTCTTATCACTGAAATCAGTTTGTTCATGATAACAATCGCCACTCATAGAGTTCAACAGTTGATACAATAGTCTACACAAATCAACTCATATTTTCCTCAATGATAAATATTATTTTCAAAGGTAAATATTTTGCATCATACCTCACATATTTTAAAATATGATACCAAGTCATTCTTGTAAAACAAACTTTGTAAAGAATTGAGATACATCCAGAAATACTGCCAGGATTTTATCAAAACAGATGAACTTTCTTCCCTTGTCACCAAAACCATGGGGCAGTAGCTAAAAAAGGGGGAGGAATGACAATGGTTCACCATTAACACTCAAACATCCATCTCTTTGCCTGTCTGCTCCATTCTGTTGCATCTTTATTGAAATCAAAATCCTCAAAATTCCCCAGTTGTATAAACATTAACCTGTTAATTGTTTCTGACGTTATATGTGTATCATTATCTATGTATGAAGACCGTACTGTGCCAAGTCTGCTGTAATAATAATAATAATAATAATAATAATAATAATAATAATAATAATGATAATAATAAATATAATAATGATGATAATAATAATTATACTAATAATGATATAAAAATAATAGAAATAATAATATTAATAATAAAAATAAAAATGATGATAATAATAATACTAATAATGATAAAATTAAAAATATTAATAATAATAATATTAATAATGATAATAATAATTTATTTATAAAGGATGACTCATAAGTCAAGGATTATTCTCCCTCGAGGCCCTCTTACAGTGAGCATCACAATGCACCTGATAAGAAGATAGCAATCATTCCCATGACACATTGATAATGCTAGACAAATCTGAAATTACCATACCGGATTAGTTGATGCTCGGGTCAACAAGGACCGCTCCTGCCATTGTCCACCAGGACAGAGGTAACAAGTGTGCTACTGGTACTAAGAATGAAAACAGAGTGAGAGACAGCATCAACATCATCACCTGGAACATTAAAACTCTGGAGCAAATTGGAAGACTCCAAGAATTGACACATGAGCTGAAAAACTACAAATGGTACATTCTGGGAGTCTGTAAAGGAAAATCCTAGGAGAACAGAAAACTGAAGATGTAGACATTGATGGGCTGGCAGGCAGTGAAGATGAGCTTGCCACTTAGTGAAAAACCTGAATGAAACATCTTCCAGAAAATGACATGGAGATAAGTGCTGAGAAGACAAGGCTGATGACAAATAGTGGCAAACAAATCTCAGCCAAGATTAAAGTCAGAGGACAGGAAATGGAAACAGTGAGCCAGTTCAAATATCTTTGTCCCATGATTACTGATGAGTGATCAAGATCAGAAATTTTGTCACAAGTCGCACAAATAACAGCAGCTATGTCAAAGCTAAGACCCATCTGGAAAGACAAGAATATCTGTCTGAAAACTAACATTAGACTATTGAGAGCACTAGTCATCCCAGTTTTATTGTAATCTTGTGAGGCTTGGACCCTGACAGCAGAATTACAACAAAGAATCCAGGGACATGAAATGAGATGCTACAGAACCATCCATGGCATCTCTTACATGAACCATGCACATCACAAATGAAAATTCTATAACAGCATCAGGCACAAAGTAGACCTATATGAAGACCGCCTCACCACAATCAAACAGAGAAAGCTGAAATGGTATGGCCATTTCACTAGAGCCACCAGTCTATTGACAACAGTACTGCAGGGCAGTGGGGCCCCGAGTGGCCAAGTGGTCTAAAGCGCTGTCCGTTACGGACCACTGCCATTTCACCTCTGTCTGCGTGTGATCGAGTCTAAGATTCGGCAAACGTAGTTATGTGAGAAAGCTTGCCAGTAGCTTCTCGTGGGTTGGTGGTTCTTTCCGGGGGTTGTCCAGGTTCTTCCTCCACCATTAATACTGGCTGCCATGTATAGCCTGTATTGTGCTGAAAAATGGCGTTAAACCATAAAAAAACAAACAAAAACTGCAGTGCAGTGTCCAGGGTGGCAGAAGGAGAGGTAGAAAGAGACAAAAGTGGACTGACAACATCACAGAATGGACCAGGAAAGTTTTACAGAGACACAGGCATTGGCACATGATCGAGACAAGTGGAGGGAACTGGTCAGATATTCAGCAGCACAGTGCCTCGACAACCACACTAGGTCAAGAGACTGATGATGATGATGATGATGATGATGATGATGATGATGATGATGATGATAAACAAATTATCTGTAACATTTTAAAAGTAAATCCATGTATGGAATTTTTCAGTAAGTAACTTAATTGAATAATATATTAATGTTTATTTGCTATCATTTTCAAAGCATTGTAATGTTTTATTTATCTTGTTAATTGCACAGGACAGTCATTGGAGGTCTCACACTATTGGTGTTAGTACAGGCAACTAGTGTACTGTTTGATTGGCACCAAGAGTACAAAAAGCACATCATCATAAATTATTGCCAATAGTCATCTTCTTTCACATCTTTATTCCAAAGTACCTGAGGATACAATAGTCTTCTTCAGTCCATGGTAAAATTTGACTTCTTTGCAAATGTATTCTTGGTAATATGTTGTTACAGTGATAATCTAAGATCATGTATAGATGTTTTTAAGATAGAAGTGGTAAATTCCTATTTACAGGAAAGTCCTGTATCGCATGTAAGATTTGAAAAAAGCATATATGAACTGTCAGCATTTGTATGTTTGCATTGCTTGTGTGAAAACTAATATATATTATGTACATGTTTGTATGTCTACTATTTACATATTCTATGTCAAGGCTGTTTAAAGGAAAATGTCTCAGTTTCTTAATCACAATATGGTTGGATGCATATTCGTGTTATTATTTAACATATAAATGCCATTTGTGTGAAATTATCTCCATTCCATATTCGCTACATCAAATTTGTGTTCATGAAAATATTTTCACATGGTATGAGAATATCATTAACTGTTATGTATGAGAAGCCCCTGACATGTCTTGAAAATGTAATGGTTGTCTATAATAATAATGACAATAATAATAATATTAATAACAGCAACAACATAAAAATAATAATAATAACATCAACAACAACAACAACAACAACAATAATAATAATAATAATAATAATAATAATAATTAATAATAATAATAATAATAAAATAATAATAATAATAAATAATAATAATAATAATAATAAATAATAATAATAATACAATAATAATAATACTAGTAACAGCAATAACCAACATAAAAATAATAATAACAACAACAATAATAATTTAAAAAATAATAATAATAAAATAATAATAATAATAATAACATAAAACTAATAATAATAACAATAATAATAAAAATAAAAAAATAATAAAAATAATAACAAAAATAATTAATAATAACAACAACAACAATAATAATAATAATAATAATAATAATTATAATAATAACAACATAATAATAATAATAATAGTAATAATAATAATAATAATAATAATAATAACAACTGCAACATAATAATAATGCTTTATTTATAGAAGGAGATTTTGTTGGTTGAGTGCCAGCCTTGTTCTGCAATGGTCGTAGATTCAATACCTGTAAAAGCCAGCTGGGGTCACCAGCCTCTTAGTGACTCCTTAGTAATTGCATTTTATAAAGCCCATAGGCTGCATGAATGAGACTTTCACTTCCTGTTCTCACATTAGTCGCAAGAATATGAAAAAATATCAAAAGAGGAATAAGTACATGTATTCACCAATCAATCTCATTACACAAGGATGATATTAATATGCAAGTATGTAACAAGGCCAGTTGAGCTGAATCAGTCAGTTCCACCAATAGATCATGACTGTTGTGGATTTTAGTTTTAAAGAAAACTAAACAGAGAATAGTCCTTGGCTTAAGGAGTCAGCATTTATTCATTAAGTAATCTCATTATTACATTATTATTACATGTATTATTATTATTATTATTATTATTATTATTATTATTATTATTATTACATGTATTATTATTATTATTATTATTACATGTATTATTATTGTTATTACATGTATTATTATTATTATTATTATTATTATTATTATTACATGTATTATTATTATTATTATTATTATTACATGTATTATTATTATTATTACATGTATTATTATTATTATTATTATTATTATTATTATTTTTACATGTATTGTTATTATTATTATTATTATTATTATTATTATTATTATTATTACATTGCAGCAGTGGTAAAAATTGGTACTTATTTTCTTCCATTTTGAGAGGCCTAAAACGTGAAGCACAGTTGACTTTTCATTGAGTGTGTGTGATATGGATATTTAATGTAGCGTTAACAATTTTTCAGTCATATCATAAGTTTATACTGATAGTAAAATCTAGCACTGTGGCACCATGCTGCAGACATGTAGCATGATGTCCCAGTCATAATTATCCTGACACCAGGCAGACCAGTCCTAACACTTTTTAAACCTCATAATGCTGAGCACTATTAAAATGAGACAACTTTTAGTATCATGTATTAAAAGTTATTGGTAGGACTTGGCCAGGGTTCAAACCCAGACCTCCTTCATCCAAGGTGGATGCTCTAACCCAGGGGTCTCAAACTGAAACCTCTGTGAGGGCCACATGACATTTTCGATGACTCGGGAGGTGGGGGTGCACCACACCAAAATCTCTCATGACACCATGTGGCACCAATCATTTTGTAGGCATACAGCTTGGCAGCCCATGGACTGTGTATTTGAGAATCCTGTTCTAACCATGAGGTCATCAGATCAGTCCACTTTTAATTAATTTCATGATATGACCCCTTCCCTATCGTTTTTCTTGTTTCAATATTTGTCCAAGATACATTTGACATTGTGTGTAATTTTTATTACAGTTTCCCATCATTGATAAAGGTGGAGAAAAAGAAAATGTTTGTAGATTTTCAATTTTGGTACAGTCATTTAATAAAAACAATATCAAATATTACATTGCTAATATCAAATATTACATTACTAATATCAAATATTACATTGCTAATATTACATTGCTAATAGCAAATATTACATTGCTAATATTACATTGCTAATATTGCATTGCTAATATCAAATATTACATTGCTAATAGCAAATATTACATTGCTAATATCAAATACTACATTGCTAATATTATATTGCTAATATCAAATACTATATTGTTAATATTATATTGCTAATATCAAATATTACATTGCTATATCAAATATTACATTGCTAATAGCAAATATTACATTGCTAATATTATATTGCTAATATCAAATATTACATTGCTAATATCAAATATTACATTGCTAATATTACATTGCTAATAGCAAATATTACATTGCTAATATTACATTGCTAATATTGCATTGCTAATATCAAATATTACATTGCTAATAGCAAATATTTCATTGCTAATATCGAATGCTACATTGCTAATATTACATTGCTAATATAAAACATTACATTGCTAATATTGCATTGCTAATAGCAAATATTACATTGCTAATATTACATTGCTAATAGCAAATATTACATTGCTAATAGCAAATATTACATTGCTAATATCAAATATTACATTGCTAATATCAAATATTACATTGCTATATCAAATATTACATTGCTAATAGCAAATATTACATTGCTAATATTGCATTGCTAATATCAAATATTATATTGCTAATATCAAATATTACATTGCTAATATTACATTGCTATAAGCAAATATTACATTGCTAATATTACATTGTTAATATTGCATTGCTAATATCAAATATTACATTGCTAATAGCAAATATTACATTGCTAATATCGAATGCTACATTGCTAATATTACATTGCTAATATCAAACATTACATTGCTAATATTACATTGCTAATAGCAAATATTACATTGCTAATATTACATTGCTAATAGCAAATATTACATTGCTAATATCAAATATTATATTGCTAATATCAAATATTACATTGCTATATCAAATATTGCATTGCTAATATCAAATATTACATTGCTAATATCAAATATTACATTGCTAATATCAAATATTACATTGCTTTATGTGAAATTCCTGATTAGAATTCATACATATGGGAAGCATATGTGACTTTTGTATTCCATTGGCCACCACAGGAACTAATTTAAAATCTTATTATTGGTGAAGAATATTCGACATGGTTAAAAAAACTAGTGGTGAAAGGGAATAATACGCCCAACCTTGAATTCCTGGAAATTCTTTTTGGCCAGTTTTAGTGATTCCTTTTGAGGCTCTCTTTTTTGTTGTTTTTTTTTTTAAATTGACATTTTTTTAAGCCATTTTAAATTATATGCAAAAAAGAAACAATAATTTATATTTGACTGTTTCATAAAGTGTTGAAGGAATTTTAAAAGTCAGTTATTGATTTTTTTGCTCCCATTGTGTTAAAATATTGAAAAACTTTGTGTCAGACAAATACAGTATCATGATATTATAAGCAAATAATTTGTCATCCTTCACTTATCACTTCTCTATTGCAGTATTGTTTTCAATTGCAATTTGCTAATTACTGGCTGTTGCTATAAATAGCTTACTGTTGTATCTATGTTATACAGGTGCTTGCCTATCTTTAAAGCCTCCAACTTTTACAGTGTAACTGTTACAAACATTACAAAAATTTAACCATGTAACGTTTAAATAAATCCAAGTAAAGCATATTTTTGAAGGTAAAAACAGCATACATAATTTATTGTATAGTGTTTTTGAATGTGAAAGGAAATACAGAATGTTATTATGAAACTTAACTTAGTTGAATGGTATGGTAATTGTCATCTGCTTACTGTTACAATGCATTATAATGTCTCATTTATCATATTTGTTGTACAATAGACTTATTGGAGGTCCGCTACTTATTGGCTTATTAAAGGAGCTAGAAGTAAAACTCCTTTATATATTTGTATAGAGCTGCTAATGGTACTGTTTACTGGCATGTAGTGTAAAAAAGCAGTACCCCATTACCATTTCCTTATCATCACTACCATGAAATTCACAAAAAAGTGCCATACATGTATATATATAATCTAAATGTGTGTATGTTGTGTATTCTCTAAAGCCAATAGTGACCTTTGACCTCCATTTTGCTAATTTATTCTGATTTTATGGTACACAATGTAATTTTGTTTGTAAAAGTTGAAGGAGGAGCATTTATCCTGAAGTGTAATTCATCTATAGTATGACAATAATCCAGAGTTCCTCAGAGTACAATTTTTTGCTGTTGTCAAACATATTAAGCAAAGAAAATTTTGGAGACACATGTGCTTGGTTGTGCATAAAAATGGGAAAGGATGATAGAAACAGGCGAAAAGTGAACAGTTCTTTGGTCACAGTTAATGTGTCAAATTAAAACAAGAGATATTGAAAACTACAGTGATTTCAAATTTATTATTTTGCTTTATTTACAGAACCATGCATTGGTACATGTATGTACATGTCTGTAGAATGAAAAGTAAATCTATGAACACATGTACTTACAAATCAATCTCATTACACAAGGATGATATTAATATACAAGTATGTAACAAGGCCAGTTGAGCTGAATCAGTCAGTTCCACCAATAGATCATGACTGTTGTGGATTTTAGTTTTAAAGAAAACCAAACAGAGAATAGTCCTTGGCTTAAGGAGTCACCATTTATTCATTAAGTAATCTTATTATTACTATTATTATTACATTTATTATTATTATTATTATTATTATTATTATTACATGTATTATTATTATTATTATTACATGTATTATTATTATTATATGTATTATTATTATTATTATTATTATTATTACATGTATTATTATTATTATTACATGTATTATTATTATTACATGTATTATTATTATTATTATTACATGTATTATTATTATTACATGTATTATTATTATTATTATTATTATTATTACATGTATTATTACTATTATTATTACATGTATTATTATTATTGTTATTATCATTATTATTATTATTACATGTATTAATATTAGTAGTATTATTGTTGTTGTTGTTATTATTATTATTATTATTATTATTATTATTATTATTATTACATGTATTATTATTATTATTATTATTATTATTATTATTATTATTTTTACATGTATTATTATTATTATTATTACATGTATTATTATTATTATTATTATTACATGTATTATTAGTAGTAGTATTATTACATGTATTATTATTAGTAGTATTATTGTTATTATTATTATTATTATTATTATTATTACATGTATTATTATTATTATTATTATTACTACATGTATTATTATTATTATTATTATTATTATTATTATTATTACATAGCCGCAGTGGTGAAAATTGGTTCTTATTTTCTTCCATTTTGATAGGCCTAAAACGTGAATCACAGTTCACTTTTCATTGAGTTTATGGGATATGGATATTTAATGTAGCGTTAACAATTTTTCAGTCATATCATAAGTTTATACTCGTAGTAAAATCTAGCACTGTGGCACCATGCTGCAGACATATAGCATGATGTCCCAGTCCTCGTTATCCTGAAACCAGTTTTGTTGCAGATTTAATGCAGAGAATAGATATAAGTTTTGTCTAAATAAAGAATTGGTCTTTTTATTCTTCTCCCAACGTGTTTAATTAAAGTGCTACTTGTCCAGATTTAAAACATCACTGTCTGAAAGACTTTCTTCATAACAGCATGTTCAATTAATCAGAAGAAATGAAACTTTTCAAAATTTGTATTCTGTAGATTTTAATGAGTTGTATGTTATTGTAGTTTTACTTGTTTCTTCTAATACAACATGTTGTATTTGGTTACCTCTCTGATTAAGATGTAGAAGAGTCTCAAAATATACAAAATCTTTTGGGTTTTTTTTAAAATTGCATTGGTATAACCAAAACATTCTTAATTCTGTTTAGGAAGCATCAAATAGTGATCCTTTCATGTTTAACAAACCTGGAAATGACTGCCAATATTTGTTTCAAAATGTGCCAACCCTGTATGATGCCTGTTTGGTTTAAAGAAACACACACACATGGTAACTTACAATGTTGGTCCCAAATGGAAATGGTATACAGTAAGTGTAGCATGGCTGTTAGCGTTTGGACTCAATTGAAATTTCATGAAATTTATTTCCACCATCTGATCGAAGATATATTAATATTCAATTAAAATTCACATGACAGAAATGATTAAAGTAATTAATGTTAATTTTAGCTAGGGTCTTTAATTAGTATATAATCAAAGCTGTTGCAATAGAATTTAATCATGTAGAATTGTTGTTTGTTATAGTCTTTAAATAAAAAGAAATTATATGAACTCATGGTGCTCTTTTGTTTAAAATAAAGGACAGTTTGATAAAAAAATGTCAGAATTGTGTTTATATGTTTATAACAAGAACTTGTGAACAGGTGAAGAGGTAAAAATCATAAAATGATAGTATATACATGATCAGAGCCACCTAATTATGCTTTAAATTAGATGATTAACTAATTAACATTAACAGTAGCATTGTATAACTAGAAATTCTAGAATTTTCAACTTTGAACTGAAGTCTTCAACATATGGACTAAAGTAATACCTGTAATACAATGAGTCATTCAATTGACATTTGACTGTATGACAACATATTCTTAATGAGAAACACCATCACATCCACAATTTTCATGAGACCACTTTTTGTTTATATGATCACCTGAAAATCTTTTCCAGAAGAAATACCAGATTCTGGCACCGCACTGAATTTATGTGATTTATCTGAATCTCATCTAAAACCATAAATGAATATGAAAATCCTCTTTTTTCTATAATTTTTATATTGGACATTTTTTATTGTTATGTATATTTGATTTAGCTTATTTGGATTCTAAGAGATTATTTCCTCTTGAAAATACCTGTGCTGAAATTAAATCTTGGACACGGACAGTTATCAAAATTTACAGAATTAAAACAATAGAATATTATTTTCAGAAATTCAACAAAGAACTGTAAACACATCAGTACTACTACTGACTACAGCATACATCATTGCCTTTTAGGATTTCATAGGGACTTGAATTCAGAGTAATTAGAACATTTTTCCTAGGACTACTATTTTTTAATTCTAGGATCATTCTTGGATTATTTTCAGATTAGATTCTTAAAATTTTAAGTTTTTTTCAATTTTACCTTGCTTTTCTAGAGAAATAAATTATTTGTTAATTTTTTTTCTTGTTACTGTTTAAAAGAGCCTAAACATATAACATTACAGAATGTTTTTTTTATATAAACATTTAAGTAAATTTGGTGTGATAGACCCTTTAGGTAGTTATTATTGTACACAGCAGTGTGTATATGCTGGCAAGACTTTCCAAGAAAAGATGACACAATGAAAACAAAAATGCTTCATGCAATATCCTGTACAATTCTGTCTTCTACAAACCACTGAACATATATTCTATTTTGCACAACTTGCAAATCTTGTTTTTCAGGTTTAGATTGTCTTATTTGGCTGGACCATCACTATTTTTCTGGGACTCAAAGCAGGCTTGCACTTAATTTACCGATAGATAATCTTTTCCAGGAAATCAATTGTTTTTATAAAAGCAGGTCACTTATATCACAACTAAATTACATTTTATAAATGGATGAATCAAACAAAATAATCTTCCTAACATTGGTTTATACTATCTTTTCTTTAACTGTATTGTTAAATATAATTTTTGGTTTATTCCAACTCAGTACTAATAATAATTTAATAAATTTATTAGTACCATAAGGAAACTTGATCATGAAAAGTTGTACTTGATTAATCAATCAAACTACAGTAACACATTAGCTATACAAGTTTTAAAATAAATCCAAGTAAAAGGTATTTTTGGATTGAAAAACTAGCTTAGAATGTGCATTTGATTATTCTTTTGAACAGTAAAGGGAAATACATAATTCCATGTAAAAACTAACTTAATTGAATAATATGGTAATAGTATTTAGCTTTCTTTTACAAAGCATTAGTAGCTCTCATTTATGTTATTTGTTGTACAGTAATAGCATTAAAGGTCTGCAGCTTATTGGCTTATTCTGCAGTTGGAAAATTCTTATTCTTTGTTCTGAAATTATGATACATTGCATATTTTTGAAAATAAAAGTCTAAGGATCGTGTAAACAACAAGCTTTTAATCCATCCCACAGTAAAGCGTAATGATGGGTGTCAACATCGCCATTGTAATGTTTACCATATTGTGATATAGTCAAACATATCAGTTTATAATCTGCTCAAAAAGGTCAGGGTAGGATAATAGAAATGGATGGTAAATGAGAAATAGTGAAACTTGGTGATTTCATATTTAACGTGTGTGTGTGTGTGTGTGTGTGAGTGTGTGCTAGATTTTTAATGTAGCTTTAATTTTTTAAAAGTCAAAGTGATGTCTGGCACTGGGACATTATGTTGAAGACATGTTATAGCATATCCCACCGGGTCACATAATCCTGAAACCAGGCTGACATCAACTTTTTAATGTTGGGTGCCAAATAAACAGATACAAATACCATCTTTATAAGTCTTTTTTTTAATGACTTGCCTGGGGTTCAAACCCGCAGCCTCCATCATCCAAGGTAGATACTCTAACCACTTAGGCAACCTGTTATGTGCTTAGGTTCGAATAAACAGCAACATAGAAAGAGTGAAAATAACAAGCTTGTAAAACTTAAAGAAAAAAATAACTTACAGTTTTAAGAATCAATTTCAAAATTAATCCAAAATAATTCAAAATATTAACCTCTAGAGAAATTGCAAAAAGTCCTGGTAATAAAATGTCCAAATAATTCTAAGTTCGAATTCCAGCAAAGTATCCAATATGGAAGATGATGTCTCTTGATGAAGTCAGTTCTTGTTCATAAAATCTCTATGAGCACAATTCTTTTCCAGATAAATAACAAAATAATTCCTCTTGATCCAAATGAATTGACACAATTTCCAGCACAAGGTAATTTAAAATAACTCAAAAAAGACACACACAACTTAGTATTCTAAAAGCCCAAACTTCTACTGAATAGCTCGCTCCAAAACATAGTTTATATATGTTTTTCTCCATAAACAAGGGGTCACGTGATCTTCTAGAAACTATCAGAACAAATTTACATTCAAAAACTCATGTACCCAGCGTATGACCCAACTAAAATAGAAAGATGTTTATCTAAAACTCCACAATGTCCTTGGAACCAACCAATCATTTTAAAAGCTTGTTTACAACTCTGAAACCAGGTCAGAAATGAGGTCAACACCTGGTGTTCACTCTGTAAAGTACAGGTCACACACACCCTTCAATGAACGAATCTTAAAACTTAAAATGCCAAATTTAAATCTAACAAACAAAAATAAAAATAAAAATAAATATAAATGACTTATATCAAATATATGTAACAAACCGGAGCGGTCCTGTTTAAGGTGTTACTATATTGAAAGAACCATGCATTGATATACATGTCTACAGTATGAATATTTCAAGTATCAGTACATTTACTCATCAATTAATCTAATTATAATTATGAGTGAACTGATAGAAACTGCATTGTAAATATGCACATACAAGTAAATATTGAGTCATTTTGTCATAAATTCTAGTAAGACAGTAGAGATCTGATGTAATCATTGGTCTTATATCAGTTCATACATGTGTCAGGTCAGGTTTAAGTTTGAAATGTTTATATGTGTAAAGAACGATTTTTTGGTTATAAGATGCAAATGTTTATAGAATCAGTAACCCTACAAGCCTTCTAAGCTGTAATTGTTTCATCCAAATTGCACATGGCTGACCATCACACCAGTTCCAGTTAATTAAATTGCATATTTCTATGCACATCCTTGCTTAGACTCTGTGCCATTCTGGATGTTGAAATGTCTGATTTGAAGTGGATTTCTAATTTTTTTAAAAATAGTTTGGCATTCCTCAGAGTTATCATTTTGTGCAGTAATTATAGTTTACTGCATGTGTATGAGATAATAAAAATGATTCTGACAATGTAAAGTTTACGGAGATTAAAAAAACAACACAGCAAGCAGTTTACATCCCTAGATATCTCTCTCTCTCTCTCTCTCTCTCTCTCTCTCTCTCTCTCTCTCTCTCTATATATATATATATATATATATATATATATATATATATATATATATATATATATATATATATATATATATATATATATATATATATATACATATATATATATATATATATATATATATATATATATATATATATATATTAAAAGTAACATGGCTTTTAAAGTGTTAGTCTAAAAAGCAATTTGATGCCCATGGTGCATTAATATTGTTTCAAGATTAAGTCATATTGCAATGACAGGCTTTTGCTTCTCTATTCTCAAAGTCTTTGATGAATTTCAAGTGATTAATCATTAGCAATTTTTAAAAAATGGCAATAAAAATATTAATAATCCCTGTCGTCTGTATGAATTACACATGGTGCAGAACATTATTGAAACATTAGGCTCTCCATTATTGACTGATTCAGTGGCCTAAGTGGTCAGGGTATCCACCTCAGAATCGGTCTATTCTTGAATTCCTGGACATTCATTTTGGCCAGTCGAGTGACTAACACCTTGGGTGTCTTGCTTTTGTTTGTCCAGTGGTATGTATTATTCCTGATGGATGGATGATCCATATATATGATGAATCATGGAGTGTATGTTAATGTTTTAACTTGATAAATTTACATAACATGTATTGTTTTGCTCTTGTAAATTTTCTAGTGTCTTAATACCTCAGGTACTACCAGTAATGTTAAACCACATAGAAGTATTCATTTTGTTTTGTTTCATAAGGTGTTGGAAAAGAACATTACATACAGTTGTTCATTAACTTTTATGACAGTGTTGTTAGGATATTTTGTTTGCTAATTACTGGCTGTTGCTATTAATAGAGGACTGTAGTATCCATGTTATACAGGCACATGTGTTATGGCTATTGGATTTAATTTATTTATTTTTTATTGTTAAATCCAAATTTGTCATTTAGGGTTTAATATTTATTCATTAATTGGGAGATTTTTCTAGAAAATTCAGGTTGACCTAGATTCTAGTTGTAAACAGGCTGACCTTGGCTTGGTTACTTCTTTATCTGACCCTGCTTTAGACATTGTCAACAAGCATCTAAAACTATTGGTTAAGGACAACTTTTTATTTTTAGTAATTAGTGGCTGATTTTTCTTCTGGTTCATTCTTTCAGTACGTGACTTGGAGAAGGTAGCTTCTTTCTATGACCTTCCAGAATTACATGATTCCTTTTTGTTTATGAGGGAATTACATATATATAGCTGTGTTTTGGAAGCTAACATTAGTAGATGTTTGGGCTTTATTATTATTAAGTTGTGTATTTCATGTTTGAGTGTTATCTTGTTTTGGACTTTGTGTCAATTCATTGAAGAAAGAGGATTTATTATCTATTTGGAGGAGAAAACATGTGGTCATAATTCATTTGGATGATAAATTAAACAAGAACTGCATCACGTGACATTGTCAGCCATTTTGGATTACATCGTCAAGATTCGAACCTGGAACTATTAGAACATTTATTTATCAGGACTCTTACAATTCCATTAGTGGATTATTTTTGTGAATTCTATATTGGATTAATGTTGGATTTGTCTCTCTAAAACTGTAAGTTTATTTATTTTATGAAAATAATTGTACTTAATAAAATTCATTGTTAAAGTTTTACAAGCTTGTTAGTTTTCACTCTTTCTGTGTTACTGCTTATTTGAGCCTAAGCAAGTAACACATGCCTATCAAAGCCTCCAGTTTTTACAGTGTAAAAATTGCAAAATCCAACAAATTAGCTGTATAATCGTTAAAATAAATCCAAATAAACAAATATTGTTATGGTAAAATAGCAAACTATATACATTTGTTTATGTATTTGAATATGAATGGAAATAATAAATTTTATTTTTAAACTAACTTAATTGAATAATATGGTAATAGTATTTAGCTTTCTTTTACAAAGCATTAGTAGCTCTCATTTATGTTATTTGTTGTACAGTAATAGCATTAGAGGTCTGCAGCTTATTGGCTTATTCTGCAGCAGGAAGCTGTATACTGAATAATCTAGTCCCAGAGTTACTGTGTTATAGTGTCTTGAACAGTATCACATTATGGTTATGATGGTCCCATTATCACATATTTCATGCAGGAATATTGTGTTTTCCCTACAGCCAATTACATCCTTGGACTGAAATTTTGCTTATATACTATTTGTTCTGATATTTTACTACACTGTGTAGTTTTATCAGATCTGTAAAGGACAAGTTTTGATTGATTCAAAAGTCAAAGCCTTCTGTAGTCAATGGATCAGTCACCTGAAGAAACAACATGGATGTGGGAGGTCGCAGGTTTGAACCCTGGCTGAGTCATACCAAAGACTTGTTAAAATGGTACTAACAGCTGCCTTGCTAGATGCCCAGCATTAAGAGGTTAGTGTTTGGACTGGATGGTCTGGTGTCATGATAACGTTGACTGGGTGGGATATGTTGCTACATGTCTGCTACATGATGCCCCATTGCTAGACGGCATTATAAACTGCCACACTGCAGACATCGTAGTGATGGGACTGATTTTATAAATGCTGTGTTAAAAATCCAAATCACACACACACTGACAACTTTTATACTGAAAGTGCCACAATTTTGTTTATGGCTTATAAGTATGTAAAAAATCTGTAAATTTGTAATTGTGTACCGGTAATTGGAAATGAACCTGTCTGACAGTAAAACAACAGTGACCAATTAAATTGTGTATACATTTTTCCATGATTCAGATTGATTTGACTATTTGGTAGACTTTTTTGGTAATCATTTTTTCTTAAAGTAGGTATGATTTTCTACATAGAGAATGGCATCACTAGGAATTGGCAAAAGATATGTTGTACAACAATTTTAACATAATAATTCTTTGCTATTGAAAACAAAAAATTCCTTGAACTAAACTATTTACCTTGTGAAAAATATTTCTTAGCATCACTTCTGATGTAGAACATAAACATTCTTTGAAGTTTATACATAGCTGCAATATATCATGATCATAGATCCTGCAAAAGTATCTTTTACACCTGTCCATAAATTGGATTTTTGTTGTTTAGTCCATTTTTTATTAATTGCATATACGTATGAGTCCAATGCAATATCACAACAATCTCATGTATATTTTTTACTTAATTTGTCAAATTAACTGCAATTTAGGACTTTATTTAATTTATTTATTTGAAGAGGGTATCACAATTAGCTGAAGGAATAATCTACCCTGAGGTCCTTCTGCGAAGGAAATTAATCTATTATTAGCTGCATTTCGGAGGACAATGGATACCGTATATTGGGTTTGCAATAAGGAAATAGTGTTAATCAGTTTATCATCCATTTATTTACGTGCCTTTAATTGGAAAGGTGAGAAATATTATTTCATTGACTTAGTTCTGTTTTGCAATCAGTGAATGTTGACCAGTGGCTGGTTATTGTTATGATGCTAAGGTCAAAAACTAAGAGGAAGAATGTCTATCATGATATGGCACTGACTGAAGAAGATGATTATGATGCTCTTAAGAAAGTACTGTTAAGGCACTACAAAGATGTCAGCTGAAACTTTTCGCCCACTTTTCAGGGTGTAATTTTAATGAACACTGAATACTAACACACAATTTCATAATCACATGCACATGCCTTTCAATACATGAGGTAAAATGACAGGTACAATACTCACTTACGAAGGCATGCTGTAATAGATTTTGAAAGAACATTTATCATATTTAAAGTACTGGATCATTTTTTTTTATCGGCACATGATTCTGTGACCTTAGAAGACATGTGACAGCTGAGTGATATGAGAATACATGCTCTTGTCCAACCACCTGTGGTGGCAGGGATCGAACCAGCATCACTGACTTCAGAAAGCTTAACAGGTTGACACATCATAGTCAGAATGGTCAAAATGATGGTAAGCTAGGGACTGATAATCGCAGCCGTGATCAGTTCCATGACCCAGGAAAGACCCAAGGGGTAGATAGGGTACTCCTGGTAGGAAATCTGAATATGCTATGGCTGCAACAAACCTGGCCACATTCTCAAAGACTGCAGAAAACATCGTCTCACGATATATGTAGTTATCTCAGGCATTGGTGGAAGGTGTGAATTAGTACAGTGGTCAAATACAGCAACACCTATGGTAAATTAAGTGAAGGCTACAGTGCTGTATGGCACTGGTTGTAGTTACCCCTTCCCTGGCGGAAAGCAAATTTGTCAAACCTGCTGATTATACAGGTGAGACAGTGGAAGTCCAATTTGCTAATAGGACTAAAGATTCTCTTCTGGTTGTCTACATCGAGCTTGATTTGGTGTAGGTGAAAGGGCAGATTCAAGCGGCTTGATTGTCATGATTTTTTGCATTACATAACAAATGTGTTTTTTGATGAATGACTCAAATGAAAAGAGAATTGTTATTAATACATACATGCATACATAAGATACAGTTATTGCACAAATTAACACAATCTGCATGAACCTAAAAATGTAATATAAATGTGAATACAAGTAAATGACCTGACAAAGAACAAGGACAAAGGTTACACTGGTCAATCAAGTAGTCAGCTATAAAGGTGATCCTTGACCAGCATTTAATTAGTTGGACAATCAGGTAATCAGCACCCACCAACTGGTCAGCAACATCCAATCACCTGCAAAATACTATTGAATCAGTTCTACATCTGCTATTCCATCAACTCTGATCACTATGGTAAGTTCTACATCTGCTATTCCATCAACTCTGATCACTATGGTAAGTTCTACATCTGCTATTCCATCAACTCTGATCACTATGGTAAGTTCTACATCTGCTATTCCATCAACTCTGATCACTATGGTAAGTTCTACATCTGCTATTCCATCAACTCTGATCACTATGGTAAGTTCTACATCTGCTATTCCATCAACTCTGATCACTATGGCAAGTTCTACATCTGCTATTCCATCAACTCTGATCACTATGGCAAGTTCTACATCTGCTATTCCATCAACTCTGATCACTATGGTAAGTTCTACATCTGCTATTCCATCAACTCTGATCACTATGGTAAGTTCTACATCTGCTATTCCATCAACTCTGATCACTATGGTAAGTTCTACATCTGCTACTCGATCAACTCTGATCACTATGGTAAGTTCTACATCTGCTACTCCATCAACTCTGATCACTATGGTAAGTTCTACATCTGCTACTCCATCAACTCTGATCACTATGGTAAGTTCTACATCTGCTACTCCATCAACTCTGATCACTATGGTAAGTTCTACATTTGCTACTCCATCAACTCTGATCACTATGGTAAGTTCTACATCTGCCACTCCATCAACTCTGATCGCTATGGTAAGTTATACATCTGCCACTCCATCAACTCTGATCACTATGGTAAGTTCTACATCTGCTATTCCATCAACTCTGATCACTATGGTAAGTTCTACATCTGCTACTCCATCAACTCTGATCACTATGGTAGGTTCTACATCTGCCACTCCATCAACTCTGATCACTATGGTAAGTTCTACATCTGCTACTCCATCAACTCTGATCACTATGGTAAGTTCTACATCTGCTACTCCATCAACTCTGATCACTATGGTAAGTTCTACATCTGCTACTCCATCAACTCTGATCACTATGGTAAGTTCTACATCTGCTACTCCATCAACTCTGATCACTATGATAAGTTCTACATCTGCCACTCCATCAACTCTGATCACTATGGTAAGTTCTACATCTGCTATTCCATCAACTCTGATCACTATGGTAAGTTCTACATCTGCTATTCCATCAACTCTGATCACTATGGTAAGTTCTATATCTGCTATTAGATCAACTCTGATCACTATGGTAAGTTCTACATCTGCTACTCCATCAACTCTGATCACTATGGTAAGTTCTACATCTGCTATTCCATCAACTCTGATCACTATGGTAAGTTCTACATCTGCTACTCCATCAACTCTGATCACTATGGTAAGTTATACATCTGCCACTCCATCAACTCTGATCACTATGGTAAGTTCTACATCTGCTATTCCATCAACTCTGATCACTATGGTAAGTTCTACATCTGCTACTCCATCAACTCTGATCACTATGGTAAGTTCTACATCTGCTACTCCATCAACTCTGATCACTATGGTAAGTTCTACATCTGCTACTCCATCAACTCTGATCACTATGTTAAGTTCTACATCTGCTACTCCATCAACTCTGATCACTATGGTAAGTTCTACATCTGCTACTCCATCAACTCTGATCACTATGGTAAGTTCTACATCTGCTATTCCATCAACTCTGATCACTATGGTAAGTTCTACATCTGCTACTCCATCAACTCTGATCACTATGGTAAGTTCTACATTTGCTATTCCATCAACTCTGATCACTATGGTAAGTTCTACATCTGCTATTAGATCAACTCTGATCACTATGGTAAGTTCTACATCTGCTACTCCATCAACTCTGATCACTATGGTAAGTTCTACATCTGCTACTCCATCAACTCTGATCACTATGGTAAGTTCTACATCTGCTACTCCATCAACTCTGATCACTATGGTAAGTTCTACATTTGCTACTCCATCAACTCTGATCACTATGGTAAGTTCTACATCTGCTACTCCATCAACTCTGATCACTATGGTAAGTTCTACATCTGCCACTCCATCAACTCTGATCACTATGGTAAGTTATACATCTGCCACTCCATCAACTCTGATCACTATGGTAAGTTCTACATCTGCTATTCCATCAACTCTGATCACTATGGTAAGTTCTACATCTGCTACTCCATCAACTCTGATCACTATGGTAAGTTCTACATCTGCTACTCCATCAACTCTGATCACTATGGTAAGTTCTACATCTGCTACTCCATCAACTCTGATAACTATGGTAAGTTCTACATCTGCTACTCCATCAACTCTGATCACTATGGTAAGTTCTACATCTGCTACTCCATCAACTCTGATCACTATGGTAAGTTCTACATCTGCTACTCCATCAACTCTGATCACTATGGTAAGTTCTACATCTGCTATTCCATCAACTCTGATCACTATGGTAAGTTCTACATCTGCTATTCCATCAACTCTGATCACTATGGTAAGTTCTACATCTGCTATAAACAACTCTGATCACTATGGTAAGTTCTACATCTGCTACTCGATCAACTCTGGTCACTATGGTAAGTTCTACATCTGCCACTCCATCAACTCTGATCACTATGGTAAGTTCTACATCTGCTATTCCATCAACTCTGATCACTATGGTAAGTTCTACATCTGCTATTCCATCAACTCTGATCACTATGGTAAGTTGTACACCTGATATAAACAACTCTGATCACTATGGTAAGTTCTACATCTGCTATAAACAACTCTGATCACTATGGTAAGTTCTACATCTGCTACTCCATCAAGTCTGATCACTATGGTAAGTTCTACATCTGCTATTCCATCAACTCTGATCACTATGGTAAGTTCTACATCTGCTATAAACAACTCTGATCACTATGGTAAGTTCTACATCTGCTATAAACAACTCTGATCACTATGGTAAGTTCTACATCTGCTATAAACAACTCTGATCACTATGGTAAGTTCTACATCTGCTATAAACAACTCTGATCACTATGGTAAGTTCTACATCTGCTATAAACAACTCTGATCACTATGGTAAGTTCTACATCTGCTATTCCATCAACTCTGATCACTATGGTAAGTTCTACATCTGCTACTCCATCAACTCTGATCACTATGGTAAGTTCTACATCTGCTATTCCATCAACTCTGATCACTATGGTAAGTTCTACATCTGCTACTCCATCAACTCTGATCTCTATGGTAAGTTCTACATCTGCTACTCCATCAACTCTGATCACTATGGTAAGTTCTACATCTGCTACTCCATCAACTCTGATCACTATGGTAAGTTCTACATCTGCTACTCCATCAACTCTGATCACTATGGTAAGTTCTACATCTGCTATTCCATCAACTCTGATCACTATGGTAAGTTATACATCTGCTACTTTGTCAACTTTGATGACTGGTAAGTTCTACATGTGCTACTCCATCAACTCTCATCACTATGGTAAGTTCTACATCTGCTACTCCATCAACTCTGATTACTATTATAAGTTTTACATCTGCTACTCCATCAACTCTGATCACTATAGTAAGCTTTACAGCTGTCAACTGTTCCCATTAAGAATCCTAATTGGTATTAAACAGTTCTCAAAAATGCAACTTTACTCTAATATAGATATCCTGTTAGGTCACATACAAGAATAGAAAATATTTGCATTATACTATGCAAGCTGGAGCTACAAAGAAAATATACAAAAATAAGTCTGATAATACAATAGTCATAGCCTATAATGTACATAAGAAATTAATAAATAACTCACCTGTACAGCTGGAGATCTGCAAGTCTTTCAGTCAACTGCTCACTGACAAGACATTTTCGTAGTGTAACGTTTTCATCTACAGTTAGGTACTTATACACAGATGATGTAGCCCTACATCATCTGTGCACTTGATGAATATCAGGGTATTTTTCCCAATAAAAGCACTTTGTAAGTGTGGTATAGGATAAACCAAACTCACTGTTTCAAAATAGTGTACAATGTACATAAATCACTCATTAGCATCATTGTACACAAAAATCAAAACCAGAGCATGTGTATTTACTAAATAAGAAAGGGATTTATACAATTCTGTATACAAAGGGATTTATACAATTCTGTGACAATAGCATTATCCAGAACTTCTTAAAAAAATTAACAATAATTTGGGAAAATTATCTCTTTATAATGAACTGGAAGAAATTTGCTAGATAAGGAAAATCTAGAGTACAAAGTTAAAAATTGAAATTACTGTTCTTGCATATTTTAGTCAGATAATTAAAATGCTGATGAAATACTGTTAGAAGTTTATAAAAATATACTTCTTTCCATTGCTTCACTACAGTTGTCGTATAACATTAAACAGAAACATCAAATATACTTAGTCAAAACTTGACAAACATATTCATGCAAAAAGACTTCATATTTCATATGTCTGTATAATGAATTGTTGGATAAAACATTTTTAAAATTATTAATTGACCTTTTCATCAATTTGACCACAAATTAAAGGAACCAATGATAGAAAAATCTCTAGGGAGGTTTGTTTCTTGATCCTAACAATATCAGTTTTTATTAGAAAAAGATCTCATTGAAACTGATGCCAGGTTAGAAGTCTAAAAGGACTTGATCAGATTGGTCCATGATGTCACATCTGAAGATTCCATATTATGTCTTTGTTGGTTCTAATTAATGTTGGTGTTAAACTGTGTTGCAGAATGACCACCACACTAATTTAAAATCTTGTTATTGGTGAAGAATATCTTAGAGATGGTTAAACATTTAGTGGTTAATAGGAAGAATTGGTCCATTCTTGAATTCCTGGACATTCTTTTTGGCCAGTACCTACTTGGGTCTCATGCTTTGTCCAGTGGTTAGTATTGTTACTGATGGATAGATGATCGATATATGATGAATCATGGAGTGTATATTAATGTTTTAACTTGATAAATTTACATTATTGTTTTGCTCTTGCAAATTTTCTAGTGTCTCAATACTTGCTACTGCCATATATAGAAGCATTCATTTTGTTTTGTTTCATAAGGTGTTGGAAGAATTTTGAAAACAGTTGTTCATTAACTTTTATGACAGTGTTGTTGGAATATCTTGTTTGCTAATTACTAGCTGTTGCTATAAATAGAGTACTGTAGTATCCATGTTATACAGGTGCTTGCCTATCTCTAAAGCCTTCATCTTTTACAGTGTAAATGTAGTAAATACAACAAATTAGCTCTATAATTTTAAAAATAAATCTACTTAAAGAATATTGTTATGGTAAAATAGCAAACTATATACATTTATTTATTTATTTGAATATGACTGGAAAAAATAAATTGTATTTTTAAACTAACTTAATTGAATAATATGGTAATAGTATTTAGCTTTCTTTTACAAAGCATTAGTAGCTCTCATTTATGTTATTTGTTGTACAGTAATAGCATTAGAGGTCTGCAGCTTATTGGCTTATTCTGCAGCGAGAAGCTGCTTACTGTATATAAAGTACTGGAGGTACTGTTTCAATGGCACTGGTGTCTTGAACAGTACCACATTATGGTAATGATCTTACCATAATATCACATATTTGGTGCATGAATATTGTGTTGTCCCTACAGCCAATTACGTCCTTGGACTGAAATTTTGCTTATTTACTATTTTTTCTAACATTTTAATACACTGTATAGTTTTATCTTGCATGGTGCTCATTAAATGAGAAATGGTAAAATCATACAGGTTGCATATTTAATGTTTTTCTTGGTTGAGAGAATCATGCATTGGTACAAATATATACATGTCTGTAGCTGTATGTATTCATGTCAAAGTAGCAATACATGTACTCATCAATTAATTTAATTGCATTGGTAAGAGTGAAATGATAATAACTGCATAGAAAATATGCATACAGATGTATCATGTTCGGTCATACTTAGATCATTTATACTTGTGACATACATGTACTTGACAATTCTTGTCCAAGGCCTTCAATTGGAAAGTTTGCCTAATAGTAATAGTAATATTATTTCATTTACTTAGTTCTGTTTTGCAATCAGTGCATGTTGACCAGTGGCTCAAAAGGTTTTTGTTTTACTCTATGGTCATAAACTAATTAAGAGAAAGAAGCAAAAGCAAAAAGGCTTGCAAAACTTGAACAATTTAATTCTATGCATTCTTTTGTTAGTGCATGCCATTGTTTGATATTTCTTTATTGTATGTTTTGACATCATAAGAAATTAAAATTCCATACCTGAAGTTTTTTCATAGATGGTCATTGTCTAAATTCAATTAATTCAGAAAGAAATGTGGTCTTTATTTAATCTTTTGAGAAGGGATAATTTAAGAAGTCCCGAGGGAGCAATTGCACATTATTGGTGCAAGCAAGCTGAATTCAGAGAGAAATTCAGAATTTTGTACTGCCAAATGTTGTTAAGTTGCTTTAGAGTGGTTGGAGAAAGTCTGTAGGATTGGGGTTTATTGAAATAGAATACAGGTAAGCATTCTTAAGGAAGCTGTTTCTTATAAGGCAGTAATATTTGGTAAATACTTAAGCTAAGTACAGTGGTAACACAGTCGAGTAGACTAGAATGGCAACTGATTGGCAGATGGGCAAAGAGTTGAAGTCTATTGGTAAAGATGAATTAGGTTATGAAGGGATCCAATTAGTTGAAGTCTATTGATAAAGATGAATTAGGTTATGAAGGGACCCAATTAGTTGAAGTCTTTTGGTAAAGATGAATTAGGTAATGAAGGGACCCAATTAGTTGAAGTCTATTGGTAAAGATGAATTTGGTTATGAATGGAACCAATTAGTTGAATTTGTAGAACTGAGCAATATGAGGTCAACTTGATTCTCCTGTTTCATTTACATTGTAGCAAGATGTTGAAAGTCTTTTCAATAATTGTACATGTATTTTGGATTATCTTCCAATTTGTTTAAAATAATCAGATTAATAACTTGAAATATCTTTTATAATAAATGATGAACATAATTAGAAAATATGTTTACTTAAAATCTCATACCTGAAGTTCTTCATAGGTGGTCATTGAATTTAATTAATTCAGAAAGAAATGTGGTCTTTATTTACTCTTTTGAGAAGGGATAATTTAAGAAGTCCCGAGGGAGCAATTGCACATTATTGGAAAACAGCAGGCAGCAGAAAAAGAGAGAATTAAATTAAACAAGCTAAGAAAGAGAAAGAATCAAACAAGCTGAGGAAAAGAAAAAAGAAAGAGAAGAGAAATCAAGTTAGCCAGATTGTTTGCCAAAGAAAGAACAAGGGAGAGAGAACATACATTAGCCTTGGAGAGACAATGGATCAAGGTCTATAAGGAAAAGATCAGAGGATAGATTTATCATCCAGATAACAATGCCAATGTTTAATGACAAATATGAAATTATTGATAACTTTTCACTCAGTTTGAAAGGTAAGCTTTAATCCATCATATCCCTCAAAACAAATGGGCAATAATATCTCTGCATTTTTGCTGCAAAGGATGTCTATCATAATATGGCACCGACTGAAAGAGATGATTATGATGCTTTCAAGAATGTGCCCTTAAGGCACATTGAGCTATCAGCTGAAAGGTTTTACAAACTTTTCAGAGAGTTGTTTAAATGAACAACGAAGACACATGCACACAAATTCATACTCATGTGATTATGCTTTTCAATAAATGAGGTATTAAATGATGGGTAGCATCGTTGCTTACAAAGGCATATGGAAGGAGATTTTGAAAAAACATGTTCTCAGTATGTATCGGAAAGACCTGATTGTATTTTTGGCGAAGCGTGATTTTGCGACCTTTGAAGGCATGTAAGAGTGCACACTTTCGTCCAACCACTGGGGCAACAGGGATCACCCCAGCATCACTGGCTTGAGAAAGCGTAACATGTTGGCACCTCATAGTCGGAATGGTCAAAATGGTGGGAAGCTAGGGGCTGATAATCCCAGCCAAGCTTAGTTTTGTGGCCTAGGAAAGACCCAAGGGATATTTAAGGGTTCTCATGGTAGGAAATCTGAATTTATTTTGCTATAGCTGAACAGCAATGGTAAATGGAGAGAAAGCTACAGTGCTGTATGAAACCAGCTGTAGTTACCCTACCTTGGTTGTTTGTAAATTTGTCAAACCTGCTAATTATACAGGTGAGACAGTGGAAGTCCAATCGCTAATAGGAGTAAAGATTCTCTTCTACATCAACCATGATTAGCCATATGTGAAAGGGTGAATGTCAGGATTGTTGCACTATGTAGTTTTAGGATGTAGGTGTGTGCTGCCACATCCTAATTGTATGACGTGTAGACCTGTACCTGTGGGGTCCATAGAAATAAGTCCGACAAAGCAAAGGTCTTGGTCAAAACACCTGAACTCCTCAACTTTGCCTATAGACAATTTGCTACCTAGTGAACCAAGGAGACTTTACAGGGAAGATTCTACCCGTAATAAGATATATGGGCATGCATAGGAGAAGACCGTGCAGATCTTGCCAGATGGCAAGGTACAGTTTGCACTCAAGCAGGCTATCTTGTATCGATATACGCCCAGAAAGGATCCAAGAGGAATAAGCAAGTGATCATACCTTGATCTAAGACAGAAGTACTTAGGCTAGTACATGAGAGTCTACTCGGTAGTCACATGGCTGAGATGAGAGATAGGTTAATGAGGGAATTCTACTGGCCAGGTGTGCATGGAAATATAAGGAGGTATTGTCTTTCATGTGACAAGTGTCACTGAGTGGCACCTAACACCTCATATTGCCTAGTGCCAATAGGAATCACCCCCACTGAGTTTGTGGTTGCTATAGTTGTTACTAAAGGACCTGACAACAATGGAGGAGTGGTGGAAGTATTTCCTAGTTGTCCTTTGACGAGGAATGAGACTTACACTGATGTTGTCCTTGACATAACGTTTATGCCATAGCAACATGAAGAGGTGGAGGAGATACTCCATGACTACTCAATGGGAATCAATCACAATTTCATAACGGATAATTGATTTCACTTTACCAACTGATTTATTGATTGTATTTTTTAGTTAATAATAGCAAAATTTAACTTATGTTTGTAAAACAGTTAAATCATTGCATGTGTATTGAAAATGCTAATAAATATACAGGACATACAAACTTCAAACTGATAAAAAAAATATATTTTTAAATAGTGTTGTGCTATTTTTATTCTAAAACATTTAGATGAAAACAACTTTTTAAGGCTGATCAGTCTTATGTAACTGTAATGCTTTGCAATCCCTAAAAGAAGTCCTTTCATTCATATGTGATGTGTTTATAATGTAATGTATAGATGTGCATCATTTTCTTGTTTGTCATTATTTACAAATACTACAAAGAATTTTGCATTTAAACTGAAACTGAACATAAAATCTAATTGATTTATCAACAATTTGTCAGCTTAATCATATATTCATAGCATTTCTAAAAAAGAATGGTTTTATATTTGTAAGTTGTGAAGGGAATAAATAATTCAGTTCAACTTTATTTGATTGGATGTCCTAGTTAGATTACCATTTACACAGAAGTTTTACTAACCTTTATGTTTTGCATGTAAAAAAAATAAAGTTGTCTCCCTTTTTCCATAATTGATAAAGGAGTTCCATAATTGATTATCTTATGGGTACAGTAAATCCTGTCTTGAGAGATCACTGCTATGAGAGACCACCTGTCTTGAGAGACTAGGCTCACTATGTACAAATTAATTGATTATATAGCGTTATGACTTGTTATGAGAGACCACCTGTCTTGAGAGACCATTATATTATGGCAGAAGGACGGTCTTTCAAGACAGGTTTTCACTGTATTACCAGACAACATTTTTCATTCATCCATGAGTGATAAAGCCAGTTTCTTTTAATATCTACCTCCATGTTTTTTCAATTGAGACTGGTCCATTATGTATTTAGTTACAATAAACAGAAAACACAGAAATTTGTAACATGGCGGTCTAATGAGCAACCAATATTCACATGATATGAGACTTGAACTGTAATCGTTATTTTGTGTCTTGATCACTCTAAGATGAAATACAGATGCGGGCAATATGAGGTCAACTTGATTCTCCTGTTGCAAGATGTTGAAAATTTTTTCAATAATTGTATTTTGGATTATCTTCCAATTTGTTTAAAATAATCAGATTAATAACTTGAAATATCTTTCATAATAAATGATGAACATAATTAGAAAATATGTTTACTTCACTTAGTTCCTTTGTGAAAAAATGATAAAATATGGTTTGTGTTAATTGCTAGTTGTTGCTATAAATAGAATATTTTGGTATCAGTGTTATTCAATTAGTATCTTATCTGAAATGTAACAATAAAAAATTAAATGTACAACATTTTTTAAATTAAAAATTTTGCAATTTAGTGACATGTTTTTATTGTTTTCTAAATGTCGTTGGAAGAAAGAATATTTTTTAAAACATAGCTTTGTTAAATAGTATGGTAAGAATTAAACGTTCAGCTTACAAAACAGAGTAAAGTCTCATTTATATTTAAAAAGCTGTATGTAGACATAAGAGGTCTGCTGCTATTGGGTTGTTTGTAAATTAAGTTCCATGCTAAATGCAGAGATATTAAGGTCTAGAACTGTACAGTAGTGGTCAACATTATGTACATGTTTAGATATTGATCTCTCTGCTTTAGCCAATAGTGTCCTTTGACTTCATTTTGTTGATGCAGTGTTTCTTTTTTGTAATTCCCATGTTAATAATAGTATTGATACAAGTCTGGGTATCTGTAAATAACAGGCTGTTACTGTATTCTAATAATTTATATGACTCCTACACATTAATGATTTCATTGCAAGTACATGTAATAGTGAAATTCCTTATCATCCTTGAGGATATCTCTATGCGTCAATTCAGGAATTCTCTGAAACTCATTTTCCCCACAACGGTCCATATCTGTGAAATGATGCTCTTCATTTTACGAAGTACTAATTTTTACTAATGGTTGACTTGTTATCTTTAATTACAGTTATGATTGATTAGGTCAATTTAAGGTGGTTTATTTAGATTACATACATAATAACAATTGATCAACTGAAATGAAGTACCCGACATGTGACTGTCTGAAATTTGGGCTTTTTATTCAGAGTACACCCTGAATCCACCTAAAGTCCAGATTGAATCTGGGGAAAAAAATTACACGGATAGTAATGCCGTTTGTTTAAAACTTGTTTTTTATCATCAGTATTAAATTAATAATCAACACAGGATGTTAAAAGTATTTTGAAATTCTATTTTTTATTTCAGAATATCGTGAAAAATATGTATGCCATAAACAAGATGTACATAGTAAGTAAAGGCATAACATTTCCTTAACTAATTAACTTTTGACACAAAAAGCAAGAATATGTTTTGTGTTCAATGCTAGTTGTTGCTATAAATAGAGTGCTTAGGTATCCATTCTCTACAGGTAGTTACTTATCATAAATGTAACACATACTGACCAATTAGCTGTATTGTTTTGCAGATAGAGTAACAATTACAACATTTATTTATTAAAAACTAGCAATTGAGATTCATGTTTATAGTTTTTGCTAAAAGCCCTATGGGGAAAATAACATTATTTTTAAAATAGCTGAAATATATAATATGGTAATTAAAATTTTGTGTGGCTTATGAAATTACTGTAAAGTCTCATTTATAGTAAAAGTAGTATAGGAGAGACAGCAGAGGTCTGTCTCTATTGGCTTGTGTATAATGTTTAGGCCCTCTCGCAGATATTAACACCTCAAAAACATAATAGAATCTTGAAGTCTGCGTCAGTCAATAGTGTCCTTTGACTTCACTTTTGTTCTTTTAAAAACATTAATGCACCTTCATATGATCAAGGTAATGAATACACATCTCTTACTTATGTATTCCAGTTGTGATTTGAATCAAAGAATGCCTCAAAACACAAAGAGAAATAAAAGTCTTCCATACAAATCAAAATTACATTTCAATATTTATTTTATTTAAAGAAATGTGGTTGAGATGTAGGTCCATATGGTGATGGCTGTGGCAGATGATCTCAGAAATAATAATAATAATAATAATAATAATAATAATAATAATAATAATAACAATGGATTTTTTTTAAAGCACGACTCCAAAATATACATTTTACCTTCATTTTTTTTTTGTGAAAAATGAGCGCAAAGGTGATGATCTTTAAAATTAGAAAGTTAAAAAAAGTCTTAATTGTGTCAGATGATCAAGATTGTTCTTGAATGTGCTGTTAGTTTTGATGAACTTTGTGGATGTGGAAATCTGACAAAATTTGTGTTTGATTAAATACAGCCCTTTTTAAGAAGAAAATTAAGTGTTAATATGACACTAATATATTATGTGATGAGCATATATGTCACAGTTGATATGACATATCCATATGTACATGTCAAACTCATACAAGCACTTTAATTGCTTGCTAATTTGCAGGCCAAAATTGGCAATACAGAACTTTGTCCATCATGCCAATCTGTCATCAGGTTCGGTTCTTGTTCTAAAAACAGATAATCCTATCATACCTTTCAAAATAACTTCTTTAGAGTAATTTCCTTCAAAGAAAAATATGATCAGAATTTAACCAAAGGTGATTGAAAGCACTGGCATCCCAGGTGACAAATATTCTAAGACACTTTTACCAGGCATTGCCATCAGACTCTATGTGCCTGGGTTTGAGTCTCAGCCATGGCAGATGTGTGGCTTATCAATAGTTTTCTATGGGTCAATGGCTCTTCTTAGGGTTTTCCTAGGTTCTTCCTCCACCAGTTAGACTGGTTACCGTGTATACCGGTAGTCTATTGTTTGCTGAAAAATGATTTTAAGCCCATACAACAATAGCTTAATGACCTTTGCCATTTATGCAATGGTTCCACTGCCATTAAACTTAACCGCTATTACTGAATATAGAAAAACATTTACAAAACTTTGTCTAAAATAACTGATAACAAAATTTGATTAAATTTCAGACAAAGCATGCTGGCATAGAGGTTGTTAAGTTTTGATCAATGATGGTGATGTGCCAGTAGAGATGGATGAAACAAAAAAAGTCGAAGAGAACTTGTATAAATTTATATATTCTCCAGACCCAGATTTCTTCTCCAATTAATTCTCATGCATTTTGCTATCAGGCAGATGTTAGCCTGGTGAAAGCTCTCAGGCTCACTTGTGTGTCTTGTTACTTTCAGTTTATTTATCTGTTATTTGCACCAAAATACTATTATTTGGTTTGTATTGCCAAGTGTGCCTCATCATTCACACTAATATTGTTAAAGTCAAACTATTTAAATGAGCATTGAATTTATTAAATTTTATCAAAGGAGCAATATTATCTTTTCAAAATAAAATAAAAGATTACCACGGTCAGTTTTTCTTTAAGTCTTTTTTTTGTGATGTAGCATACAGTGCATATTAATGTTTGAAAAATATAGATTATTATGTATCTGCTGGAAATTTGCAGGTGTCATTGTTACCTATGATGTTATAATTTATTCATGTGTAAAGTTTTACTTTCTCATTTTTTTGTTAAAGTGTTTCTGTACAAAGAACCAACTATTTAAGGTATGGATTTGTCATGGAATCTGGTTATTGATATCCGACTCTTACAAACATTGAAAAATCCACCTAAAAATGTGAAATCCACCCAGAAATCCACACAGAAATGTGAAATCCACACTGCTAAGAGGTTGGTTTCTGACTGAAATATATAAATTAGCTGTAAATGTTTAGTTATTATATGTACAAAGAATAATGACATGGATTCTGTTTGGGCAATGACCGATTCTATGTGAACGCAGATTCCTTATAGACAAAGATTCTTTGTCAGTGATATTTTCTTCAAGAATCGGGTTCTTAGTGAAGGGATGGGTTTTTTTTGCTAGCATAGGTGATTTTCCTGTATAAACTGGGAATGTTTTGGACTATGCCAACATGGCAATGAAAGTTTAAAATATTGTATAACTGTGTTTTACCTTTTAGATTCAGCTATATTCAACTCTAAGGAAATTGTCAAGAAGATATATGTCAGAAGTCCATGCAGTATTTATCTTTTTAAAAGTGTGAACAAAAAGTAAGTTGCAACAGTCTAAATCTATGGATGTGTATTAAAAACATGATTCAGCACATAAAATAAAAAGTCAATTTGCTTTATTCTTTCTGAAAACTCTTTTTAACTATCTTTCTTTCATAATAATAACTCCTTCAGCTATTGCCTCATTGATTGTTTTACTAGGGCATTTAAAGTTCTTTAGCAATGACATTTTACATATGGAACCTGTTGCAATATATATATATATGTGATCTCAGGTAGATTTGCATGTGCATGTATTACATTAGGCAAATGAAAAAATGTGACTCAAATTTCTCATGTATACATGTATCATAAGTATTTCAGTGAAATTTCACAAATTGTTTTTGTCAGAATATTAGTGTGGCTTCTGAAATTTTAGGAAACATGTCATGAAAATATCACTGAAATTTTTGGTGAGATTTCACAATTTTGTGGAAAGTTTGGTGAGATTTCGCAGTTTTGTGGAAAGTTTGGTGAGATTTCACACAATTTTTTTGGAAAGTTTGATGCAATATCAGTAAAAAGATTTACCAAAACTTTGTTTTGTCAAGATTTGTCATAAAGTTTGACAACTTTCACAGACATTTGGTGAGATCGCACTACAATTTTATTGAGATTTTGCTAACCTTTTACTGAAATTTCATTGAATTACCAGTGAAATTAGACTGATGGTGAAATTTCAGTTATACAGATTTTTTAAATTGAAATTTTGGAAATTGTTTAACTGAATTTTTTAACAGGTTTCAAATGAATTAATAGTTAAAAATTATACTTCACAATATTGTTTAATGAAGATTTAATTTAATTTGTTTGTTAATTTTTAATACTTTTTTTAGTTTTATTTTTATTTAATTTATATGCTATGGGTATGAAACATTGTATCTAGATGTTCGTCTTGTTAAAAAATGATTAACAGCTTTGGAAAAGAACTTTTGAAAAACAAACCTTGTAATCTTTCTCAGACTAAGAATCATTAAGTTGAGTCAAGGTCATACCTGGACTACCTGATATTTTATTACCGGTATGTACCATTTGGTAACAAACTTCTATTGTTTTCAGAAGAATTAACTTTTGACCCTCATCTGGTAATCTGCTTTGCATCTTAATTAATCTTAATACAGAGGTTTAGAAAAAAGGTTTTCAGTTGGGCTTAAAACACTTGACACGTTTTATTATGTTGTGACCAGTTTGAGCTGAATTATATTTTGTTTAAATTATTGAATTCAACTGATTAATTTTTTCAGAATCTGTAGATAAACCTCAATTTCATTGGAACTTGGAGAAATACAATTATGTTGTATTTTGGTGAAAAAATACTGATATTTCATTAAAATTTTAGTCACATTTCACTTGGGAATTTAATGAGATATTAGAAAAGAGTATGATTGTGTTTGCGAAATTAAATTCTTTTGTTTATTTCAGAATAAACCATGAAACTTTTCATTTGCTTTTCTTTCTCTTGTTGAATGCATTGGTATCTTTAATTTTTTTTAAATTTGTTTAAAAGCTGTTTGTGAAATCTTGTATGCTTTACAATCTGATGGCAAAATTTTACCCATGAGACCATTGTACTTCAAAACCTTATAAATTCTAATTTATAAATCCATCTCCCTTCTTTCAGCAAATTTTCTAAGTTTATACATCCAAGTCTAGATCAAGATGAAATTGCGTTTTCCTCCCGATTCCATGTTGTGAACAAGATTTTTGCACAAGAGGGGAATCCTGTTTATGGTTGAGCACCAGGAATTCCTGCGTAAATTAAGGGTCTGCTAATATGCACAACTGAGTTTATGATCTTTTCTCCAAAATCTACATGAATTCCATGTAAAAGCCATAGCTGGGTAGAGTCATGTTTATGATTTCATATGAATAATGAAAGAATTCAGAATTCATTTTTTATGTAGTTTTAAAACAATTAGAAGAATCAGTATCACATAACATTTCTGTTTGATAAAGGAGGTCTCTTGCTACACACATATGATCCTTCACAGATAACTTTTGATTTGTCTCCCTTACATTATAGTTTTGATTGGATATCAGTTATGATAATTTGACAGTGATTGGCTACTGCTATAAATAGAGTTACTGTGGTAACTCTGTTATGTAAGCCTCCAGATTATCATTGTTAAAGTAAGATACCTCAAACAAAATATAATAAGTAAATCATATTTTAGTTGAAAATGGGTTCTGAAGATGCATTTTTACATTCTTTGCTAAGTATCTTAGAAGAAACAGAATTTTATTTTCAGTTAATAAAATGGTTATAGTAAGTTACTTATAACTTGGTGTCTGATTTATATTACTGGTATTAGTTACAAAATAAGGCTGTTGGAGGTCTACAGGTAATGGCTGACCCAAACATTTGTTGTGGACGGCGAGTGTTCAGAATTGTACTGATTTGGTTGTACTATGGTATTGAACATTCTGTACATGGACTACAAAAATCAATAATTAATGTCCATTGACTTTCTTATGCTCTTTTATTCTTTGTTTTTTGGAAGTTCCAAAGTCCCAACTGCATAAATATATATATATATATATATATATATATATATATATATATATATATGAAATTCAAAAAATAAAATTTTCTCCATAAGTCTTTCCCTGCTAAGTACTAAACAAGAACAAGCATTTAATAGTATTTGATTAAAAATATTTTACAAGATATTTACACAAAGTTGTTAATTAGAGAAGTGATTGACTCCTGTTCAGTCCATCAAATAAAGCCAATATTTTTTAATTTTTTAAAACTTTTAAATACTTTCAGATGAAAAATATTAAATAGAATTTAGCCATATTAGATGAAAACCCTTATGGCAATCAGTGGTATGAAAAAAAAAGTTTGAAATGACTTCTCAAAATCTGGAAAAACAGAAAAATAAGATGAAAATTTTTTATGAAAAGCTTCCAGGCATAAAGGAAGACTTTCAAGTTTGATGCATTATCAAACATGGCTAGCATTATTCAAACTAGAAAAACCTTTAATTGAGTGCTTGACAGTTGCTGAATAGAATTTGACAAACTTTAACAAAAATCATCATGGCAGTGTTCAGAGTTTCAAATGAATTGTTGCCATGTGGTCAATTGAGCTTCTGGTATGGTTATGTGTTTGCATCTGGCATTAGTCCAGTTTCAATCTTGGTGTGGCATTTATTTTCCATCTATATATGTTAAGTTAAACTTGTTCTCAAAATCTAGTGGATTAGTTTCCATCAACCTTTTAAGAAAATGTCCTATTATGAACGGACACAAAGATGTCAAATCATTTTAAAATATTGCCACAATTACTGAAATGTTTACATTGATGTTGAACTGAAATGTTTTCATGTGTATATACAGAGCTTCTTAATTTCTCTAACTAACTTGACCACTTTACTCACAGTGCCTGCCAGTGTATGTGTTACTAATGTATCATGGTACAAAGTGCTGTCAATAGGACAGCATGCCATTTGTTTATATTATTCCAGTACAGCTGGCTTGGAAACACTACACTGTTACATGCTGATTTAAGCCTTTTAGATTCAAAATTTGGTTCCTGATGTTTCTTTTTTAATTTTATGAAATTATTGGATTATCTCTGGTGGTTGATTCATCTGTAGCATGAAGCATAACTATTATGTGCCATTTCATCTCACTTTTTTTTTTGGGGGGGGGATTTCAACCTCAGGCTTAGGCAATATTCAAGTTGCTTCCTATGGGTTGGTGGTTCTTACTGGGTTTTCCTGGGTTCTTCCTCCACAAGTTATAATGGCTGCCTTCTTGTGTACTGAAAAATGTCTTTAAGCCAGCAAGAACAACAACAACATCAATAACATGATACCGGTAATCATCAAGATTCTTGCTTATATGCTGATCAAGGAACAGGTCCCACTCTAAGTTTTGTACTGTTAATAGATTCACTTGATGTTGGTCTGCAAAATCTATCATTCATATTTCTACTGTGTTGGCTATTTGGACATGGTTTAACAAACTGAATCCCCAAAATCTATTAGGCAGTCAAGAGTCCATGGCTATTCATGCAAAGCTAATGGCATAAGTTTGTGTTTTGGCAAATTGAATCCCAAAAATCTATTGGACAGTCAAGATTCCATGGCTATTCATGCAAAGCTAATGGCTTAAGTTTGTATTTTGGCAAACTGAATCCCCAAAATCTATTGGACAGTCAAGATTGCATGACTATCCCTGCAAAGCTAATGGCATAAGTTTGTGTTTTAGCATACTGAATCCCAAAATCTATTGGACAGTCAAGATTCCATGGCTATTCATGCAAAGCTAATGGCTTAAGTTTGTGTTTTGGCAAACTGAATCCCCCAAATCTATTGGACAGTCAAGATTCCATGACTATTCCTGCAAAGCTAATGGCATAAGTTTGTGTTTTGGCAAATTGAATCCCCCAAATCTATTGGACAGTCAAGATTCCATGACTATTCCTGCAAAGCTAATGGCATAAGTTTGTGTTTTGGCAAATTGAATCCCCCAAATCTATTGGACAGTCAAGATTCCATGACTATTCCTGCAAAGCTAATGGCATAAGTTTGTGTTTTGGCAAATTGAATCCCCCAAATCTATTGGACAGTCAAGATTCCATGACTATTCCTGCAAAGCTAATGGCATAAGTTTGTGTTTTGGCAAATTGAATCCCCAAAATCTATTGGACAGTCAAAATTCCATGACTATTCCTGCAAAGCTAATGGCATAAGTTTGTGTTTTGGCGAATTGAATCCCCCAAATCTATTGGACAGTCAAGATTCCATGACTATTCCTGCAAAGCTAATGGTATAAGTTTGTGTTTTGGCAAATTGAATCCCCCAAATCTATTGGACAGTCAAGATTCCATGACTATTCCTGCAAAGCTAATGGCATAAGTTTGTGTTTTGGCAAATTGAATCCCCCAAATCTATTGGACAGTCAAATTTCCATGATTATTCCTGCAAAGCAAATGGCATCCATTTGCTTTTATAGGAATATTTGTCCGTATAGTTTATATTGGCAATTAGGATTCATCCAAAATTCTAGCACATCCTGTGACATAACAGAAAGTTCCTGAAAGACTTTCAGCAGAGAGAAAATATGCATTTCAAAATCAGACTTCGCAAAGTATATGGCTATGAATATTTTTGATATTTTCTTAAAGGTTGGTGTATTGAAAGTATTGGAGACAAGCTCAGGACTTCAACACAATCACACCAGATGAGCCGAGTGGTCACTAAATTAAGAAGGTTCTCCACTGAGGCCTAGCCTACACAAAGAGTATAACAATAAATACTTGAAATAATATCTTCACAGAGCCTTACACAGGAATTTATAAGACACTGGAAAAGAAACGTTTCTAAAAAGAATTCAAAAATGTAAAATTCAGTGTTAAATGCAAAATTGAAATTTAACCTAAAATCAGGTATTTCAAGATGAATCAAGCACTAAGTAATTTCACCAGAAAATTTAGGGAAAGTCAATACATATCTTTATATTTTTTTAACCTATTTCCCTTTGATTCTAGCTATTGGTTTTGTCACTAGTAGTATATATCTTTATATTTTTTTACCTGTTTCCCTTTGATTCTGGTTATTGGTTTGTCACTAGTAGTATATAATTTCACCATCAACTGACCCCACCTTCTTAAAATTTGAATCAGGCATGGAATCGATCACTCTGACGAATGACACAGAGAAAAAATATCACTATTGTGGTGTTGATAAGAAATTTAAAGAAACACCAGACAAGAGAATGCATGCAACTTTCAGAAACACATGTCCAATGATATCAGTAAAAGCTTTCTTGGAGAAACATGACAAAGCAGCAAAGATGTCATGTACACGCTGCAGAAAAGAAGCACAAAAATCTTCTGCAAAGTTGAAAATGGTACATGTTAACCTGTAAAACCAAAACAATCCTCATTTTGTGCCAGACATGTACATTTCACTTCCCCCATAAGTGCCTCATGATCCCATGAGATGACACTGATCACATGGCTGGCCAGTGAACCAACAGCTATAGCAGTTGATGTTTTTTTAAAACGTCTAATGACAGTCATCATTTTTGCTTTTCACCTTACAGTCTGTTGGGATCTGTGTTGTAAAAAATGGCCCAAGATGAAATAGATGTTATTTTGATGGCATCATTATGGACAGTACAACCATGGTTTCCAAGTCCCCTGCATGGTGTTGTGTGTCCTTGTTTTCTACTGCCATATGTACACAAGATATTCTACACTTGACCCACAATCAATATGATAACACGGTGACCACCTCCTAAACTTGAAGATGGGTGTTTTTCACTGTTCTGGACAGCAATCAAAAATCAAAGATTATCAGAAAGGACTGCCTGCCTCATCATCAATTCATGGAGAACATCAACTAAAAATCTACACAGTTGTTAATCCTGTACTCTAGCACTCAACTCGGTTACAAAAGAATGAATCATACTACTATCATTGCATGCCACTCTGTTACCAAAATAAGCATACTACTATCATTGCATGTCACTCTGTTACCAAAATAAGCATACTACTATTGTTGCATTACATGTAACTCTGCGATTAAAAAATGTCATATTTCAATTCATATTAGAAAGTGGAAAGGGCCTTGGTAAGTGTTGATGCTATTGCACATTATGTAAAAGTTATTGTTATGTAAATTCCTTTATTTGGATTGCATCATCTTGTTCATATTTCCCTGTTGTTCATAGATAAAATCCATAATTACCATTAGGTTTGCTGGGGCACACTCTTTATATCAGCTGTATGTATTATCTGAAATCACGGTAAAATGATGTAGAAGAAAGGAACTGGTTAAAAGTCAACAAGACTATTGTTATTGTTGTTTTTATATATAATGAAAAGAACAGAAACCAAGGGCAGTCAATGCCAAACATGTAAAGTATAGAGCTTCTCAATAAATGTAAATTTGACAGTCCTCAGACAGCCTGTTGTTGTGTATAGGTTACATGTATTCTGTGGCCTTGAGAAGCGGCTAATGTAAGAAAACTAGGTAACCAAAATTCAGATGTTTTATTGACAGAATATGCTGATTAGAAAAGACTGTTCTGAGTGACCTAAGTGGTTAGATAATCCATGTCTAATGTGGGAGTTCACAGGTTCAAACCCCAATGAGTCATACCAAAGACTTATTTAAAAAAGTACTAACAGCTCATTCACTAGGCGCTCAGCATTAAGAGGTTAGCGATGGGACTGGTCAGCTTGGTGTCAGAATAATGGGACTGGTCAGCTTGGTGTCAGAATAATGGGACTGGTCAGCTTGGTGTCAGAATAATGGGACTGGTCAGCTTGGTGTCAAAATAATGGGACTGGTCAGCTTGGTGTCAGAATAATGGGACTGGTCAGCTTGGTGTCAGAATAATGGGATTGGGTGGGATATCATGTTAAGACATCACTATAAACTGCCACACTGCAGTGATCTTAGTGATATGAATGAAATATTGTTAAAGCTACAATAAAAATCTAAATCACCACACACACACTCACACACTCACTCACAGTCACACACACACACACACACACACTGATTTGACAATAGAAAGGAATAGAATTGGAATTACAATGTATAAGACTTAAATGACAAGTATTAAGATGTAAATTTATCTATTCGCTTACAAAGTTAACAGACTTGAAGTGAACATTTTAGGGAAAATTCATACTTTGATGTATATACACGAATATTTAATCCTATAATGCAGGGGTGCACATCCTTTTTAAGCCAAGGGCCAGATTGTATTTTCTAAGATCATTCAAGTGGTGCAAACACTAATTTATTTAATATAATTACTGTTCACAGGCCAGATTTCTATGTTGTTTTAATTTGCCATGAGGGCTGGACAAAACGTGCACCCTTGCTCTAATAAATATGATAGTGAGACATTACAGATCAGAAATAATATCCTTGATAAAGTTTCTTCATTATTTGTATAGCTTATGGGATGACCTTTTGACCTCTACATCTGCCAGAACGAGTTTGTTATAGTTACTTTGTAGAAAATACTTGCTCTCTTTCTAGATACAAAGACTCAATTACTGTTTATTTTAACATGTTTAGTATTAAAATATTAAATTTCATGTCTTTGATTTCTTTAATAGCTTTTATAAATAATGCCATCTTTAATAGCACTTTCAATTTTAAAATATCTTTCTTTACAACTCAATTTGTTTTGAAATCTTATTATTAATACATTTTCTAATGTCAACGAGTTTTACTGCCAAGTGAGGCAGCCACAAACAACAGTATGAACAGCGTGATATGATTGCGACATTGGTTGTCAGGTATTATTTTGACTGGACCTGTATATTTGAGAGGCCTGAAAGTAATTTTGTCATGTATTCTCAGCCACAGTTAGCAAGTAGTGTATAAACTAAGGTATTATTACAAGCTTTGATTTTGATGTCTAAACATTGCCGCAATCTAGAGCTAATCTCTTACGCAAGGTTACCATGACCAGAGATAGGACCTGGCATATTGAAACGGCGAAGGCATCAGATCGCATGATTTCCCACCTATGTTTCTACAGCTTATTCGTAAGATCAGAAGAACCTGCAGGAGGCAACAGGGCGTGTTCTCAGTCCATTGGATCAGGCCAAAGTGACACCCAATCAGAACTGAGATAGTGTGATAAAAATTTAAATCCAAATTAAAACTTCTAACTAACAAGTGAAAATTCAGTTACACCTAGACAAATTGCTGAGCACAAGAGGGTACTCTTAGAAAGCCACCCGTAATTTGGCAGTAAAACTTAGAGAAGAAATTCTAAGGAAAGACAAAGCTTGCTAAAGGAGGATTTGGGGGGGTACGGAACTGAGTCCCTAGTCTTTAAGAGGGGAAAAGGAAGTAATACTAGCAGAACAGTTGGAGTTGACAAGTCTAGATGGTGAAGAGAGTCGAGGAGGAAAAGTAGTCGAGAAGGAGAAGGTATAGGAGAAGTACATATAATTTGTAGAAAGTCGAGAGGAAGAGGAGAATGAATTGGAGGAACAGAAGAGAAGAATACACAGCAGAGTAGAATACAAACACAGGTAGAATTCTATCTCATACTACTAATCATGTAATGCAATAGGCTTTTACAGTGTCAAGTGAACAAAGGGTGCTTGGGAAAATTTTATCATTCGACTATTGAACTGTCATTAAAATGTTTTTTGTTGAATTTCACTTTTTGTATATTCAAACATTTAACCGCATTGCTATACATATAACTTTCACTAACTTCCAAACAAAATCAAGACTGGGTAACAATTTAAATAAAATATTGGTAGTACCCCACCCAAACCATAACACACCTACCACAGTGGTGCAATAACAACCTGTCACGCCACATATAATTACCAAAAATTAACATAATTATTTCGTCTTGATTATAAATTATAGAGCAAGAGTTGTGAGATTTTCAATGACAAGTTATTAATTGCATCCTGCCAAAAATATTTTTGAAATAAATTAGATTTCTCAGCAAGAATCTTACCAAGGTATAACCTCTACATTATCAAACATTTGAGAAAAAAACAAAACCACAGTTGTCTGGTATAAATTGAACAATTTAATGCTAGACCAAAATTTGATATTTTTAATTTGAAATGTTTAAGACTAATGACAGTACATTCTAAAAGCAACTAAGCATAGTATAAACAGTATAAGCTTTATTGATTTTAATTCTTTAAACTTAACACGTATCTGAAAACAAAACACCTGATATGCCTATATTTGGTTAAACTTGGATAATCCAAGCCAAATATTTTAAAAAATCTCACTTTCCACAATCATAAATTAATTCAACAAGACAGTAGAAAGCAAAATATAAATGGAAACTATACATACTAAACTGTCATGTTATTTCCATTTTCAAAACTAGATTTGGTTGCCATGGCAACTAATAAAATATTCCCAAGTATGCTTAAATAAAATATACTCAATATCCATCCAGTGTCCACAGTACATTTACCACTATAATGGAAAATATTTTTTGCACAAGAAGTAAACTCAAAAGGGATGCTAAAATACTGAATTAATGCATAAATCCTATGCAAATAAATAAATTAAACTTCCAGACGATGCACCTTGCACAATATTTCTCACTAGCATAAAGTAAAAAGCTTCAATCTCATGTGTCTACTCTTGGAGTCTTCCAATTTGCACCAGAGTTCTAATGTTACAGGTGATGATAGTGATGCTGTCTCTTGCTTTTATGCAAAGTACCAGTAGCACTCGTCACCTCCGTCCTGGTGGACAACGGCAGGTGCAGTCCTTGTTGCCCTGGGTGATGACCGATCCAGTAAGGTAACTTCAGATTTGTCCAGCATTATCAGTGTGTCTCGGGTAAAAGTCACCTGGCACAGCCCATCCCTCTCCAGACCAACTGAGCTGCCAGAAGGGGATGCAGTACCTCATCCAGCTGCCTTAGGGTCCCCACTCAAGATTTTGATATAGAGTTACTCACTCAAGATTTTGATATAGAGTTACTAACTTAGTCTTTCGCTAACTAAAGCCGACCTGCAAAGCATCACTAGGATAAAGTAAAAAGTTTATCATTTACAAAATATTAATTATCACTACTACAGTTAAAGATTATAAAGAACAAACAAAGAATAAATTAGCAAAAAGGAAGTCAAATGCTACTATTGACTGAAGAAGAACATCCTATCCTCTGGTATTTTGGGATAACAATGTGGGTGAAGATAACTGGTGATTGATGATGATGGTGTACCATTTGTACACTTTGTGCCAACCAAACAGTACTTAAGCACTTTTCCCTACCAACACCAATAGTGTCAGACCTCCTATGAATGTACTGTGCCAATTAACAAGATAAATGAAACATTACTATGCTTTGTAAATGAAAGCAAATATTCATTAACATATTGTTCAATTAAGTTAGTTCAAAAATATAATTTTCTATTCCCTCCAACATTTACCAAAAAATATACAGATGTATACTACATACTAGATTCTCAAACACAAAAAGCCCTACAATGATTTAGTTTAAATATAATACAGCTAATTTGTTAGTTTTTATTATATTTACAATGACATCATGGCTTTAGAGCTAGGTAAATATACATACACAACATGCATACAGTACTCTATTTATCGCAGCAGCCATTTAATTAGTTGAACTTGCATATAATAATAATAATAATAATAATAATAATAATAATAATAATAATAATAATAATACAAATAATAATAATAATAATAATAATAATAATAATAATAATAATAATAAAATAATAATGAGGACTTTGTATAGCACCTAATCTTTACAAGCTCTAAGCGATTGCTTTGTTTGAGGAGTGTTATAATCAGTGACTGGGTCCACAGTGATGGCAGTGTGTTGGGAATTTGACAGATCTTTGAACATTTCATTACTAGGACTCTTGTAATTTAATTCATGGATTTCGTTTTGGATTATTTTTGGATTTGATTCTTAAAAGTGTAAGTTCATTTTCCATTTTTGCAATTTTTTCCAGGAAAAAAAAATTATTTCATTTATATGTGTTTCTATTTATCAGAGCCTAAACTGGTCAACACATTGAAATCCAATACAGGGACTTTGAACAGTTTAATGAGGGAATGTTCTTAAATGATTTAGTTTGCAATTTTTCCAATCAGTCTGCAAATTATTGCTGATGTCTACACAGTCTTAGATAAATGGTATCAGATGTTCAATGAAGCCTTAGACACGCATGCCCCAATTAAAACAAAAATGGTTAATTAAAAACCAAAAATACACCCAAGTGGATTATTTTTTTGATCAATGAAGCTAGGCACCTAAGAGATAATTTCCACAAGAATAAAGACATGAAAAGCTATAGAAAAATGAAGAATAAAACTAAGCTCCTGATTGATAAGGCAAAAGAGAACTATTATAAATAGTCTATTGATGAAAGTAAGAGTACCAAGATATTGTGGAGACATCTAAAAGAGTTGTCTTTCCCTAGACTTAAGTGAAATGATGATATAGCAACATCTGTACAAGAGAATGTTTGGAAATGTTTGACAATTTCTTCATAATCCGGTAACAATAATCAAAACCAGATTAACTTCCCAATTGAATGTGATGCTCTTCTATTATTTATGAGAGCTAAAACGGATGATAATTTTTTTTCATTAGCTTATGTTAGTGATTCAGAAGCTGATGTTTTTTATATGCTAATTAAGAAGAATATTAACAAATTCTCTGGATTAGATGGTATTGGTGAAAAGTTTGTCATGTCAAAAGCTTGCTAAAATCATGAAATGAAAAGGTGTATTTCAGATTCAGTTATGTTTTTGTCGCTTGTCAAATTAAATGTTTTACTGGAGCTATGATATTTGTACAAAGAATACATTGAACAACGATGGAAAATGATGAAAAATTCAAGCATGGAAAATGCAGGAGTATTTGGACTAATTTTCTAGCCCCTGTCCAGGGTAGCCTGGAAAACCGGGTGGACAATTCCAACATGGAAAACGATGAGAATTTCTAGCATGGAAAATGCAGTAGTATTTGGACTAATATTCCAGCCACTGTGCAGGATAGCCTGGAAAACCCTGGACAATTCTAGAATGGAAAATGCTGAAGTATTTGTGTTTTCCATGGTAGAAAAATCCAGTGTTTTCCATGCTAGATTTGTCCAGGGGATTCCAGCCTACACTGGACATAGCCTGGAATTTAGTCCATATACTCCAGCATTTCCATGCTAGATTTGTCCAGGGGACAAACTTAGCAATCTAATCATGTTTTGTATCTTATATGTTTTCAGCATGTTTTTATGTTTTCCAATTTCATTGTTTTTGTCATTTGTTGTTCTGTAGTGTAGTCATATCATTATTGATGGTGTAAAGCACTTAGAGCTTCATAAGTTTAGGCGCTATACAAAGTCCTCATTACTATTATTATTATTATTATTATTATTATTATTATTATTATTATTATTTTATTATTATTATCATTATCATTATGTTTTTATTATTATTATTATCATTATTATTATTATTATTATTATTTTATTATTATTATTATTATTATTTTATTATTATTATTATTATTGTTATCATTATCATTATTATTATTATTATTATTATTATTATTATTATTATTATTATTATTATTATTATTTGGACTATAATTCCCAATTATGTCCAAGGTAGGCTAGAAACCCTGGACAATTCTAGCATGGATAACACTGGACAATTCTAGCATGGACAACACTGGACAATTCTAGCATGGACAACACTGAACAATTCTAGCATGAACAACACTGGACAATTCTAGCATGGACAACACTGAACAATTCTAGCATGGACAACACTGGACAATTCTAGCATGGACAACACTGGACAATTCTAGCATGGACAACACTGGACAATTCCATGCATTGAAAATGCTGGAATATTTGGACTAATATTGCAAGCTATGTTCAGTGTAGGCTGGAATCCCCTGGACAAATCTAGCATGGAAAATGCTGGATTTTTCTACCATAGAAAACACTGGATTATTTGGACTATATTCCAGACTATGTCCAGTGTAGCTATAGAAAACACTGGACATATCCGATATGGAAAATGCTGGAGTATTTGGACTATTATTGCATGATAAAGACAACAAAAAAACAAAAACTCAGCTGAAAATCCCCAAAATTTTGTCATGAAAATAATAGATTTTAACAGCGATGCAACTTTCATTGAATAATTCCAAGAGGAACATGATCCAAAATACCCCAACCAACTCCTTATATGGACTTAGGTCTTTAGTAACTTTTGAACAAGAAAAGAAAAATTAAAAGCTATACTTGTCATTGGTAGCTTAATAGGTCTTTAGGACTTAGGTCTTTAGTAACTGTTGAACAAGAAAAGAAAAATTAAAAGCTATACTTGTCATTGGTAGCTTAATAGGTCTTTAGGACTTAGGTCTTTAGTAACTTTTGAACAAGAAAAGAAAAATTAAAAGCTATACTTGTCATTGGTAGCTTAATAGGTTGTGCATTGGATTCATTAGATAACATGGTTATAATAAATATCGTTATACTTGTACTGGTGTGTCGTACAATACCGATTACTTGGACCATGCATCATAAGAGTTTCTATAAATATATATACTAGTACTCTAGTTATAGTTTGAATTTATTCTGAAACAATCTATCTTAACAACAAAATAACAGAAATTTAAATTTATTTCTATTTCAATTTTAAAAGTTTTTCTTAAATAATTTGTCACAAGTGTTTTTTCATAGTTTATTCCCCACATTTCTTATTTTTCTGTTGTCACCACTGGAGTCTGTTGATGGTTTAACCAAATCGCAAAACGTCTTCCTCACCATCACCTCCCAAACGTTTTACTTCTCCTTGAAAAATTCTGAAAAATCCTGAGGAAAGCAAAAGAAGATTGGATTGGACACAAGCGCACAGAAATAGATAGCAGTCTGATAAAGAATAACAAAAAAAAAAGGCATTCCAAATTGTGAAAGACCTCACCAGACAGAAGCAACCATGAGTCAGTACCATTCAAGACGAAAATGGAAAATGCCTCACAGAAGCAAGTGATATTGCAAAAAGATGGACTTAATATTGTAAAGAACTCTACATCCATCTGTCCACAGGAGACCCAGCGAGGCTTGAAGTTCCATACTCCACAAATGATGATAATTTCCCCATTCTCAAAGAAGATGTGGAGTCAGCAATAAGAGCACTGAAGAATGGAAAGGCAGCTGGAGTAGACAACATCCCAGCTGAATTTATCAAGAATGTTGGGGAATCAGTGATAGAGCATTACATTAAGGTTTGAGTCCTGCTGGAAAATCAAAGATGGAGGATGATGACATTTGCTGCAGTCTGTTTTGTGCTTATCTAAATTTCCTTGAAGAAACACAATTCGTAAACACTCCGGTGCTGGAAATCTGAATAAAATTTCTATGAAAGCTTTTTGTCCAAGAATTCTGTATGAATACATCAAGTATTTCCAGAGGTACAAAAAAACACTTTAAATTCCAAATGAACTGAAGGAGAGTAAACAAAATATTTAAAAAAATGGCTACAACAAAGAAAATGACTTAATTCAGATGTAAAAACCCAAAACAAAAAATATTTTACTAAAACAATGATTATTCTAATACGCAGCATCGATACAATCACAAAATTGTGAAATCAAGAAAAAACGGGGTTGGGGTGGGGGTTTGGGAAGTCAAATGATAGTGCTTATATCACACACTCCTAACATTACCCTGATGGGAACCAATCATTTTACTTTAAGAATATAAAGTTGTTTACTTCTTAATTCACTAGTCACATCTTGACCTTGACAATCAATCATTTTAAAATTAAAATAAAACCTGTTTATGACTGTCACTAACCCTGAATCAAGGTTAGGATCTAGGTCAACATAACTTGTTTACCAAAGAATAATTCAGGTTAACCAATTTTCTGGGAAAAACATCACTAGTGAATAAATTTACATTACAATAGCATGCAATAAAAAATATTAAAAAAAGTTTAAAAATGAAAAACAAACAATTAAATATATATTAAATCAGATATTCGTAACAAGATTATTTTGGAACATGTCTAGTTATACAGACTGGGTAGTGGTCACTCAGTGCATACACTGGCACATTAATTTCACTTATATTTATTAATATAGACATGATCAATAAAGCTCTTTTATCTCCTACTCTAGTTGAGATGTTAATTATTTGAGTAAAGTTTTAATCTTCAAAGTTACTTGTCCATGTTAATGGTGGAGCTTTCACATACCGGTAGTCAATGCTAAACTCACCAAATATGATGGTTTCTAAATATTCTTTTAGTAATGCATTTTGAATTTGCATCTCAAATTTATCAATCCAATCAGCTGTGGAACTAGGTGGCCTGTAAACTGAACATAAGAGAATTGACTTTGACTGGGCAAAAGGTTACTTCGATTCAGATACTCTCTACCCCAAAAGTCTCTAGAGCAACAAGTCTCTTAAAACTAATGGAACTGTCTACATAAAGAAGTACTCACACACACACACACACTCACACACACACACACACACTAGATTCCCTATCTTTTCTTCTAAAGTTGAACCCCTGTATTTGGAAAGCCATATCATCAATATCTTTAGAAAAGAAATTTAAGGTTTACACAGACCTAGAATATTGAGTTGCCCCATAATTACCTTCAGGATTTCTTCAGGCCTTGGTATAGTACTAGTGACATCAATCCCACATGGAATCCTTCAAGTACCACAACCAGGAACAGAGCAATTTAAAAAAGCATCCAATACTTTGGTACAGTTGTGTAGAACAAGATTTCACTCCATGTAAAATATGCTGAAAATATTACATGTTAAAATCAACAGAAATTACCGGTATCTTTTATTTAATGCATAATGTAATACGCTCATTAAAGGACCTCAAGGGAGAATAATCTGTAACTAGATGAGTAGTCACCCCTTTTAAATAAAATATTATTTATTATCACTTTATAACTCTCCAAAATTTACATCTCCAAATGTTGGGTGCAAGAGACAATTGTCCAATGTTTTGTGAAAATATAACTCATTTGTTTATAATAAAGTCCACAATCCTGGAATTTCCATTCTTTCAATCTTGTAATCTTTTCTGGCAATATAGATTCCATTTTACCTTTTATCTACATATTTTACAAGAAGTTGATGAGAATTAATTGATCCATACCAAAAATCACCAATAAATAGAATCAATTAAAAAACAATTAATTACCCTCACAATCCAGTTTTGCACATATCATAAGAATCAATTTCAATCTTTTCTGGTTTTTCCCTGAACAAGATGAAAGTATGTTCATGACCATTGAATTTGTTAAGGAAACTCACATCAAAACTTTCACTTCTCCTATAAATCATCTAGTCAAGACACACATGTAGACATATTTACACATCCTTCTTTGAAGTACTACCCAAGCAACATTCAAAAAGTATTCATTACCTTTCAAATTTATTATTACTAAACTAATATTAATAAAGGGCCAAATTCATGATAGGAACATATTTTAGGAATATAAAAGGTATATAAATCTAAGTAAAAATTGAAGACTTCATGATGAATGTAAACACACAAATACTAAAATGAAAAACAAAAACAAATCCAGGGTCAAACATTTTATCATTTATCAAGATCTTTTATTACAGTAAAACCTGTCTTGACAGACCATTGCTATGAGAGACCAGGTTCACTGTGTACAGATTTATTGATTATATAGTGTTATGACCTGTTATGAAAGACTACCTGTCATGAGAGACCATTGTATTTTGGCAGAAGGGGTGGTCTTTCAAGACAGGTTCCACTGTAACACGTTAACCCCAGGATGTTTTTGCTGTTTTCGGGTCCAAAATATTAGGTTTTTCCACTCTGTATTTTGTAGTGCAACTAAAACGTCCAGATTATTTGGTATCTTTGTAGAGCCAAATCTGTCTACCATTCTATAATACCACCCACTTTAGTGTATCGTGCCTGACCTCAACGCTACAGAACTTGCTTGGAAGTAGACTACTACCTCATGTCCCGTAAACTCCGCACTTGTGATTATTGTCTTAAAACGAAGCAGACACTGCCATTAAAAACCTTTTCTTTGTTTATATATTTAACTTAATCAATTTGTTCCAATTTATAAAATATTTTTAAAAAAATAATTCCAACCCTAATGATCAAGACATCCACATGAAACTTGGCATTATATCCTTGTCAATCTCTATCATCTTCTTTAGCTTACTTTCATATATATATATATATATATATATATATATATATATATATATATATACACATGTATTAAATTAATCATTTGACTGTCAGCCTCTCTTTGGTTAATTGGATGTACTTGTATTAAATTAATCATTTGAATGTCAGCCTCTGTTTGGTTAATCACATTTATTAAACTGATGATAAAATAATAAAATCTAAAATCCCGACTGCAAAAGTGGAGCCCAAGGATACCATTGACATGGAGTGTTGTTATTGGAGTCTCAACACAAGTCTTCAGTGGAGCCATTCAACGTTTTAGTGCATAATATGTCAATAGCAGCTGACATCCAATATATACACACTTCAAAAAACTGTATATAAATCAAAATGTAACAATCCTTTTGAAAGGAACTAAGAAACTATTCACATATAATCACTATTACCAGCTTTATAAAAATAACTTGAATAAAAGAAATATTTTATAAATAGTTATTAAAAAACCCATTAAAATATAAATTAATATTGTTAAAATCCTATCTTTCAAATTCAAAATATCGATAATTGCTAATTAGTTGCTAGAATGATTTTTTGCATGTGCTCATCAGGAACAGTCCAAGGGAAATAACTACTTATAAGTTAAATGGCTATTTATTCCTTTTGACTCTTCTCCCTCCAGTTCATTTTGAGGCACTGTATGTCTAGTACATGTACATGTACATGTATATGGTAAGACATTGAAAACTGCACTGGAGAAAATACTTTTTCATAGGAACTTTGTACAAATCTATATCTCCAAGACCAAATGCACAAAATCCACAAACTTTCCTACTTTTTTTTAAGGGAGACATCTTCAAACAATACTTAGAAATTCAGAAACAAAATCTCATAGATTGCAGTATGCATACATTTGTCATTACATTTAAATAAGATATCTATAAGTAGTTTTGAGTTTACATATTGCATCAGCTAATATAATATTCTGTTGTGTCCCATTGTATGTACAAAATGATCCTCGGCCCCGTGTGGCCAAGTGGTTTAAAGCGCTCTCTGTTATGGATCACTGCTATCTCACCTCTGTCTGCATGGTTCAAGTCTCAGATTCGACCAATGTGGGTATGTCAGAAAACTTGCTAGTAGCTTCTTGTGGGTCGATGGTTCTTTCCGGGGAATATCCTAGGTTCTTCCTCCACCATTAATACTAGCTGCATGTATAGCCTATTATGTGCTGAGAAATGGCATGAAACCTTACAACAACAAAAAGATCCTCAAGTTTTACATTTTAAGGCAATTTCACTAATAGTTTTTTAAACACTTCACATAATCATATACAAGACAAAACCAGGTTATCAAATTAGTTGATTTCAAAAATATTATCCATGAATTGGATCCTATATAAGTGGGGATTTATCAACATACAATTTATGCATTTTCAGGGAATTGAAAATAAAAACAAGTGCATTTTGTTCACATAATAAGTATTTTATTTAATAAAACAAAATGTTTTGATCATTAATATGATTTTCATGTAAATAGTGCAATATTAATTTTAGATGTGAGAGCTTCACCAATAAAATCAAAACAAACCAGTCAATTCATCTCATAAGCCATTGCAAAGGATTCAGACCACAAGAATATTTAGTGACCTTGAGAAGCTAAATACCTATTTTATTTATATTTTGGGAGACTGTAATTCTCTGGTGACCATAAATAGATTGTTAAAGTACTTTCTAGTGCACTGTTTGTTCTGGACACATCTCTTTTTCTAGTCTTGTATTGTGGGACAACTTTTAAATCATTCAAAAATTACATGTAAACAATGCACACAAACTTAGGTTTCTTTAACAAATATATTAAACTGTATATGAGATACAACTTTAATCCACAGTAGCAATACTTCATCAAGCCCTTTTCGAAAACATGTACAATGAATGACTTTGTTTTGATAGTAGGAATAATGAGTATACGATTGTCATAAGAGGAGCATACGTCTCTTGCTGGTGTGAACACATGTCAGATAGGTATGTTGGACTGGATTCCATCAGTAAAATATAGCACAGAGAACAAATTTTGTGTTTGATTCTGGATTGAATGGATAGCCAATGCAGGATACTAAGCAGCATGGAGGTGTGCTCTAAGGATGATCTAAGCAGCTGTGTTTTGAACTTTTTGAAGTTTCTGGAGTAAATATTCAGATGAACCAGACAGAGTTGAGTTACAATAATCCAGTCTAGAAAGTACTAGTGAACACACCAGTGTTTTAGTGGCATCAACTGAAAGATATTTACAAATGGAGCTGAATTGCATCTCAGCTCAAGATAAGCAGCCTTGCATATGTTCATAACATGTTGGTGCAATGTGAGAGAAATGTCTAGAGTAACACCTAGGTTTTGTACTGACTATGTGAATTTAATGTTGGTGATGTTGATATTATTGTCTGAGGTAATGGATTTAAATGAGAAAGTCTTTGTGCTGTGATCAGAATGGCCTCAGTTTTATCATTCATCTGCAGCTTGTTATTTGTCATCCATGATTGCACTGCTCTACACCTTGGGTGTCATCAGCGTACAATTGGTGAGACACTGGATGATGATCTATGACATTTCAGAGAGGCTGAGTGTATCTAAGAATAAAGAGAACAGGTCCAAGAACAGACCATTGTAGAATGCTACAACATAGATAAACTGGGCTAGAGTGTATTCCATTTGCGGATGCAATCAAGTTGTAACATTAGCACTACTAATTCAATAACATATTAAAAATATTCAATCACAGAAGAAAATGATAAATTTACATGCACTGTAATGGATTTCCATGCCTTCTGAAACGTGTAGTTGAGATAAACAAAGATGGATTCCGATTCATATATTAGCAACATTAAAAGGTTCAAAGCAAGTAATATGGAAGAGTTTAATGGATCAGTCTTAAAAACTGGATCAGATATTGATCTTAATTCCATTTCAACACCAGATGCAAGTGATTTTTAATCAGATGACAAGGTGGACATAGTCCCACTTGCACATTGGAGTGATGATCTCGCCATGTTTAAGAGATCAATGATTTTGATTCTCATGTTAGTTCAACAATTAAGCTTGGACCACAAAGTGATGAGATAGATTTTTTTCCTCCAGTTTTACTTCCTGAATTTCTGGTGGAAAAGATTGTGTAAGCAAGACATGAAATGGTATGAAATAAGTATCACTGGAATTTGGGCATATCTTGGAATATACATTGTCATTTACGTGTGGATAATGACTGTTCTGAGAGGTACCACTCTCAACATTGTAATTAGAGAGTAGATTTCATTCATGTTTTGATATGTACATTTTTATATGTACATGTATAAATATTGGATTTATTTTGTGGGATTCTAAACAGTTTACATTACTGGGATTTTTTGTATGATTGAATGTAGGGATATCTAAAGTGAAAATATATGAATAACAGACATTATACAAGGTTAGCTGTTTTTTTATTTCACTGAAATCCAGCAAAAACTGATGAAATAATGAATATAAATGTAACCATGTTTTTATTGTCAGTTTCTGTATTCAGCCTTGATGATGCTCTAGAAAACAGCCTAGCAACCAGCCTCTGAGTCAGTAGTCACAATAACTGATACTGCATAACGGCTGCAGTATCTATAGGGTTCAGTGATCACTTTTTACCTTTTTATGATAATAGCAACAAAATAAAAGAAAAATAATGTCATTACTTCTAGATTTTTCCCAACTTTAGTACTACTGGTTCCAATGATATCTGAAACTGATAACATGAAATAAACTTTAAATCATTGACAATATTCATGATGTTTCTGATACGAATATCATTATCAATGAAACAGTCAATAAACATGCTCCATTAAAAAGATAAAAAATTACCTTCAGCCAGGTTGGTTTATCAATTAAATTTTACATGCAATTAGTTGCTGTTGTTCTTTTGATTGTCAGGTTACCACTACCATTATTTAAAACCAATCAGTTGGGAAAAAAATCCATTTAGGACCTACTAAATATAGTAAGAAGTCTTCTAGTATAGGTACAGGGTTGGTAAGAGGAGTAGTTATTGTAAGATATTTTAAATAACTCCCGTAGAAGACATAATGTCAGAGCAAACACCATTTATTTTGATTAACTAGACCACCTATTTTGTTGAATGTGTGTGTAAAATGTATCTGCCATCAACTAAGGAGTAAAAAAATAATAATAACAAACTTGTGCTAGTGAACAGATGGAAAACAGATGAAGGACATTAAAAGACAAAAGACCATCCCATAAGATCTTTAAGTCAATAGACATGGCAATAGACATGGCAATAGACATGGCAATAGACATGGCAATAGACATGGCAATTACTAACACATGAGATCTTTAAGTCAATAGACATGGCAATTACTAACACATGAGCACGATGTATGACAGATGAAGCAACATTGAAAACAGAAAAACACACCAGCCGATTTAAAAGTAAAAAAATGATTTATGAGCAAACAAAAAAAACATAAGTATGAGCAATATTGAATATTATAATCTGAATTCACAACTTTTGATTTTGTGCATCTGTCTAATAAAACAGTCAAATATGATTATTCACATATTCTAATGACTAACAATTCAAGGTAAACTGATATAAAGAATAATATAGGAAGAATTATAGCATCAAAAGAGAAACCAAAAACGTATAGGCAAATCTAAATTCACAATTTTAAGTTATCTATCATGACCTCTCAAGACAGAATTCTTTGTGTATTCGTAGACAACAATCTTACTTGGTCTATTCACATTAAACACATTTCAAAAAAGGTCAATTCTTATCTTTGGCTACTGAGGAAAATCAAAACATACATTCCTCTTCAGTATAGGGTCATCTTTTATAAAAGTTATATTCAGCCATATCTGGACTACTGTAATGTAATTTGGGGTAATACCTCTAATTCAAACATAACGACACTTATATGGTTCCAAAAGAGGGCTTGCCATTTAATTCAAGATCAATGTAAAGACAATTTTCAGGATGCAACGAATAATATAAAGGTTTTAACAATATATGAAAGAATATTTCTTAGAAAAGCCAAATTGATGTATAAAGTATCCAGAAAATCCATTCCTGTCTATCTAAGCAATATCTTTCATCAAAGAGATGCTGATGGTACTCCAAATTTAAGATCCATAGGAAGGAAAAAATTACATTATACCAAGGCCAAAGAAGGAATTGTTTAAAAAAAGTTTTCAATATACTGGTCCAGTAGTATGGAACAACATTCCCAGTGAAATAAGGCAGGCTCCTAGCATTTCTTCGTTTCATAATCAATGTCTTAAATGGATGAAATCTTTAGAATATTGAACAGTGCTAGTACCAAAAAAAAAAAAAATACTGCCTGCTTGTTTGTAATTTTGCATCATTTTCAAAGCTGAATGTTTCAATGCAGAATGATATTTTATGTTTCTTATATGATTATGTTTTTACAGATGCCTGTGCATGTGTTCCAGGCTTGATACTTTGAAATGTAAAATTCCTTAATTATTTAGTGTTGAGCCAGACTCTTCACATCATGTTGTATGTATTGTATATATTGTACATAATAGATAGAAGGCCTCAAGGTAGATTAGTTCTGTAACTAATTGAGTTACCTTCTCTAAATAAAGTCTTTATTATTATTATTATTTATTATTATTATCATAAGAATTATTTAATTAGCATTTAGTTCAAGCTTATTCTTTATAGTCTTGGATTATTATCAATACCATTATAGTTGAAGATTCCACAACACAAAAAAAAAAAAATTGGGGTCAAATGCAACCATTGGCTGAAGAAGAACACAATATTCTATCCTCAGGTCCTTTGGATAATAATGACAATGAAGAGGATGATTAATGAAGATGATGAAGATAATGATGAAGATTAATGAAGAATGATGTGGTATACTTGGTGCCAATCAAACAGTATAATATAACTATTCCCAATAGTGACAGACCTCCAAACACTGTAATGAGCATCAAACAATATAAATGAAACATGACAATGCTTTGTAAAAGAAAGCATGTTAAAATTAACATATCATTGAATTAAGTTAGCTTCAAAAAAAATTTTGCATTCCCTTGAACATTTAGCATACAATATAAAAATGTATATTCTATCCAATGTTTTACTGAGATAAAAAAGCTAACCTGGATTTATTTTTAAAATTATACAACTAGTTTGTCTGTACTTATAACATTTATACTGTAACAGATGAAGGCTTTTGAGATAGGCAAGCACCTGTATAACATGGATACTACAGTACTCTATTTATAGCAACACAACACACTGGTGTAAAAGTCAAGTACAGGATACAAAATGATTTTGTTTTAATACAACGTTCTATTTTCTAACAGATATATGTTTTTCTAATGATGTTGATTAATTGATTATTTTTAAATTTATTTCCAAAGCTGAATTTCAAACCTCTTAACACCTTTTAAAACTGAGTAAAATAAAACTTTAATGCTTGCATGCATCCCATAATAAACAAACATTAAACACAAGAAACAATTACAAGAGCTAACAAAATTATACTCCATGGCTTATGCTACAATCAATATCTAAATCAGAACAACAACAAGAAAGCAGAATATTTTCTTTTATTTCCAGGGAGCAATTTTTCCCTGCACACCTTGGAGTCAGGTACTCACTTCAGCGTGGGAGGTAATTAACATAGCTATTTGACCAGGTGGGCTTTTAATTATCAGATGCATAAGAATTTGCCCAAGAAATTTAAGTCCGAGTCTTTTAATCTTAATCCATATTTGATGGCTCATCGACATTATTTGCCCAATATTCAAAGCCTAAATGCCACAAAACCATCACTCAAACTTCTAAAATATTTTGTTAAGCAAGTTTCTGGTTATAATATAGATTGCCCATTACACGAATTTTTCTTTTTGAGTAGAGTGGTGATATTTGATTGTATTATTGTTTTATTTGCAACCGTCTTAAAAGCCTTAAGCCAGAATGTAATTTGTTTAATTTGGTCAAATTCTAAGGAGTGGCATTTCAGAATATATTTTGTTTAATTTGGTCAAATTCTAAGGAGACTGGCATTTCAGAATATATATTGTTTAATTTGGTCAAATTCTAAGGAGTGGCATTTCAGAATATTTTGTTTAATTTAGTCAAATTCTAAGGTGTGGTATTTCAGAATGTATTTGTTTTACAACACTAAAAGGTAGTGGTGAGAATCCAAATACAACAGTTATGTCAATGGTGTCCCTGGTCTCCGTTTTTGCAGGTGAGTTTTTAGAGCCATTATTTTATCATCAATTTAATAGATGCTATTAAACAATAATTCAAAGAGATTAACTTATAATTTTCTCTCTTGAATCTTGGGCGAATTTATTGTCTTCAAAGGGAATAAATGAGTATGACCCCAGATTATCAAAGCATTGTTATAATAAAGAATTGGTCTATTCATCTTGATAATTTCAGAGTACATCGTCTATTTAGACTATTTCTAAAGTGAGGGAAAAATGTTGATTCCTTGAAATTCCAAGAAGAAATGTTGTATTTTGGTGGTGGTGGGTATATAAGTGAGAGATGAGTTTCAAAGTATGGAAATGAGACTTATTGGCGAGTTAATCTGATGATTCTATAAATGATTCTGTCATCAAGAAAAGTAATGGATTCTATTGGAAAGAGTTGATATTTTGAGAAGTGCAAGGATGCAGTTTTTCATTGGTCAATTACATTGTATGATGACACAATATGATATGGTCAGTCCAATATGTATTTTGTTTAGTCCATTTTCATTTGGTTATTAATAGAGTGCTGGACAGAAAAGTACATCAATCAACTGTAGTATTCATCTCTCATGACACTAATGTCACAGTTGCAAGGTGCTTGTTTTGACTTGTTGGTATTATATGTACACACTATTGCAATGTCTGAACAAATATATGAAAGTAAGCTAAAGAAGATGATAGAGATTGACAAGGATAAAATGACAAGTTTCATGTGGATGTATTATTGATTATTAAGGTTGAAATTATTCTTTGAAAACATATTCTATAAATTGGAACAAATAGATTTTTTTGAATAGATAAATAAAGGAAAGATCTTTGATTGTAGTGTCTGGACCATTGCCTTCTGTACCCACATTTGGATAAGTAAATTTGGAGAGTTGTCGGGCAAGAACAAATAATACTTTTTTTTTTAAAAGGGTGACTCATTTATCATATAAACGGAATAATTTACAAAAAATAAAGGTCTTGAAGAAGGGGGTCAGCTTATCAGCGGAACAATGTCTAAACTTGACAGCTTTTAGGATTTTTTTTGTTGACAACTGTAAGGGCTGTAAATCTTGGGACACGAAAATATTATTTTTTCTGAGTCCTAAGACATAGGTATGTAAAAATAAAAATTCCTGTGACCTGACAATTATTAAGCTGGTATAAAGTACTATGATTGATTTTGGTTTTATTTTGCATGTGCATATTTTCTAATTTCTTCAACAGGAAATTAAAGGTATATACAGATTTCATAAATTGCGGTCTGGTTATGTTTACTGGGAAGACCAGGCTGTACAGTACAAAGTACATCCACAGTGCAAAGCTTGAACAGTGTCATTTAAATCCCAAATTGATGCAGATTTTGCTTTATTGTTTCAACCAAATCGCATTCTTCCAGATAACATTTCAGTTAGTCCTTAATAGCTGTTTTATTTACATTGTAACTTGTGCTAAGAGGGAATTTTGACTGGCAATTGATGTTTAATTACCTTTTCTTCTATAATATTAGCACCATTACCATAGTTTTGTAAATGGGGTGCAAGATATACCTATGAACTTTTCAAAAGTCAAGTAGGGACATTGAATATAAATCATGTTAACACATTAACCCCTGGTGCTGCATTCATAGGGCAGGAGGAAGTAGCCTTCTTTCAAGCTCTGTAGCATCAAGGTCATGCATGATACCCTGTCAGCAGGTGGTATTATAGAAAGGTAGACAGATTTAGCTCTGCAATGATACCAAATAATCTGAATATTTTAGGGAAAAACCTCATTTTTTGGAAGCTTTCATTCCACCCAAAATTCACCGATGGTCGGAATCCAATATTGTGTCCAAAATTTAGACTTTCTTCCACCTTTTCCCTGTCTGATAATGCTCGAGCAAAATAACCAATGGAAAACAATGTCACTCACATAACTAGGCATTATGCAAATGGAATTTTTTTTAAAGTTGATGTATTATGATGTATTCAGAAATAACCCAAAAAATATATTTCCTACTTGCATTTAATGTGAAAACAACAAAAACTTCCAAGGGTTAACATGTTAAAAATAATTCTCACCAGCATAAAGTAAAAATGCTTCTCATTTACAAATTCTTACATTGTTACAACTACATTTAAAGATTATAAAGAACAAAGAACAAATTAGCAAAAAGGAAGTCAAATGATACCATTGACTGAAGAAGAACATCCTATCCTCTGGCAACCTGGGAATACAATGTGTATGAAGAAAACTGGTGATTGATGATGATGATGATGTACCATTTGTACACTTTGTGCCAACCAAACAGTACACTAGCACATTTCCCTACCAACACCAATAGTGTCAGACCTCCTATAAAATGTTATGTGCCAACTAAAAGCATAAATGAAACATTTCAATGCTTTGTAAATGAAAGCTAATAAATATTAACATATTATTCAATTGAGTTAGTTTAAAATATAATTTTGTATTCCCTCCAACATTTACCAAAGAATATACAGATGTATACTACATACTGGTTTCTCAAACACAAAAAGTCCTACAACAATTTATTTTTAAAACTATACATCATATTTGCTAGTCTTTGTTATATTCACAATGCAAAAGATGGAGGCTTTTGAGCTAGATTAATATATATGTGCAACATGTATACAACATGTATACTGTACTCTATTTATAGCAGTGTGTAATTGCATGAAATGTCTCATGCATAAGCCTCTCTCCTGTCTCAGGCATACCCCCCCCTCTCTCTCTCTTGCAATATATATATATATATATATATATATATATATATATATATATATATATGGGATTGAAGTAAATTAAAATCATGCTGGATTCTATTGAGTAATATACATTTATTAGTATTTCAGAAATCATCAAGTGGAAGTAAAATGTTGTGGATGTGATGGTGAGGCAGAGGATTCAACAGACAACAGTGACAACAGAAAATAAAAATTGTGTTGAATCAACTATGGTGACAACAGATTTGATTAAACCATCGACAGACTACAGTGGTGAAAACAGATTTGGTTAAACCATCAACAAACTCCAGTGGAGACAAGACCAAAAAAAATAACAAAATGTGGGAATGAACTTATCTCAGTTGTACATTGTACATTTACATTGTAACTCACAAATTACTCATTTTTAATGATATAAGACAAATTGAGGTAATAATAAGATCACATGTTTAGTTATATAAGGAATATAACCAGCAAACCTCATTTTTTGGAAACTTTTATTCCACCCAAAATTCACCGATGGTCGGAATCCAATATTGTGTCCAAAATTTAGACTTTCTTCCATCTTTTCCCCGTCTGATAATGCTCAAGCAAAATAACCAATGGAAAACAATGTCTCTCACATAACTAGGCATTATGCAAATGGAAATTTTTTTAAAGTTGATGTATTATGATGTATTCAGAAATAACCCAAAAAATGTATTTCCTACTTGCATTTAATGTGAAAACAACAAAAACTTCCAAGGGTTAACATGTTAAAAATAATTCTCACCAGCATAAAGTAAAAATGCTTCTCATTTACAAATTCTTACATTGTTACAACTACATTTAAAGATTATAAAGAACAAAGAACAAATTAGCAAAAAGGAAGTCAAATGATACCATTGACTGAAGAAGAACATCCTATCCTCTGGCAACCTGGGAATACAATGTGTATGAAGATAACTGGTGATTGATGATGATGATGATGTACCATTTGTACACTTTGTGCCAACCAAACAGTACACTAGCACATTTCCCTACCAACACCAATAGTGTCAGACCTCCTATAAAATGTAATGTGCCAACTAAAAGCATAAATGAAACATTTCAATGCTTTGTAAATGAAAGCTAATAAATATTAACATATTATTCAATTGAGTTAGTTTAAAATATAATTTTGTATTCCCTCCAACATTTACCAAAGAATATACAGATGTATACTACATACTGGTTTCTCAAACACAAAAAGTCCTACAATGATTTATTTTTAAAATTATACATCATATTTGTTAGTCTTTGTTATATTCACAATGCAAAAGATGGAGGCTTTTGAGCTAGATTAATATATATGTGCAACATGTATACAACATGTATACTGTACTCTATTTATAGCAGTGTGTAATTGCATGAAATGTCTCATGCATAAGCCTCTCTCCTGTCTCAGGCATACCCCCCCTCTCTCTCTCTTGCAATATATATATATATATATATATATATATATATATATATATATATATATATATATATATATATATATATATATATATGGGATTGAAGTAAATTAAAATCATGCTGGATTCTATTGAGTAATATACATTAATTTGTATTTCAGAAATCATCAAGTGGAAGTAAAATGTTGTGGATGTGATGGTGAGGCAGAGGATTCAACAGACAACAGTGACAACAGAAAAATAAAAATTGTGTTGAATCAACTATGGTGACAACAGATTTGATTAAACCATTGACAGACTACAGTGGTGAAAACAGATTTGATTAAACCATCAACAAACTCCAGTGGAGACAAGAACAAAAAAAATAACAAAATGTGGGAATGAACTAATCTCAGCTGTATTATTTTTTCTTTTAAAAAAAGTTTTTTTTCCTAATGAAAAAAATACTTTTTCTTAAAAGAAAAACTAATACAGCTGAGATATAAATAAATGTGAATTTCTGTTATTTTGTTGTTAGTTGTTTCAGAATAATTTCAATCTGTAACTAGAGTAGAAAACATACTTATGGAATGATGCAAGGTCCATGTAATCGGTATTGTACGACACACCAGTAGAAGTATAGCGACATTTATTATAACCTAAGCCATGTTATCTAATGACTCCAATGCATGTTCCTCATTTAATTATTCAATGAAAGTTGCACCACTGTTAAAATCTATTATTTTCATGACAAAATTTTGGGGATTTTTCAGCTAAATTATAGGGCTGTCCAGTGTTTTCCAGTCTACCCTGGATGAAGCCTGGAATATTAGTTCAAATACTGCTGCATTTTCCATGCTAGAATTGTAGAAGGTTTTCCATGCTAGAATTGTACAACGTTTTCCATGCTAGAATTGTACAAGGTTTTCCATCCTTTTCAATGCTATAATTGTCCAGGATTTTCCATTCTGCCCTTTGATGAAGTGTGGAATATAGTCCAAATACTCCAGGATTTTCCATGCTAGAATTTTCCAGCATTTTTCATGCTAGAATTTACCATCGTTTTTCATCGTCTTCCATGGAGAATATAAAGCCAAGATTATATATCGAGTTAATAAAAAATGTAAATAAATCAAGATGTAACAAATCTTTTTTGAAAGGAAGTAAAAATCTATTCTCATGTCATAAATATTGAAATTTTAAAAATCAACTTCAACACAACACAACTCATTTTTAACAAGAGAATCATAAATTATACAAAAAATACATTACAAATGACAAAATATTTCAAATTAAAAATAACTGATTTTATTTTATACATGTGCCTATGAGGAACAGGCTATGATTCAGAAAACATTTCTCAATAACCATGTGATGCCTATGAAAAGAAAAGTACTTTCTTCATTAAACAAGGAAGGGACCAGTGCCTATCTTGTGGGAAAGACAGGGTCTAGTGCTGGATGCACAAATTCTCATGCTGACAGCATTAAGGTACGCAATTTTAATTTTATGTAATATTGGGGGGGGGGGCTATTTTTTGCTGTATGCAAATTTGTTTGGTATCACTAGGTTTCATATTATGTATCGTTTATTCAATTTCATGGAAATGTGTTGATGCCAGTGTTGCAAATTTATCTTTTAATTATCCAGTTATTAGTTCATTTCAGGATTGATTCATGTGATCCAAATATTCAAATGCACAAATTTTAATGGGTTATATGAATCAATATGAAATAATTTCCTTGTCTATTAAGACATTACTGATTATAATGAGTTAACAGTAACTACCTAATATTTTTGCTTTTGTAATGTGTAAATAATCTGGAAACGAGTCAGGATCTATGAATTGTTTGCAACAGTAATCAAACATATAGTCATCATCATCATCAGTCTCTTGACCTAGCGTGGTCGCTGAGACGCTGTGCTGCTGAACATCTGACCAGTCCTCTCCACTCAATCATGTGCCAATGCCTGTGTCAATCAATCAAACATGTACCAGCATATGGTAAACTATGGTAAGAAAGGTCACATGGTAATGTATGGCAAGGTACTACCATAGGTAGGCTCTATACAGTGTCTGAATGAAGTGTGTTCCGAGTAACATAATGATGGAATTTTACATACATCTCAAAAGTGGTACATGTAGCGATTTAGGGACAAGTTTGTTCATTTTGTATTACAGTGCGCATTAACCCCTTGAGGATTTTGCTGTTTTCACATGAAATGCAAGTAAGAAACGCATTTTGGGGACAATTTCTGAATACATCCAAATACATAGACTTCCAAGCAACTTTCCATTAGCCTAATGACTAGATATGTTAAAACAATGTTTTCCATTGGTTATATAGCTCGCACATGTCCAGAAGGTCAAACATTCTGTTGTTTTTATTCTTAACGGACCCATCATTTTCATATGGAGACCAATCTTTATTAAACATGCCAACCTTATCCTACTTTTCGCATAGGTTCACCTGTCTATGTGCAGTTCCAACCAGTCTGCTTTAGATCTGAGGCCATAAAGTCTAAAATCTGGACCAAAAAAATCAGATTCTGACCACAAGCGAAATTTAGATGGTAAAATAATGGGTCCAAACAATTAAGTTTTTCCCTCTGTATTTTTTAGTGCAATTAAAATATCCAGATTATTTGGTATCATTGTAGAGCTAAATCTGTCTACCTTTCTATAATACCACCCACTTTAGTGCATCATACATGACCTTGACGCTACAGAGCTTGGAAGTTACCCTATTACCTCCTGCCTCATAAATGTGGCGCCAGGAGTTAAAGTGTTAAGAAAAGAGTTTTCTGATGGAGAGGGGACTTAAGAGTCTGAAGACAAGAGTCCAAGGAAAAAAAAGTTAACTGACGAGTGAAATCCAAACGGGCAGAACTAACAAGTAAAGTCTAGTTAGTCCTACTATGATGAGGCAGTCAGAAAGAGAAGACTTGAGAAATTAAGAAACAGACTATGGCTGATAGGAAGGTGATGTAATTAGTCGTGGCCACTGCAGTCTTTTCACCACTTATGTGATGTAATAAATTCAAATTAGACACTGTTATTAAACCCTGTTGATAACACTTAAGTTGAATTCAAATTATCACTATTAATTTGTTTGATCAAATTTGTTATAATTCTTGTCTAGGAGGGCTCTTATTGCATTATTTCTTACTAATAATCTTGCCTAGTTCTCCAACAGCTGATAAACTATCTTTCACACCAGGTTATAATATTGAGGGTTTGTTATTGTTTTTTATGGTGTAATGCCATTTTTAAGCACAATATAGGCTATACATGGTGGCCAGTATTAATAGTGGAGGAAAAACCTGGGAAAACCCCCAGAAAGAACCACCGACCCACGAGAAGCTACTGGCAAGCTTTCTCACTTAACTAAATTAGCCGAATCTTAGACTCGAACCCATGCAGAAAGAGGTGAGATGGCAGTGATCCATAACGGACAGCGCTCTAGACCACTCAGCCACTCGGGGCCCCTTATAATATTGAGGGAGGTCATTACCTAGATAACATACCGGTAGTTAAATCCAATTAACTCTCACTAAGAGGGAGACAGTACACATAGTATGCAGTATGCAATCATGTGTAAATGAAGATGTCTATGCAATCATGTGTAAATGAAGATGTCTATGCAATGTGTAAATGAAGATGTCTATGCAATCATGTGTAAATGAAGATGTCTATGCAATCATGTGTAAATGAAGATGTCTATGCAATCATGTGTAAATGAAGATGTCTATGCAATCATGTGTAAATGAAGATGTCTATGCAATCATGTGTAAATGAAAATGTCTATGCAATCATGTGTAAATGAAGATGTCTATGCAATCATGTGTAAATGAAGATGTCTATGCAATCATGTGTAAATGAAGATGTCTATGCAATCATGTGTAAATGAAGATGTCTATGCAATCATGTGTAAATGAAGATGTCTATGCAATCGTGTGTAAATGAAGATGTCTATGCAATCATGTGTAAATGAAGATGTCTATGCAATCATGTGTAAATGAAGATGTCTATGCAATCATGTGTAAATGAAGATGTCTATGCAATCATGTGTAAATGAAAATGTCTATGCAATCATGTGTAAATGAAGATGTCTATGCAATCATGTGTAAATGAAAATGTCTATGCAATCATGTGTAAATGAAGATGTCTATGCAATCATGTGTAAATGAACTGTAGTATGCAATCATGTGTAAATGAAGATGTCTATGCAATCATGTGTAAATGAAGATGTCTATGCAATCATGTGTAAATGAACTGTAGTATGCAATCATGTGTAAATGAAGATGTCTATGCAATCATGTGTAAATGAAGATGTCTATGCAATCATGTGTAACTGAAGATGTCTATCAAAGGTAATCTTATTTTACTTTATACATCTTGTTAATATAATAGTTCAATATGTAGTTTATTAACTAATTTTCAAAACTGTACATAAGAGGAATTTTTATTAAAGAGAAATAGTTACAAAATGGTGCTTAATTCTTAAATTTTTCACCAAGTTTTAGATAGTCTTCAGATAATCATTTATGTGACCGAACCAGGTCATCAAAATTGATAGATTTTTTAATATTTTTGGTTTTGGTTCATTGACTGAATGATAAACTCAGCTGAATTCATCAACATTTATTTGATGCATTTTAAGGGCACTGAAGAAAATAAAACAATTTCTTGTTATAAATGTATTTTCTTCTACTCATATATCAGAATACCTACATTTGTGATCCAGGTCTTTCTTCATTAGAAAATGCACTTTATTGATATCTGTATCACATGTATGAATGTTGTTCTTCAGTATCACATGTGTGAATGTTCTTCTCTATTGTATGTGTGAATGTTGTTCTTCAGTATCACATGTGTGAATGTTGTTCTTCAGTATCACATGTGTGAATGTTGTTTTTCTCTATTGTATGTGTGAATGTTATTCTTCAGTATCACATGCGTGAATGTTGTTCTTCAGTATCACATGTGTGAATGTTGTTCTTCTCTATTGTATGTGTGAATGTTGTTCTTCAGTATCACATGTGTGAATGTTGTTCTTCTGTATCACTTGTGTGAATGTTGTTCTTCAGTATCATGTGTGAATGTTGTTCTTCAGTATCACATGTGTGAATGTTGTTCATCAGTATCACATGTTTGAATGTTGTTCTTCTCTATTGTATGTGTGAATGTTGTTCTTCAGTATCACATGTGTGAATGTTGTTCTTCATTATCACATGTGTGAATGTTGTTCTTCAGTATCACATGCGTGAATGTTGTTCTTCTCTATTGTATGTATTAATGTTGTTCTTCAGTATCACATGTATGAATGTTGTTCTTCTCTATTGTATGTATTAATGTTGTTCTTCAATATCACATGTGTGAATGTTGTTCTTCAGTATCACATGTGTGAATGTTGTTCTTTATTGTATGTGTGAATGTTGTTCTTCAGTATCACATGTGTGAATGTTGTTTTTCAGTATCACATGTGTGAATATTGTTCTTCTGTATCACATGTTTGAATGCTGTTTTTCAGTATCACATGTGTGAATGTTGTTCTTCTCTATTGTATGTGTGAATGTTGTTCTTCAGTATCACATGTGTGAATGTTTTTCTTTTGTATCACATGTGTGAATGTTGTTTTTCTATTGTATGTTTGAATGTTGTTCTTTAGTATCATATGTGTGAATGTTGTTTTTCTGTACTGCATATATGAATGTTGCCCTTCTCTATTGCATGTATGTTTTTCTTCTCTATCACATGTCTGAATGTTGTTTTTCAGTATCACATGTCTGAATGTTGTTTTTCAGTATCACATGTGTGAAAGTTGTTCTTCTGTACTGCATATATGAATGTTGTTCTCTATCACATGTGTGAATGTTGTTCTTCTGTTAAAATGATTTATCTCTCAATAAAATAACACACTAAATTTGTGATTCCCATTTGTTTGCTGTTTCTTATTTAATAGGCACCAATTTATCTGCCCTGGATGCCGCGAACTTCCTGCATATTTCTATTACCCATCCCGGCAGCTCACTGTAGGCAGAACCTAGACTAGATGTTCACGGTTTTCTTCACTAATCCAATTGGCAATAGCACATACATGCCATGAAGGTGCTGTGGACAATTATCATTATGATATTAAGGGCTCTCATTAAAAAGTCTAGAATAAAAGTCTGACCTTTACAGATCCTTGGACTTTTAGCAATAAAGTTACATTCTGAATCATACCATGAGAACTAGGACTAAAAAAAGCAAAATGGAAGTCAAATGACACTATTGGCAGTGTTGACAACATAGTACTATCCGCCAAACGAATAGTACTACTTGCAACACTTTTTCCTGACAAACAGCTTCTAGCTGCAACAATAAGCCAATATGCAGCAGACCTCTGCTGTCTCTCATGTACAACTAACAAGATAAGAGAAACATAATAATACTTTGTAACAGTAAGCTAATTACTATTACCATATTATTTAATTAAGCTAATTTTAAAAAAGAATTCTATATTTCCTTTCAAACTTAAAAAAGAATACATCAATGTATAGTCTATGCTAGATTTTCATTTACAATTACTTGCACTTGTATTTACTTTAAAGAATTATACAGCTAAATTGTTGGTGATTCTAACATTTACACTGTAAAATCTAGAGGCTTTTGACATAAGCATGTACCATATAACTGCTCGATGAAACGGATACACAGTACTATATTTATAGGCACAGTCATCAGTAAATATTTAGCAAAATTATATATTCCAGCTGATCTGTAATATAGTAAATTGTAAAGTGAAGGATAAAATCAATTATGTATTATAATCTAATGCCGTATTTTCCAACATCTTAAAATTTTTAAAGACAATGGGAAAAACACCATAACTGAATTTTACAATCCTAATCTTTCAGCACATTAAAAATTAGTCCTAAATAAATGAATCTTTCTGTGTCTCTTATCATTACATGAAATAACAGGTTTGTAGATACAAGAAAAGTTTACAAGGGTTAAAATGCCATTATGTACAATTATCGGGTTGTAACATTAGTGCTTCTATTTAAATGACCTATTAAAAATATTTAATCAACAAAAAGATATATATATATATATATATATATATATATATATATATATATATATATATATATATATATATATATATATATATATAATGTTGTAATGCTGGAACCAGCCTAGCACCAATTGTGTGATCAGCCTATCTACTAGCATCAATTCAAGGTCAGCTGGATTCAGTCCTCAGACCATAATTATAATGGGATTTTTCATTGCATAATTTCATTTACGATTTCTTTTTTAAAAAAAGAAGAAAAGAAATAAGAATAATTCTTTCATGCTGGGATTAGAATCCATTAATCTAGGATCTAAACAGAACACACTCTATGCAGAGATCAGTTAAGATGGGATCAAACCCAAAATATACTCTATGCAGAGATCAGCCTAGCATAGATTTAGTTAAGATGGGATCAACCCAGAATATACTCTATGCAGAGATCAGCCTAGCATAGATTTAGTTAAGATGGGATCAACCCAGAATATACTCTATGCAGAGATTAGCCTAGCATAGATTTAGTTAAGATGGGATCAACCCAGAATACATTCTATGCAGAGATCAGCCTAGCATAGATTTAGTTAAGATGGGATCAACCCAGAATATGCTCTATGCAGAGATCAGCCTAGCATAGATTTAGTTATGATGGGATCAATCCAGAATACACTCTATGCAGAGATTAGGTAGCACAGATTTAGTTAAGATGGGATAAACCCAGAATATTCTCTATGCAGAGATCAGCCTAGCATAGATTTAGTTATGATGGGATCAACCCAGAATACACTCTATGCAGTGATCAGCCTAGCATAGATTTAGTGAAAATGGGATCAACCCAGAATACACTCTATGCAGAGATCAGCCTAGCATAGTTTTAGTTAGGATGTGATCAACCCAGAATACACTCTATGCAGAGATCAGCCTAGCATAAATTTAGTTAAGATGGGATCAGCCCATAATACATTAGAATGCTGGGATCAGCTTAGCATAGATTTACTTGAAGATGGGATCAGTCCAGAATATACTTGATTGCTTGGATCAGACTAGCATAGATTTACTTGAAGATGGGATCAACCCAGAATATACTCATATGCTGGGATCAGTCTAGCACAGATTTTACTGGAGTTGGAATTAGCCCAGAATACACAATCAATTTGGGATCAGCCTAGCATCGATATACTTGAAGATGGGATCAGCCCAGAATATACTCAAATGCTAGGATCAGCTTAGCATAGATTTGCTTGAAGATGGGATCAGCCCTGAATATGTCTACTCAAATGCTAGGATCAGTCTAGCACAGATTTTACTCGAGTTGTAATCAGCCCAGAATACACAATCATGTTGGGATCAGCCTAGCATAGATATACTTGAAGACAGGATCAGCCCAGAATATACTCAAATACTAGGATCAGCTTAGCATAGATTTGCTTGAAGATGGGATCAGCCCAAAATATACCTACTCAAATGCTGGGATCAGCCTAGCACAGATTTTACTTGAGCTGGGATCAGCCAAGTGCAAGTTCTATTTAAACTGGGATCAGTCCAGAATACATGGTAATGGTGGAAAACACCAAACACAGATTGGGAATTAGTCTTTAGATTCAGATTCTAGCCCATGACTAGCCCCCAGACAGAGAGAGAGTGAGAGAGCCAACCATTGCTTAAATATTTTTATTAAGTGTTGATGTTATTTTAGTTATGAGTCAATGTTATAGAATATTAACAATAATGAAAGTGGCAGAGAGAAAGAGATAGTGTGAGAGAGAGAATAAATGTAATTACTCTATAATCCTATATTTCTTACAATGCCTAATTAAATCCTTTTTCATACAATTCAGTACTATTATGTTGTTAAGAGTAAACTGACTTTATATAAGGTGGTATGGAATTCCATAGTTTGGCTGCAGAAAAGCAACCTCTTGTTTTAAAAAAACTGAATTTGGTTTATGTAAATATAAATTGTTCTTTGAGATGGATCAAAGTTCATATATGTATATACATTGTCAACAAATTTAAGTTACATTTAAGATAATCAGGAACCGGTCCATCTAAGGATTTAAGAACTATTAAACCAGTCCATCTAAGGATTTAAGAACTATTAAACCAGTCCATCAAAGTATTTAATAACTATTAAACCAGTCCATGGTCCAAACCACCTATGGTCAAAGCACCTGTGGTCAAACCTCCGTGTACCATAAAATTCATGCACTCCTTTGAGGCCTAAGATATCACACTAAGCTGGTAAAATTCATGCACTCCCTTGAAGCCCATAATATCACACTAAGCTGATAAAATTCATTTATGTACTCTCTTGAGGCCCAATATATCACACTAAGCTGGTAAAATTTATGCACTCATTTAGGGCCCATAATATCACACTAAGCTGTAAAAATCATGAACTTCCTTGTGGCCAATAATATCACACTAAGCTGGTCATGTACTCCCTTGAGGCCTAAGATAAAACACTAAGCTGGTAAAATGCATGAACTCACTTGAGGCCCACAATATCACACTAAGCTGGTAAAAAATCATGCACTTCCTTGTGGCCAATAAAATCACACTAAGCTGGTAAAATTCATGCACTCCCTTGAGGCCTAGGATATAATAATAATAAAAATAATAATAATAATAATAATAATAATAATAATAATAATAATAATAATAATAATAATAATAAAGACTTTATTTAGAGAAGGTAACTCAATTAGTTACATAACTAATCTACGTTGAGGCCTTCTATCTGTTATGTACAATATATACAATACATTCAGCATGATGTGAAGAGTCTGGCTCGACACTAAATAATTAAGGAATTTTAAATTTCAAAGTATCAAGCCTGGAACACATGCACAGGCATCTTTAAAAACATAAAATTTTTAAATGGCAGAAACTGAAAGAAATCCTGATATATACATGTATACAGATAAGAAAAAAGGCTGGCTGTTTGTCTATGTTAAAACTGGTCATGTTCTTTAAAGAGAGGACCTAGAAGCATAGGAAATATAATCCAATTCATCTTTTGATTCTAAAAGAACTTGCTTAAAAACTGTCAACTGCGTGTCGTTTTTTAGTTGAAATCAAACACTTTTGGAAATTAAAAGAATTTTCCTTAAAAATTTGAATAATAGAACCCAAACACAATATATATTGAATGTGCCTGTTCTGTCAATACATTAGAGAAACCTGCCAGAAACAGTATACAGAGGACTGAAAACGTTTCACCAGTAGAACAACCAGTACGTATGATGCATCAGTGTAATAAAATAAGATATTTTTAGCAATCATTAACATGTGTACAGGCAGCAACTTGAAATGAATTACTTTATTTGTTGTAATTTATGGAGTTCAAGGTCAATTGCAGGGCATTTTAAGCAATAAAAGAATCTAAGGGAGCAGATGATGACTTTTGAGTCCTCAATAAAAATCATCCAACTTTTGAATGAGGGGAAATAGAGAGATAAACCATAAAGAAATTATTTTGGCAGATATGTTAGAGTATTCTGCTTATTTTGTCTTGCATAACTGTAACAGTCAATCTTTATTTGTTTTCTTTATGTATTTACAGTGGAGAACCTTGTCAAGAGTCAATCTTTATTCGTTTTCTTTATGCATTTACAGTAGAGAACCTTGTCAAGAGATTTAGGGATCTATGCAAGAAAGAGAAAAAACTCTCAAGGAGGGGCTTAGGAATTTATTTCAAGTACAGGTCAGGAACTTCTCTGGGTGAACATAATGTGGAGATGTACTAAATAAAGAACAATCATCAATCTTACAAATGCAGCAAAAGAAAAACCAAAATTTTAACTTCTTTGCAAGCTAAGCATGATCATCTTGTCATTGCCCTTAACTATGTAACAGAAAGAAAGAAAAGCAACAAGTTATTAACTTAATTTTTTAAGAGGAATTTGCAGTATTATGAATTAAATCCAAAATAAATAATTCACAACTTTTAATTTTGTGCATCTGTCTAATAAAACAGTCAAATATGATTATTCACATATTCTAAAGACTAACAATTCAAGGTAAACTGATATAAAGAATAATATAGGAACAAGTAAAGCTTCAAAAACGAAACATATATATATATATATATATAAAACATATCGGCAAATCTGAATTTCCAATTTAGTTATTTTATCATAAGAAATATTTAATTAGCATTAAGTTCAAGCTTATTCTTTACAACCTTGGATTATTATCAGTACCATTATAGTTGAAGATTCCACAACACAAAAAAAATTGAGGTCAAATGCAACCATTGGCTGAAGAAGAACACAATATTCTATCCTCAGGTCCTTTGGATAATAATGACAATGAAGAGGATGATTAATGAAGATGATGATGATTATAATGAAGATGATAACTGTTTGTACACTTGGTGCCAATCAAACAGTATAACAGAACTATTCCCAACAGTGACAGACCTCCAAAATCTATAATGAGCATCAAACAATATAAATGAAACATGACAACGTTTTGTAAAAGAAGCGAATTGACATTAACATATCATTCAATTAAGTTAGCTTAAAAATAAAATGTTGTATTCCCTTCAACATTTAGCATACAATATAAAAATGTATATTATATGCAATGTTTTAATCAAAAATAAGTTTAACCTGGATTTATGTTAAAAATTATACAACTAATTTGTCTTTACTTATAGCATTTACACTGTAAAAGATGAAGGCTTTACAGATAGGCAAGCACCTGTATAACAGGGATACTACAGTACTCTATTTATAGCAACAACTTGTAATTAGAAAATTTCATATCCCAATTAAAAAGTCAAGTACAGGATACAAAGATTTTATTTTAATACAACGTTCTATTTTCTAACAGATACAAGTTTTTAATGTTCTTGATTAATTGATCATTTTAAAATTATCCAAAACTGAATTTCAAAACTCTTAACACCTTATAAAACTGAATGAAATAAAACTTTAATGCTTGCATGCATTCCATCAAAGACAAACATTAAAAGACAAGAAACATTTTCAAGAGCTAACAAAATTATACTCCACGACTTTTGATCATTCATTACAATCAATATTTAAATCTGAACAAGAAGAAGAAAGGAGAATTTTTTCTTTTCTTTCCAGGGAGCAATTTTTCCCTGCATACCTTGTAGTCAGGTACTCACTTCAACATGGGAGTTAATTAACATAGCTATTTGACCAGGTGGGCTTTTAATTATCAGATGCATAAGAATTTGTCCAAGAAATTTGAGTCTGAGTCTTTTAATCTTAATCCATATTTGATGGCTCATCAATTTTTTTGCCCAATATTCAAAGCCTAAATGCCAAAAATATCATCACTCAAACTTCTTCAAATTATGTTAAGCACATTTCTGGTTAATTATAACCTCAGTGATTAATGTTATTTTTCTGGTTAATTATAACCTCAGTGATTAATGTTATTTTCAAAGGTAAACATTTTTGCATCATAGCTCACATATTTCAATATATAATACCAAGTCATTCTTATAAAACAAACTTTGGAAAGAATTGAGATACATCCAGAAATACTGCCAGGATTTTATCAAAACCGATGAACTTTCCTCTCTTGTCACCAAAATAAAGGGGCAGCACACATGCCAACCCCTGATGAGGAAAGAGAATAATTCAAGTGGTCAAAGAGCAGAATCCTGGCAGAAAGAGCTTAATCCATTTATAACATGTTAAAATTTCCAATAATGTATTTGCCCCTCTCATCTTTTAACATCCTTTACTGTTTCAAGCTTTCATATGTAGCACTATAAACCATCTTAAGACTTTTAGCACCAAATATTAAATTTCTTTCCACACAGCCTGAAATAGATGTCACATGATGCTGCACTCTTTTCTTAATATTTTGAGGATTCTGTTATTTTTTGTTTCGTTTATTTTTTTATTGCCTTTTTCTAATTTTTTAAAGGAGAAAAAGACTAAAAAAATATACTTTTTAGCACCAAATATCTTTAGACTGGTTCTGCAGCAAATATGAATTATGACATGGAATCTGCATGTAAAGATTAAATTTAGAAAACCAGTCTGCTCCCTCCTCACTAAGCATACAGATGCTATAAATAGAATTCGAGGTCAACAGTAGAACCAGGTTAAAAATAGAACAAGATTCTGTTAGAAAAGTACCGAAGCCCACAGTCAAGCATACTCTTATACTGTAGTTATGTAAAAGCCTTCTTTTTTAAAATATGGTCTGTGGGATTAATGGAATGTTAATAATAATGAGAAAACAAATAATTGATCTTTTGGGGAGGTGGATATACAGAAAAAACGTAATCCATATATGTTTCAGCGTAACCCATAATTGAGTGAAAAAAAGCATAATGATTATGCCAAAAGCATAATGGTTGCATATATGGGGCAGTAGAAAAAAAAGGGGGAGGAATGACAATGGTTCACCATTAACACTCAAACATCCATCTCTTTGCCTGTTTGCTCCATTCTGTTGCATCTTTATTGAAATAAAAATTCTCCAGTTGTATAAATATTAACCTGTTAATTGTTTCTGACGTTATATGTGTATCATTATCTGTGTATGAAGACCGTACTGTGCCAAGTCTGCTGTAATAATAATAATAATAATAATAATAATAATAATAATAATAATAATAATTTATTTTTAGAGGGTGACTCATTAGTCAAGGACTATTCTCCCTTGATGCCTTCTTACAGAGAGTATCACAATGCACATTATATGAAGATTTCAATAATTACTGTTTATTTTAACATGTTTAGTATTTAAATACTAAATTTCATTATCTATTAGAAACACATTTGTGCTCATATGTATCTCTCCATAAATAATCCAATATTTTCAGCAGATTTTACATGTACATGTAGTCAAAGCTTGTTCGACATAACTATACCAGAGTATTGAAAGCTCTTTTAATTTGCTCAGTTTTTGGTTTTGGTGCTGGAAAGTTTCTCTGTGATATTGATCTCAACTGGTATCAGGTTGAAAAGGGCCTAATTCCTTTAGATATTCTGATGCAGTTCCATGTAGACATATATATAAATATAAGAACTGCCTAGTGAAAATCTATCCTTTCATGTATTTATTCTGTAAATAACACTTTTGAGGGATGATGAATAGATGCATCTAAAAGTACATATGCAGCTCAATTCTGAAGTTTATAAATCCTGTCAAGCTCTGATTTAGTACAGTTTCCCCATATATGTGAACAATAATCCATTGTTAGAATATGGTCATTCCATGATAAAAAATTATCTATGGACACGCTTACAAGCATCTGATATTTGACATTTTCTAATGGATGATTATTTATTGCAAGAGACAGTTTTGGATTCCCTGACTTGTGTAGCTTTTTTAATGTCCCCAAACTCATACATTTTGTTTTACCTTCATTAATTCCATTCTATTTTGTTCTGCCCAGTTTTGGACTCTAATAAGGTCGGAGTTCAATCTCATATAGATAACTTCATTATTAGAACTAGATGTGTACAAGGTCGCATGATCTGCAAACAAATCTGTATTTGTGGATTCATTATTTAATGCTAAATCATTGATATAGATAAGGAAAAGGAAAGGGCCTAAAACTGAGCTTTGAGGGATCCCTGAATAAATTATTCGGAGAACTAATATTGCCAATGCTCACTTGTTGAGACCTTTCATTTAGGTATGATCTAAACAAGTTTAAAGAAGGATGGTTGAATCTGTAACAGCTCAACTTTTGCAGCATAATTTCATGATTAACAAGATCAAAAGTTTTTTTGAAGTCACAGAAAACAATCCCAGTCAAATGTCCATTATCTATACCCTTCAGCCAAAGATCAATTAATCTGGTAAGTTCTGTTTGGCACAAGTGGTACTTTCTAAATCCTGATTGCACTTTATGAACTAGAGATTAAGTTTCAAAAAATGTATAGACCTGAATGGCTTCATGCTTTTCAAATAATTTTGAAAATACAGGTAGAATTTATATTGGTCTGTAATTTCCTGCAACTCCCTTTTCTCTTTTCTTAAAAACTGGTGTATCCTTTGCTCATTTCAGCATTTCTTGAAAATTACCACTCATTCTAATTAAGTTTGTGATACGCGTTATTTTTATTACTGGTGCAGCAATTTGTGGACCAATAATCTAATCCAATAATGGATCTAATCCAGAGAATTTATTAGCATACACTTAAATTAGCGTATCAAAAACATCTGCTTCACTAACATTATCTATATTAAAAAATAATTATCATCAGGAATTTTAGCTCATAAATCAAAGAAGGGCATCAAGTTTAATTAGGATGTTAGTCTGGTTGTGAATACTGTTATTAGAGATGCTTATGAAGAAATTGTTGAACATTTCCACAAATTGTCTTGTACAGAGGTTAGTATATCTTCAGTTTGCTTAAGTCTAGGGTGAAGACAACTGTTCTTCAGTAGGTTCATCTCATGTTGATGCTTTCACAATGTCTTGGTACTCTTACTTTCATCACTAACCTGTTCATAGTTCTCTTATTTCAGGAGCTTAGTTTTATTCCTCCACTTTTTATAACTTTTCACATCTTTTTTCTTGTGGAAATTATCTCATAGGTGGTGCTCTGCAATTTTATATATTGCATAGAGATAGAATTTTAAAGAAAAAGAATTTCCCCGGATTTTTTCAAATACTGGCTGTATAATAAGGACTTGGTATATCTTAGGTGTTGTTAGAAGAACTTTTAATTCCCTTTATTTTGATGTATGATTGATGGGTGTAATTTAGGTTCGAAAGTATACAGTTTGGGCTTACATTTTAGATGTGCTCATATAAAAAACTGAGGTAAATTGTAGAAAAAACAAAGAGTCGATAAAATTTTTTACTTTTCAGATATTTTTGTAATTCGTTCATTGCCTACTTCAGCAAAATTAATTTTTCCTTATTTTAATAACTGCTAAAGTTAGTGTACTTTTGATTAATTCTGGTTAATTTTTCAAGTACATGGAAGCATCCAATTTATCCAAGATCAATTTTATTAAAAATAAATTGTTACAAAATTTGTTTTCAATCTTTCATTCTAGGACAATTTTACAGATAAATAGCTTCCAAACATTTCAGATAATAATACATGTGACAGAACCAAGATATGTTAAAACAATCTTCTTAACTTTACTATAAAACTTTGAAACATGTACCTCACTTATATTCCACCCCAATCACATGAATTTAATTCTCTGAATTACACTAATCAAACAAAATTACCACGACCCAGTCACCAGCCACACGAGATTTGCCAAAATCCGTACAAGTATTTTATTCCTTGTTAGAATACACAGATTCAGACTGGTAGATTAACAGATAGCTCTGGCACTATAAACAGAATGATAAATGGAGAGACCAGTATCTTTAATAAAATGACCATCCTTCTATTAGAAGGGAGAAAGTAAGGACTTCCACAGCATATCCAAATTCATCTGATAAATTTTAAACATAAATAATGCACAAATTGTCATGCTAATAAATTCAAAGATAATAAAGGGTAATAATCCGTTTAACCAAAACAAAACAAAATGGCATCTTGCCACGCTTGCGATTTATATTCAAAGGGGTAACTACAGGAGTAAAAAACGAAATATTTAAATAAACAGTCAACCTCCGAATGATTAATAACTTCTATAAAAGTGATAAAATGAGAATTGTCAAAATCCAAACTATTAACTGTTACATTTCTTTTTTTTACAAGTCAACCAGTAACAAATCCATCTGTAAGGAGCTGTTTAACTATTCCCATGAAATGCTTATTAAAAGATTAAAAATAAAATAAGTGAAGCAAATAAGCAAATACAAATCAAAGAAGCTATAAAATATATATTAATTTTCTTGAAACTTTGTTTTTCAATTTCAGAATAATCACTGATTATTTTGTACAACATTCCCTCAAATTCCTTGCAGAATTTTACATAAAACAGCATATGTAAAATTTCATAGAAAATTGCATTTGGAGGAAACTTCATCGAAGCAGGAACTTTGTGCAAGTCTAAGTCTCCAAGACAAGCCAAAGATCATTTCAACTGTTGTGCATGGGAGGTCTCTCCAAAAATAGACAAGTTCAGAACCAAAGGTCTGATGGAAAACAGTATGCTATCATTTGTAATGAGATGTAAAGATAGATATATATATATATATATATATATATATATATATATATATATATATATATATATATATATATATATATATAAATATATATATATATATATGAGTGGTCTGAGTTTATTTAATGCATCTTTTTAATATAATTTTCACATCCTGCTTTATTTATTAATTAGCGACATTTTATCTAAAATCAAATTCATTCAAGAGATCAAAGTTATTACAAATTATTTCTCAGTTCTTCCATTCCAAGACATTTTCACTGGTAAAATGTTTTTTTTTAAACATTTGAGGTATCATACACATGACAGAACCAGGACACGTCAATACAATATTTTTATTTTATTTTAAAACTTTGAAACTCGTACCTCATTTTTATCCAACCAAAATCCCATGAATTTTCTCCACTGTTTTATACTAAGCTAACAAAATTACCATAACCCAATCTTTGCACAAGAGATATGCAAAAACCCATTTTAAAAAAGTCTTTCATTCCTTCTTGGAATACATAGATTGAAAGTCAGATTGGTAGAAAAAGAGAAATATAGACAGCTGGCAAGATAAAGAGAAGATTAAGAATGGATGGATGGACAGAACACTACCTTTATCAAAGTGACCATCCTTTGAATAAAATGAGGAATCCAGGACTTCCACATATGGTTAGTTGGCTTACTTGGCACATGTCCAAATTCTTCTGTTACTATTGAAATTTCAATAATGCACAATATGCTAATAAATCTCAGAAAATCCCAGGAAACATTCTTTATTTGCATTTTAATGACATTTTCCCAAAACAAAGAGGACTCTATCTTGCCATCTTTGTCATTTATGTTGAAAGGGTAGCTATTAGATTAGCAAAACAACTCCTTAAATTAACCAGCTTAACCTCTCAATGATTAATACCATGTATAAAAGTGATTCAATGAGAAATGTGAAAATCCAACATAAAAGGAAGTCCAAGGACGCTATTAACTGCAGGTTGGGGAGAATGTCTTTAAATGGCTTTTGTTTCAAGAAAGGATAAAGTGTCAGAATAAGTCAATAGCCACAGACCTATTAAGAACATATTTCAAAAACTATATAAATCAAGATGTAGTGATTCCTTCTATAATGAGCTATTCTGATAGAATAATTATTGAAAGTTTTTAATAACAATAACTAAAAGACAAAATATTTGCAATAAAAGAATCATGAAAGATCTAAAATATATATTAATTTTCTTAATATATTATTTTTCAATTTCAAAATAATCACTAAGTAGTTTGTACAATTCTTTTGTACATGTGCCTATTGACAACATACAGTGGGATTCATGAATCTGCAAGGGAAGTAACCTCTCTTACCAATATTTTTAAATATATATTCCTTTTAGAAACATCTCACTTCTATTACTGATGAGGCATTTTTAGGGATAGCAAATGTGCATGCAAAATTTGAATGAAAATCACGTCTGGAGAGAACTTATTCAAAAGGCAACTTAATATACTAACAAAATCAATCTTTAGATCCATAACCATATGTTTAAAGGTTTCCAACTTTTGTGTAAGGGAGGTACAGTCATATCAACAAAACATTCAAGCAAATTGAGTTGTCTCAGGAATCAAAGAACATGAATGCAATCATAAAAGATGAACTGTAACTAAAAATGTCTAGATCAAAAGTTTTTTGAGATTATAAAATACATGTAAATCTTTTAAATATAATTTTAATGTTTGGGGTTATACACTAATTAAAAAAACTTCTACTCCAAGAGAAAATTTAGAAAGAAGAAATTCTTATAAAATGGTCAATCATTTTTAATGCTTAGAGCATTTTTAATTATGGATAGTTTTTAAACATTTCAGATATACATATATGAACATAACCAAGATATCAAATCAGTAGATTTCAAATTGTGATCCATTGATTGGTTTTTACTTTCTTTCCTATTAATATGAATGTTATGGTTTTTATATCAATATGATTTATTCCCAATATAAATGTTATGGTTTTTATATCAATAAGATTTCTTACCAATATAAATGTTATGGATTTTACATCAGTAACATTTCTTATAATATAAATATAAATGTTATGGTTTTTATATCAATAAGATTTCTTACCAATATAAATGTTATGGTTTTTACATCAATAAGATTTTTACCAATATAAATGTTCACACGAAGCAACACTGCAACAATTGCACATTTGGAACACTTTCGGCTCCCATAAAAAAACTGCATGTTGGCTTCTTTAATGAATGGTTTTCCACCAAACGTTTTTAAGATAGTCCTGGTATCTTTTAATTTTTACAAAACAGTAGATTTTAGTAGATATCAGCAATAAAATGGTAATATATCGTACTGCCAGCAGAATCACATTTTCTACCAATTCTTAAACATTCACAAAATCAAAGTAGAGTATAATTCCAGTTACAGAATGCTAGATTGATAATCAAAGAGCAAGAGGAGACTTCCAGTACAAATACTCCATCTTGCCATATTTGCCGTTAATGTTCAAAGGGTAACTAAACAGCAATAAAACAAAATCTTTAAATGAACAATGTCAAACTCTGACTGATTATTGATAAATCTTCTGATTGGTTAATAGTCCATACATAACATGATTGATACAATTTCTGATTGGTCCATACCATATTAAATATTATTTAAAAAAATGATGCATGTGAAAACCAACTGCAGAAGTGTTATTGACTCAAATGTCCTCCATTACAATAACTGTTTCAATGTTAACTAGATTCTGAATAAGTCAGGCAAATATCGTTAAATACATTTCAAGAACTGTATATAAAAGAAGATGTAACAAACACTTTTGAAAGGAACTGAATAATTATTGCTATAAAAATAATTAAAGTTAAAAATAAATTATTGAGGCAGAACATATTTTCAACAAGGGAATCATAACACCACTAAAATATGCATTAAACATTTCAAAAAATATTATATTCCAAATCAAAATAATAAATAATTATTCTGTAAAATTCTTTTGTGCATGTGCCAATGAGGAACATGGAATCATTCAGGAAACACTGAAAAGTAAGTAACCCCTCTTAAATAGCTTCTTGTTCCATTTTAAAATATTCTCCCTTCTAATTAATCATGAGGTACTGTAGGTGAAGCATATGCACATGTAAAAAGTTCCATTAGGAGGGAAAATTTAAAAGGGAACTAACTACATCTTATGTCCAAATTTTGACCACATGCCAAGAAATTTTGCAAAATTTGAGGAAGGAGTTTTCTAAAGAACATTAAAAGGTAAAGGTCTCACAGACAGCATTATGCAAGTACAGTGAATCCTTGTTAATCCAGACTCCATTTAGCTGGAAACCTTGCTATCTGGACATAATTAAACTGGAATGGATTGTTCTGTTAATCAAGAAATCCACTTTCTGGATCCGGAAATCAAAATCGGGGACTAAAGTATAAAATTACATTAAAACTTGTCTCGATAATCTGGAAATTATCTGTCAAAAAATAAGAAAACTCAAAAAATCATATATGAAAATACAGTCAGTAGAATAATACGTACAATACAATTGTGAAGCCCTTGAGAATCTATGGCCACTATCAATAACTATGTAGCATGACCATATTGTAACCAGCGATTGTATAAACAGTGTCTGTTTTTGCTAGTCACATTTTGGGGTGTTATTATATAAATAAACACACTGGGATCAAATCGTCCACGCTTTTTGACATAACATAATAAATAAATTAAAAATTTCATTAAGCCTCCTTGTTGTTTACCAATTGTATGCAACAATCACAGTTTATTGATGGCTGTACAAATAGTTAACAAATTTAAACTGTGGACAGTATAGGGCTTTATTTCCAAATAAAATGGGAGATGACATGCCATTAAGTGAGCTCAGAGATCTTATAAGAATCCTTCCCACCCAGGCCGAGATGTTTGCTGAGGAATATGTACGGATTGATGAAATGGAAGAGACAGGGCAACAACTCAACATTTTGACCATGGTATCTAAAGATGAGGTTCCAGACAATGATAATGAAGAAGACGATGATGACACTACCAACCCCGAGGGAAAAGACATTTTTACCATCAACCGAGGATAGTATAGTAACATTAATTTCATATTTTGAGCAAATGTCAGCAATATTCACCAGTGAAGACATAAAACACAATAGTGAAGCCCTTGAAAATCTATGACCACTATCAATAATCACTGCAGATGGATCCGCCAAAGAATCCAAGCAAACAAAGGTTACAGACTTCTTCAGGAAATTGACATGATAAATGTATGTACAGTACTTACATGTACAGGTTCATAGTGTGATGTGTTCAATGTGTTAATTTTCTAAACTTATATTTACTGTATATGTACGTACAAGCGCACAAATTAATAGAAATATTCAGTAGTTTATTTCAACCATTATTGAATATACAGTACGTTTCATTTAAAGCGAGCATATACATGTACATATATATGGTGTGATATCGTAAAATAAAAAATGTGCATGATTCAATTATTCGAAAAACTAGTTATTCCGGACATATTTACTGGGAATGAATGTGTTCGGATTAACGAGGCTCCACTGTATATGATAGCAGATATCACCAATGTGTCCATTGTCATGCAGTGAAATATGTTACACTGAATTTTGATTGGTGGTTATTTTTTGTTCAAATTCAGGATAAATAATAACCACCAATCTGGTTTTTGAAAGAATCACTCCTGTGAAACTGCACTTGTATCTTTGATTGTAGAATGGCTGAAAGCATTAGATCAAGAAGAAATGGTAGGCACTATTATAGTTGATTTTCACAAAGCTATTAATCTTATAGACCATGAAAGTTTACTTGAAAAACTAAAAATCTATCACTGGTTTACCTCTTTCTTAACCGAAAAGTGCAAAAAGTATCAACTGGTTTACTTGTTACTTAACCGATAGAGTGCAAAACGTATCTTTAAATGGTCAACTTTCTCAAAGTAAAAATATTAATTGTGGAGTACCACAGGGCTCTATGCTTGGAACCCTGTTATTTGTTTTTTTTATCAATGACTTGGCATTCTTGTTCTAACACCAATAAAATCAATGGTGTGGATAATTCTCCACTAATTCCTAAACATAACAGTTAAGATAAAAGTAGCATAAACAGACCTGGTTTCTTTTTAGACAATAAATAACAATTATAAAAAACAGACTGAATAAAACTTAACAGTGAAGAACATCAATAACATTACTCCTGTAGACATGATTCTTGCTCCTTTGCATCTTTTGAGCATAACGTTGTCAAACTGTCTCTCTAAGCAGACAATACCTTCTTGTTAACAAGAAGACTTTCTAGTGTATCAGTTTTCATACTGCTCCTGAAGTCAGTCCTATTTTTCCTCAAAAAACTAAATATGTTTTCACAGAATGCATTGCTGTGAGGGCAAGGATATGGCACGAAGTCAAAATTTTGCTTGACCCATGCTATCTCTGATCTCACCTATCTTCATCCAAGTTTGGTCCATGGCAGTTGCTGAATTAGGCTCCAGCATTCTAGGAGGTAGCTCTTCTACCTGGTATAGAGAAAACTGCATCTGTAGCTGATCCAGTGAAGCTCCTGCAGGCATGATCACCAGAAACCACTACACAAATAAATCCACAATTGTGAAACTGATAAAAGGCCTCTTTGTCACATCTGCATCAACCACATTTTTAAGATAAGGTTCCGAAATATTTCCATGTTTAAATTAGATAGTTACATGCTGTTGTAAAGAAGGCTTCTACAGACTTTAAGAATGAGTCAGTTTCTTTCTTTAGGATGTTTACATTCCTGCATGAAGTTCTAGGCTGCTTGACCAATCATTATTTCTTCATCATTCTTGATGTTGTATCCAATCTGGAAATCAACAGATTCAGTATCCTTGTACATCATGGCAGAAGGTTTCACGAACATGGTCACAACCTGCTTGATAAGCTATTTTATTTGAGATGCTTGTTTGTGGAGCATTGTTTCTTTTGACTGTAGCTCAAGATTCACCCTGTCAAAAAAGGGAATTATGAAGTCCAAGAAGAGAAGGTTCAACTTAGAAGTCCTGGACCTTAAATTTTCCATAACTCTGCTTCCTAGAGTAGCTGGCTTCCACAGTTTGTCTTGTTATGACTTCTTTACTTGCAGACTTCTCATCTTCACATTCTGCCTTAAAGAAGGCAAAAAATGAATTGCATTTAATGTTTCTTACTTTTTATTAAAACTTCAGGCATAATTAAGTATTCGTTTCATTTTCTTAATGTAACTAAATATCTTAAGCGATTAGATGCAGTTCTTAGGAAAGAACTGATAAATCTAAATTTTTTAAGTACATTTTCGGGTTTATGGATACATAATAATAATAATGAAGTCTTAGTATTTTTATTATCTGCTGATGTATCAATTCAACTGACATTTATTCAACTGTACCTGATTTAACAGACCCATGAGTATATCCCAATTTTGCCAAAGATAATCAAAATTTTAATGTTAGCACTCAATTAAGGCCATAACGACAAACAGTAAGATTAAAAACTTACTTTTGTTACTGGAGATGTCGACGACAATCATCGCACCTGCCACCAGTAACACTGTAACATATATTGCACATCATGCAAAACGCTGCATGTTTATCACTCCTTAGATTCATGCATAGAAATTCCAGACTAAAAGAAGCCTGGAAAAAAGTTTTGTTTCATCTCTTGACTTTGAATTTCTTTCAAATCTCATTTTCTTTTATAAATTGTAGAAGAGATCACCAAAGATATGGATTAAAGTTAGTTTTCAACGAACTACTGCACACTTTAAGTCTTACATGACTGGGAATTTCCAAAAATATTTTTCATTAAACAAAACAAATATTTTCCCATTTTTTTCTCTCCAAAAAACAAATCATTTTCTTGATAAAAAATAATAATGAAGTTGAAGTCAGGGAATCTCTTGCCAAAATAGTCAAAGTTTAAGGTCTATTTAAGAAGAAAGTTAAGCATTCAGTTTCATTTCGATTTCTGGAGTCATTCACACTTTTTGTGTTCCTGATGCATGTCTGCAGACATATTTTATGTTGTACATGTACTTTGTTACGTGCTTAGGCTCGAATAAGCAGCAACACAGAAAGAGTGAAAACTAACAAGCTTGTAAAACTTTAACAATGAATTTATTAGGTACAATTATTTTCATAAAATAAATAAACTTACAGTTTTAGAGAATCAAATCCAACAAATATAGAATTCACAAAATAATCCACTAATGGAATTTCAAGTCCTGATAAATAAATGTTCTAATAGTTCCAGGTTCAAATCTTGACGATGTAATCCAAAATGGCTGACAATGTCACGTGATGCAGTTCTTTTTTATAATCATCCAAATGAAATTATGAAACATATGTCCTTTTCCAGATAAATAGAATAATTCTTCTTTCTTCAATGAATTGACACAAAGTCCAGAACAAAATAATATTAACACTCAAACATGAAATACACAACTAATATCTTAAAGCCCAAACATCTACTGATTTTAGCTTCCAAAACACAGCTATATATATGTAATTCCCTCGTAAACAAAAAGGAATCATGTGATTCTGGAAGGTCATAGAAAGAAGCTACCTTCACCAAGTCACATACTAAAAGAATGAACCAGAAGAAAAATCAGCCACAAATAACTAAAAATAAAAAGTTGTCCTTGAAATTAACCAATAGTATTAAAGACCTGTTTATCAATCTAAAGCAAGGTCAGATAAAGAGGTAACCAAGCCAAGGTCAAAAACTTGTTTACAGTTAAAGTGGTCAAGCTGAACTTTCTAGAACAAAATCTTCCAATTAATGAATATTAAACCCTAAATGATAAATTTGGATTTAACAATAAATAATTTAAATCCAATAGCCGTAACACCTTCCCCCATAAAATAAAAAGAAAGGTTTATATGATAAAACTTTCTTTTTATCACAAACCAATTTACATCTGAGATTAAAATAACTAGCATAAATTACACAGTATAATAAATTATGCACGGGAAAGAGCATCTGCAATTATATTATCTTTTCCTTTTATGTGCCTGATATCAAGATTATATTCTTGTAATAACAAACTCCATCTCAGTAATCTTTGGTTTTTGTTTTTCATCTTGCCGATGAAAGTAAGGGGGTTGTGGTCACTAAAAACTGTAATCGAAGAAGGAGCTGAACTTAAATAAACTTCAAAAGTTGCAGAGCCAAAATCAACGCCAAACATTCCTTCTCGATTGTTGAATAATTTTTCTGGTGCTTATTCAATTTCTTAGAAAAATAACACACTGGATGTTCAATTCCATTGTTGTTCTCTTGAATTAAAACCGCTCCAACCCCAACATCACTTGCATCAACAGATAATTTGAAAGATTGACCAAAATTTGGAGCTGCAAGAACTGGTGCTGTTTCAAGTATGGCTTTCAACTTATCAAAAGCCTCCTGACATTTTTTAGTCCAACCGAACTTATTCTTCTTTTTCAATAAATTTGTCAGGGATTCTGCTATTATAGAAAAATTTAAACAAAATTTACGACAATATCCAGCCATACCTAAAAACCGCATCAGTTGTTTTCTATTTTCAGGCACAGGGAATTTAGAGATAGCCTCAACCTTGGCATCTATTGGTTTAACCTGCCCATGTCCCACAATATGTCCTAAGAAAGTTACACTAGCACGACAGAACTCACTTTTAGATAAATTGTCAAACATGCATCAGTGAGTCTGTCAAAGAATTTTCGAATTGTTGCTAGATGTTCTATCCAGGTGTCGTTGTAGATGATGACATCATCTATATAAGCATCACAATTTTCTAGACCAGAGGTAATCATATTCATGAGACGTTGAAATGTACTTGGTGACCCTTTCATCCCAAACGGCATTACTTTATATTGGTAAAGTCCATCTGGAGTCACAAATGCTGAGACTTTCTTTGCTCTTTCCGTCAGTGGAATCTGCCAAAATCCTTTCAGAAGGTCAAATTTGGTGACATACTTGGCATTCCCGATTTTATCAATACAATCGTCAATTCTTGGTAATGGGAATGAATCTGTTTTTGTTACACTGTTCACCTTCCTATAATCAGTGCACATATGGAAAGTTTTATCTGGTTTTGGAACAAGTATGCATGGTGAACTCCAATCACTTTTACTGGGCTCGATAAAATCATTCTCCAGCAAATATTGAATTTCTTTTTTTAAGTATTCCTGTTTGAGTGGATTCATCCTGTATGGATGTTGTTTAATAGGTTTTGAATTTTCAATTTCAACGTCATGAAAAATTTTGTTTGTCCTTGTAGGAATATCTGGAAATAAGTGCTCATATTCTATTAAATAATTGCTTCAATTCATTTCTTTCTTGCACTTGCAAATGTGAAAGTTTCTGGTCTAGATTTTTCATAATTTCTGAATTGCAAAGATTCGTCATTTCAATATCAGTCGTCACTTCGATATCAGTAGAATCTGATGATATTCCTTCATTGAGTGGGACAGGTACAACTAAATTAATTACATGTTTAGCATGGCTATCTCTTTTAATATACTCCTTTAGCATATTTATATGACAAAGTTGATTTTGTTTGCGCCTCCCAGGAGTATTTATAATGTAATTTAATTCATTAATTTTCCTATCGACTGTGTAGGGACCATAATACTTAGCCTGAAGAGAGTTTTGTGGCAAAGGCAAGAGAGCCAGGACTCTATCGCCAGGTTGAAAGCTCCTTTCCTTCAAATTTTTATCATATCTTGCTTTCATTTTAGATTGCGCAGAGTGCAGATTTGTTTTTGCAACCTCACAAGCCTTTGACAATTTGTATCTAAAATCAGACACATAATCAAGAAGATTAATTTCAGGATCTTCATTAGTTAAAAGTTTCTCTTTCAATAACTTCAATGGTCCACGCACAGTATGTCCAAAAACCAGTTCAAAGGGACTGAAGCCTAGAGATTCTTGAACTGATTCTCTAACAGCAAACAATAGTAAATGAATGCCTTCATCCAAATCTTTATTTGTATCAAAACAATATGATCGAATCATATTTTTCAAAGTCTGATGAAATCTTTCTAAAGCCCCTTGGCTCTCAGGATGATAGGCAGAAGATCTGAATGCCTAATTCATACATAACTTGTTGGAAAATACCAGACATAAAGTCTGAACCTTGATCAGACTGAACAGATTTGAGAAGGCCATACTGAGTAAAAAACTTTATCAAAGCTTTTACTATTGTTTTAGATTTTATATTCCTCAACAGAATAGCCTCTGGAAACCTTGTTGACGCACACATAATGGTCAACAGGTATTATTTACCTGACTTGGTCTTAGGTAAGGGACCTACACAATCTACCATAATTCTACTAAAAGGTTCGTCAAATGCAGGAATAGGTTGCAGATGAGCCTTAGGTATCTTCTGATTGGGTTTTCCTACCATTTGACAAGTATGACAAGATCTACAGTATTTGACCACATCACTTTTGATTTTTGGCCAATAGAAGTGAGTCAAGATCTTGTGATACATTTTATTAATCCCTAAATGACCAGCCAAAGGAGTTTCATGGGCCAGATTAAGTATTTCCTGTCTGTAAGGTTTTGGAACTACTATTTGATAGTTCACTGACCATTCATCACCAGCAGGTACCTCGGGAAGTCTCCATTTTCTCATAAGAATTCCATTTTTAATGAAATAACAGACAGGAACTTCAGTGGCTTCAGTCTCATTTATGGCCCTTTGAAACAAACAGGAGATCTCAGGATCTTTTTCCTGTTCAATGACAAGTGACTGTCGTTTATCACCCTGATTAGAATAAAGAGAATGAGTTGTTAAGAGGATCACTATGATCAATACCTTCTGATTGATCCAAACAAGGAGTAAAAGTGACCTCATCAAAAGCCTGACCTATACACGTGTCAGATAAAGGAATACTTCCTTCATCAACATCATTCTCAAGAGCTTTCTTTGCCATAGCTCTGGTAACTGCACAAGCTTGAAATATCTCAGGGAATTCTTTTTCAATTGGATCAACTTTCTGATCCAAATTAGGCTTGTCAGTTACAAGTGGATTAACCACAACCTTGTCCCCAGCTAAGCGTTGCCTAGCAATAAATCTATTCCCTCAACGGGTAAAACCGAGACTGTTCCGATTGTCACAGGTCCTGACACTAAGTCTGATGACAAATTTACACAATGGAGAGGAACATCAACAAAGCCGCACTCTACTCCCTGAACAAGAACACTTTCATTAGAAGAAGACTTCTCAGAAAAAGGCAAAGTACCTGATAATAAAAGACTCTGAGAAGCTCCTGTGTCCCTTAAAATTTTAATAGGGGTGGGATTGGCTGAATCACCCAAGAGTGATATAGAACCCTTCGATATGAATGGTTCATAATTCTCAATAATAAAATCATACCGGGGTTTATTAGACCCAACAAATGTATTGCTTTCAATACATGACTGTGACCTTGACCTCTTGGAAATATGAGCATTTGGAACAGGTCTATCTTGATTCTGATCACTATTTTTCAATTTGTAGCAATCAGAAACGTGTCCTTTTTTTTTGCAAAAGTTACACGTCAGAAGAGAGAAGGATCTAGAATCAAACTTCTCTGAAGTCTGATTTTTGAAAGTTGTGTTAGTTTGAGTTTTAGAAGGGCTTGAATTAGGCGGAAATACTTTTCTGCCATTAAATTGTTGAGTAGAAGTCTTGTTAACAAAAGGAACTTTATGTGTCAAAGAATATTCGTCAGCAGCTCGAGCAGCATTTTCCAAGGTTTCAATCTTATGTTCATCAAGATAAGTTTTAACATCATTATGGACACAGTTTTTGAACTCTTCAATTAATATAATTTGCTTGAGATTTTGATAATCTTGCTCAACTTTCTTGGCTAAACACCATCTATCAAACAACTGCTCTTTTTGTCTAGCAAATTCGACTTGAGTTTGTCCAGCTTCTTTTCTGTAATTTCTAAATTTTTGCCTATAAGCTTCAGGAACTAACTCATAACCTCTTAAAATGCATTCTTTAACTACATCATAGTCACTACTTTGATGAACAGACAGTGAAGTGTAAATCTCGCTAGCCTTACCAGTAAGTACACATTGTAGTAACTGAGTCCAATTCTATCTTGGTCACTTTAAATTTTCTGCAACTTTTTCAAAAAGTATAAAATATTTGTCTACTTCTTTTTCTTTGAAAGGGGGCACTAATCTAATATTCCTTGCTAAATCAAAATTTTGATTTGAAGTATTATGGTGATTCTCACTTGCCAGCTCTAATTCTTTCATTTTACACTGATATTCCCTTTCTTCCTTCTCTCTCTCTCGTTCAATTTGTTTTTCTTGTAACCTTTCCTGTCTCTCTCTCTCCTCTTTTTCAAATTGTAATTGTCTTTCTTTCTCCCTTTCTTGTCTCTCTCTCTCCTCTTTTTCAGATTGTAATTGTCTTTCTTTCTCCCTTTCCTGAAATTCCAGTTTCTTAAACTCTAATTCAGATTGTAATTGTCTTTCTTTCTCCCTTTCTTGTCTCTCTCTCTCCTCTTTTTCTCTATCAATCAGCATCTGCTCTTTTTGTAATTCAATTTGTTTCTCTTTCTCCTCTCTCTCATATTGTAATTGCTTTTCTCTCTCCCTTTCCAGAAATTCTAGCTTCTTCAACTCTAATTCCATCTTGAATTTTAATTCTAATTCCTTTAATTTTATGTCAGAGTCTGATGCAGACTTACTGACCGGAATCAAAGCACTTTGTTCCAAAACATCCTGTTCTACCAAATACTGGACCAAAATCTTTTTTATATCTTGTTTCGTTAAAGAAGCCTTTACTTCGGAAAGATCGTATTTCCTGGCAAGTTGAACCAACTCGTCTTTTTTGAAAAGATCTAATTGCTCCTGGGTAGGATTAGAAAGAAATATTTCTACCTTAGATGTCATTTTGATACAAGCGTGTTAGTCTCACTAAAAATTTAAATTTTTCAAAAACTAGGGGAAATTCAAATTTAAATTTATTTAAATCCCAAGACAAGATCCCAATTTCTATGTTATGTGCTTAGGCTCGAAAAAGCAGCAACACAGAAAGAGTGAAAACTAACAAGCTTGTAAAACTTTAACAATGAATTTATTAAGTACAATTATTTTCATAAAATAAATAAACTTACAGTTTTAGAGAATCAAATCCAACAAATATAGAATTCACAAAATAATCCACTAATGGAATTTCAAGTCCTGATAAATAAATGTTCTAATAGTTCCAGGTTCGAATCTTGACGATGTAATCCAAAATGGCTGACAATGTCAATTGACGCAGTTCTTTTTTATAATCATCCAAATGAAATTATGAAACATATGTCCTTTTTCAGATAAATAGAATAATTCTTCTTTCTTCAATGAATTGACACAAAGTCCAGAACAAAATAATATTAACACTCAAACATGAAATACACAACTAATATCTTAAAGCCCAAACATCTACTGATTTTAGCTTCCAAAACACAGCTATATATATGTAATTCCCTCGTAAACAAAAAGGAATCATGTGATTCTGGAAGGTCATAGAAAGAAGCTACCTTCACCAAGTCACATACTAAAAGAATGAACCAGAAGAAAAATCAGCCACAAATAACTAAAAATAAAAAGTTGTCCTTGAAATTAACCAATAGTATTAAAGACCTGTTTATCAATCTAAAGCAAGGTCAGATAAAGAGGTAACCAAGCCAAGGTCAAAAACTTGTTTACAGTTAAAGTGGTCAAGCTGAACTTTCTAGAACAAAATCTTCCAATTAATGAATATTAAACCCTAAATGACAAATTTGGATTTAACAATAAATAATTTAAATCCAATAGCCGTAACAACTTGCATATCTTTTTAGAGGAAAAACATTTCTTTGGACTGTTCAGTGGTGATAGAAAGTGCTCATTATTTTTTGGACAATAATATTTTTAAAACTATTATAAATAATTTGAAAAAATTCTGGACAGCACCGTCTTTACAACATTATTTAATTGGTATTTATTTAAGAACTGCCTCCACTAGGCATAAGTGATATTTCTATTCTTGAAATTTACTTGAATATCGCTAAATTATGGTGTACTAAGAATGTTGTTTGGAAAGAAAATAAAACAAAGTGTATAACTTCTTTTTAAAGTTTATATTTTATAATGTTGGTTAAAATCCAGGTCCTATCTACTGTTTTATTTGATAAAACAGACAAAATAGTAAAGTTTTCTTTTTCCAATTTTGATCACAATTTTCTTAAACTTCAACTAATATGGAATTATGGGGTATTTTCTGGTTTTAAAAAAAAACGGGAATCCAATTCTGACCCTGCATTATAAATGGTTCATGAGTTACCCAGACATGCATTAATGAGGAAATGGTATATACACTGTACCCAGACATGCATTAACGCGGAAATGGTATATACACTGTACCCAGACATGCATTAACGAGGAAATGGTATAAACACTGTATATTGCATCTGTACTTCACAATCTGTGACAGCATACTTTAATGATTTTGTCAAATTAAGCATATTCCCGACCTTATGCAACCAATGGGAAACTATAGAATAATTCTCAAAACACCAATATAGCATCAATCACTGAGAAAATATGTCATAGGTACCACTTTATGTCCTATTAATAAGATTATTACTAAGTGTCAATACATATGTATACATCTATTTATAAATCCTATGCACTGATAGGCCTGGTGTTAGGATAATGTAACTGGGTGAGACATAATGCTACATGTTTGCAGCGAGATGTCCCATAGCCACATCACTATAAACTGCCATACAGCATAGCAATATGACTGAATTTCTTTTAAAGCTATGTAAAATAATCCAAATCACATACACACACACACACCAACATTAATAAATCAACTCTTTAAATGAACAATCTCAACCTCTTATTCTGATTGGATAATACACGTACCATGATTTATAAAATGAATGACAATGAAGATGATAATCAAATGCAACAAATATTCAACAATAAACATCTACAATACATATGCAATACATTATGTCAAAATAAAATCTTTCAAGTTTAAGATGCACTGGTTATTTTGAACAGTTATTTGTTGCATTTTCTTTTGGGGGAACAGGCAATGATACAGGAAATATTGAAAGGGAAGTAAGCTGTCTTATGCAGCTCCTTATTCCTGTTTTGAATTGTCTCCCTCAAATTACTGATAACACAATTTGCTATATCATATAGTAATGTAAAATTTTACAGAAAATTGCATTAGGAGAATATAGCTGTAAAAGTCTGAACCAAAAAAGTCCACAACAAAGATATAAACAAATCGATTCTTAGACATCACAGGTATGCAGTAATGGATTGGTAAATCAATTGAGAGAGCTGATTAGAAAGAGTGGCGGATAGATGAATATTGTATGGATTAGTGGATATACAAATATAATCTGTAATGTGATCATCAATCTTGTACAAAGAGGATTCCAAGGATTCAAACATCTTGGTTACTTAGGTTTCTTGACATTCATCTATTAAACTTGTAAATATGAATATTCCACAAAGTTATTTAATATAATAAATGACATAATTCAGGGCAATAATCTTTAGTCTTTCATGAGAATAGTCTCTCCTAAAAGGAAAGCTGACTGCACTTTATCATCTTTGTGATTTACATTCAAAAGGTAACGAACGTTTATTCAAACGGTAATGAAGCAGTAATAAAACAAAATCTTTTAACGAACAATGTCAACCTCTGACTGGCTACCATACATAAATTTCAAGATGATCGGTGTCAAAATCTAATAATAAAAAGTAAGTCCAGGGACACCATTGACTATGCAGTAAAGGTTATAAATATATCAATAGCAGCAGACCTGTTACAAATACACTCAAAAACTCCTATAAATCAAGATGCAAGTTTTCAATCTGAAAGGAACTGAATAACTATTTCCATGCAACAATCATTGAAATTTTTTTTTAAAAAATAACCTGAATAAAACAAACCTGCAACAAGAGAATCATAAATACACTATTATTAGTAATATAGTATCTTTTTGAAAATATATTTTTTTTTAATTTCAAAATAATCACTGATTATATTGGAAAGCTATATTGTGCATGTATGTTCCCATAGGGAAATAGAATGACAGTGATTCAGGTTGAACTGAAAGGGAAGTAACCGCTGTTACTAGAATATCGTCTTATTCCTTTTAATAAACTTATCACTCTAATTACTGATGAGGTATTTTTAAGAATAACATATGATAATGTAGAAGTTGATAGAAATTCTATTAGGAGAACGTTTATTCAAAAGGGAACTTAGTCCAACAGTATGCAGTCATTTGTGATCAATTATAAATAAAGATGTCATTTTCATTTGATTTATACATCAGAAAAAAAAATTACTCTGACCCAAGCATCACCCTCAAGAGATATGCAAAAATCTATAATACAATCAGACAAGTAAATTTCACTCACTTCTGGTAAATGACACCATAGTCACTGATGAAACTGACATTGCAAATGTTTTCAATGATTTTTTCACCAAACATTACCACAAAGTTAAAAGAACCAGTGATAGAAAACAACTTTAGTGAACTGAAAAAGTTCTGCCGCAGCAAAATCCCTAAGGAAGTATGTTTTTCTATCCCACCAGTATCCAAAAACGTTGTTAAAAAATGTCTCAGTGAACTTGATACCAAGAAAGCTACAGGACTTGATCAGATTGGTCCAAGACTCATTAAATCTTCTGCCTCTGCTATTTTAGATAGCATAACATTCATAATCAATTTATTGCAACCTCATCTGTCCCCAAAATATGGAAAACAGCAAAAGTAACTCCTATTCACAAATCTGGATCTAAGAATGATGCTGATAACTACCGACCAATCTCAATACTACCAAAGTTGTCAAAATTGATTGAAAAACATGTCCATGACTCATTCATGTCATATTTAACCAAACACTTGCTGTTACACCCTAATCAATCAGACTTTAGACAGAAACATTCATGTGAGACTGCCTTGATCTCCCTAACTGATAAATTGCTTCAAGTACTTGACCAAGGTAAAATAATAGGATCTGTATTTGTAGATTTCAGGAAAGCATTTGACATGGTGGATCATGAAATCCTTTTGAAGAAACTGAAAATCTACCAGTGTGATGAAAAAACAGTTAGATGGTTTACTTCATACTTAAGTGAGAGAACACAACATGTTTATATAAATAACGTTCTTTCTGAACTTGAAACAATTAGATATGGAGTACCACAAGGCTCAGTTCTAGGTCCATTACTATTTATTTTTTTATTAACGACCTACCACTTTTACTAAGAGACTCAATATCATGTACAGATCTCTATGCAGATGACACAACATTGTCAGACATCCAAAACACAAGGCATGAACTCGAAATTTCTTTACAGAATGCATTAAACAAGCTGGAAAACTGGTGCACATGCAATGGCATAGTAGTAAATACTGGTAAAACTAAAATATTACTTATCTCAACAAGGAAAAAAAGGAGAATTTTTTATAGCAATGAACTACCGGTATGTCTGACATGGAAGGATAAAAATTTGCAAATGGTCTGTCATGACAGACTAGTTGGTGTTTTGGTAGATAATAACCTATTATGGACTGACCATATCAAACATATCAGTAAAAAGGTCAATTCAAGTTTATGGCTTCTCAGTAGGATGCGACATTTTCTCCCCGAAAGGCACAGAAAACTATTTTATAACAGTTACATACAACCCTATTTAGACTACTGTAACACAGTATGGGGTAATTCAAATGATAAAAACATATCAAAATTGGAAAATCTTCAAAAAAGAGCATTTAGGCTAATATCAAACCAGAAAATAAGCAAGGAAAATTTAGCTGGTAAGTTACAAAAATATTTACCTATTAAAAGACCGAGTCTGTTTAAGAAAAGCCAAATTAATGTACAGGATATCCAATAATAGTGCTCCTGAATATTTATAATCCTTATTACAGTATAGGCTACCTGGTAATACAGCCCACTTGCGATCAATGACAACAAAACAGTATAAAATTACCAAACCAAATAAGGAATTATTAAAAAAAAGTTTCCAATACTCTGGAACTTTGCTCTGGAATAGTATTCCAGTTGAGATTAGAAATGCATTCCAGCTGAGATTAGAAATGCCCACTCTATTTCCATCTTCCAAACCCAATATATCCAGTGGCTTCTGAGATGCTGCTGAAATAAATAAATTCCTTACATGAGGGCCTCAAGGTAGATTAGTTCTTAGCTAATTGTGTTACCCTCTTTAAATAAAGTCATTATTTATTATTATAAAAAGATCTTCACCATTAGAATGTATATATAGATTTGTACAATGCTATGGTCTTAAATTAAGTAACAAGAATGAGTGAACAGCAACATGTTATGTAGAATTCAACAAATAATGTATTTCCCACAATACAAAGTGAAAATTTAAGAAAAACTCTCAGAATTGTGAATTAAATCCCAAATGGTGATATAAGTTTTATTACAAGTCCAAAGTAAAGTTCCCAATGAATTATCACAATAATCTAATCCAAAATGTCTTTGAATATTCATTCACAATAATGATTTTATCCAATATGATTGATTAATGCTTTTTATTTCCAGTGAATAATTTAAATAAATAAAACTTCTCAAATTAAAACTGAATGCAAGAATTAGAATGATTCCAATTTAGATATAAGGATAGGACTAAGTAATTCCAATATAACCACCAATCCTAATATAAAAACCTAAGAGAATCTGAGAACCTAGATAGGGTCCTTAGTAAAGAAAAAGTTATAAACAATCTTGTAGGATCCCCACTACTCTGCATACATGCAACACCCTCCCAACCATCCAAAAGATATAAAAGTAATTATAAAAATGCATAATTTGCACTCACGAAATTAAACTATATACTAGATCCCAGGAATACAGAACATACTAACCTGGAGCTGCTACTCAAATTCTTGTCACAAAATGCAAATTCCATATTGATTAGAACCAGAATACAAACACAAAATATAGTGAAAATTTATTTATATTCAGCACTCACTTTTTAACTGCTCTACAGGTGTAACTTTCTCGTAATGATTGTACACTCCAATTCAGCAATGAGCATATGTGCTCAGAGTACTGTATTACTCTATTCTCACATTCGTCTTTAACGTTTGTAAAGCAATCTTGTCTTTTTCTGATCCGACATATTTTGAAGTTTAAAAAGATACATCTGCTACTTATTTTCAATCATATAACATCAATAACTCAAACTGTAAAGTTTTCACTTAACATCTGAAGGCAATTTCTTGAAAAGTATAGACTGGTCCACTAACCAGATAACTTATAAATATAATGAATCTGTGAGGAAAAGTTTATATTTGAAGAAATCTATCTGTTTTCATGGAAATGGGTCATATACAGTTCCTATAAATAGCAAATTAGGAAAATACTCTTAAACAGCAGTCTTCTTTTTGACAATATCCTCAAATGTATACAAGTGGAATTAGAGACGATAATAAAAAAGACAAAAACAAACAAAAACTTTTTTCTATCTTTTTCATATTTTTAATGAACCAAGAAAACATAATCCATAAATAGTCTCAGGATCAGGCACTCATTTTTTATATTAAAAAACAATCTGTTGACAACACCCACTCCCCTTCTACACATTAACATAAGGTGACATTGTTCAGATTGACACACCCTCCCCCATACCTTGTTGATTACTGTATGTTCTGAGACACATGATAAGAATGATTTATCTGATTGTGAATTATCAGAATATTTAGCAGTTGTGACCCAGTTGACTGAAAATGAGAGAAAACATCTGGAGAGGCAATGGAATATTTGTGTGTGTGACAGTGATGATGATGAAGTGGACTCTTATGGCTCTGAATCAGAGGAAGTGTGCGCTCCATGTGTTTTATGTCTAGACAAAATTCTTAAATCCAAAGCGATTTATTTAAGTTTTCTGGGAGAAGTGGACCCACCAGTGTTAGAAAGCTCCAAAAATGTTCTGGAATACTTTCAAAATCTTTTATTTAGACGACGTTTTTGAAAATAATATCCATGTAACAAGGTCAATAAATAATTGCATGCACATTTTACTTATTGTCTTACCTTTATACACCTCTGTCTTAAGTTATGATATATTTTCAATTTAGTGAATTAGTCATGCAACTTGACTTTCAACCTTTATTTTGATGCTTAATAAAGCCTCATATCTTTTAAATTGGCAAAGTTATAGTTAGTATGTCAAACTCCACAATTCCAAAATTATTTAAATGTTTCTGGCTCCATGACTGCAAAATTACAAAGTGTTTATAGCTCTATACCTGCAAAGTTAATTTGTGCTTATGGCTCTATGCCTGCAAAGTTACTTAGTGTTTATGGCTCTATGACTGCAAAGTTACTTAGTGTTTATGGCTATATGACTGCAAAGTTACTTTGTGTTTATGGCTCTTTACCTGCAAAGTTACTTATTGTTTATGGCTCTATGACTGCAAAGTTAATTAGTGTTTATGGCTCTATACCTGCAAAGTTACTTAGTGTTTATGGCTCTATACCTGCAAAGTTACTCTGTGTTTATGGCTCTATGACTGCAAAGTTAATTAGTGTTTATGGCTCTATGACTGCAAAGTTACTTAGTGTTTATGGCTCTATACCTGCAAAGTTACTTAGTGTTTATGGCTCTATACCTGCAAAGTTACTTTGTGTTTATGGCTCTATGACTGCAAAGTTACTTAGTGTTTATGGCTCTATACCTGCAAAGTTACTTTGTGTTTATGGCTCTATACCTGCAAAGTTACTTTGTGTTTATGGCTCGATGCCTGCAAAGTTGCAAGGGTTAATACATCTTTACAATATAATTTTCAATGTGTTGTGTTATTAATTGGCAAAATTGTTCAAAGAAAGCAACTTTACAAAAGAGAAATTGTTATAAAATGGTTCTTAATTCTTACATTTAGGTGCATTTTTACTGACACTTTATATAGTTACATCTGTCACACCCAGGATACCAAATCAGTCTGTAAATGAATTTGTTTGATAATAATCATAGTCCTTATTTTCTTGATTAGTCATTATTTACTTTATGCACTATTGAATATTTTGGGAGAAAAAGCGAACCTCAACTGAATTGAAATGGATTGTGGGGTGGGCATGGAAAGAAATTCTCACTCCACTTCAAAGAAATTTTGGTATAACTAGCACATAAGATGTGTGATATTCATACATTTGGTTCAGTTTTAAGACAAGTGTTTGACCCACAAATTCCAGAAAAGACTGGGATTTACTTAAGTCAAGATGTACGTATCACTCGTACATATATATATATATATATATATATATATATATATATATATATATATATATATATATATATATATATATATATATATATATATATATATATCTGATTTTAGACATGATCCTTTTTATCATCATACAATGATGTTGATGAAATTATTAATTGGTAAATGGCTATCAATAACAACAGTTTTAGCGAGTAGCATACACAGAAAGGACAGTATTTTACTTAAGGCCCAGTTATATTTACCTGCTGAATGACCAGTACACTCAGTCTCAAGAAATAAAAGGAATTAGTGAACCAGGTAGATGAAGACACCTATATCTACACAAATGAGAACTGATGTGACTTTAATCCAGTACTTACACTCCTCAATTAAGGATTTTAAAAATGATTAGACAGCTACTAGGTCTTTTTGGCAAGTCTCTTGAAATCTTTACTTTTTAATGCATACATTTCACTGGTGCTACACTTACTTACAAGCTACAGTACTATTTACAATCATTTTTCTAAGTCTGTACATTCTCCAATTGTTTTCAAATGCCTTGTCATGCTCAAGACAAAATGTTTATAACATTCATGCCTTTTCATGCCCTACACACAAAACATGTTATGCAAACATTTCCATACTCCTAAACACACAAAACATGTTTCTGACATTTTGAAATTTCAATGATTTTTTTTTCATAAATGCAATGTTCAATCCGTAACTTAGCACAATATGTAACGCTTTATAGACTCCTCATGGTGACATAAGCAGGGCATCAAGACAGTTGATTTACAAATTCTGAATAGATTGGTTTCTAAACAAGAAGACTTTTATTGACGAAAAGTGTACATGCCTAAAGTATTTATATAGACTGAATACCAGTTGGTACATTGTGAATCAATTGAAAAGAGAAGCTGTAACTTTACAACTCATAGTTCACAAAATTAGCAAGTATCACATTTATATCATAATGTAGTGAAATTACTTCCAAATATATTTAGATGCCATGCTCATTTCACATTTCCTTTGCATGATGGTATGTCATTTTTGCTATCATGATATGTTGTTACACATTTCCTAAGCATGTACAAATTTCCTTCATGATGTTATGTCATTTATGCTATCATGATATGCTGTTACACATTTCCTTTAGCATGTACAAATGTCCTGCATCATGTTATGTCATTTATGTTATCATGATGTGCTGTTACACATTTCCTTTGCATGATGGTATGACATTTTTGCTATCATGACAAGTTGTTACACATTTCCTTTGCATGATAGTATGTCCTTTTTGTTCTCATGACAAGTTGTTACACATTTCCTTTGCTTGATGGTATGTCATTTTTGCTATCATGACAAGTTGTTACACATTTCCTTTGCATGATGGTATGTCACTTTTGCTATCATGACAAGTTGTTACACATTTCCTTTGCATGATGGTATGTCATTTATGCTATCATGATATGCTGTTACACATTTCCTTTAGCATGTACAAATTTTCTGCATGATATTATGTCATTTATCCCATCATGATGTTCTGTTACACATTTCCTTTGCATGATGGTATGACATTTTTGCTATCATGACAAGTTGTTATACATTTCCTTTGCATGATATTATGTCCTTTTTGCTATCATGACAAGTTGTTACACATTTCCTAAGCATGATGGTATGTCATGTTTGCTATCATGACAGGTTGTTACACATTTCCTTTGCATGATGGTATGTCATTTTTGCTATCATGACAAGTTGTTACACATTTCCTTTGCATGATAGTATGTCATTTTTGCTATCATGACAAGTTGTTACATGTCTAAAACTTACATATGTGTATAATAATAAAAGTTAACAGTAGTCATGTCCTAACAGAAGGTCTTTAATTTTAAATGAAAATCAGTCCTCTATCCGTTTCAAAATTATATCAAATTTAAATGATTATACTTTTTCACAATTAAGAACAGCAAGTCTAATTTGTATAAAACTGATTAGAACTGTTCAATTTCCTGAATAAATATAAATAATGAATAAATAAAATATGAATAAATATAGAACTTGTCCAAGGTACAATATAAATACAATGATGAAACAAAAGTCTGAAGACACTAAAGGATGGAGTCGCAGGTAACTATTCTTAATGCCAAATATGACTCAAGTTTCAAATACATTAATAGCCAGCTGTAATATATAACAACATTTTGCAATGATTTATTATGAGAATTTAACAATTATTACCATATTATTACAACTTAAATTTTTTACATTTCATCATTGAGTAAAATTTCTTTTGTACAGTGTTTTAAATAAAAGAATGCATTAATTAAAATCATTAGCTATATTTATACTGTATAATGTACAAGCTTAATGCCATTTGAATAATGGATAAAACATGAAAGGTTGGCAGGACCAGTGCTCTAATTAAAGAAGCAACCAATACATGTATATGTATTGTCATTCTGAATATCTGAATAAGGGTAGACAACCAAGTTTCAAATTAAACACTAATTTATGGTCAAATTCTAGAATATACATCTATCAACAACTTTTCATGGGTGTACTTATGATAATCCAAATTTCAAACCAAAGTTCATATTTTAATCTGATATACTGATGTGGTATTAGAATAAAAATTTATAATGAATATGGCATTAGAAATAATATAAAAAAAAAATGTATAATATATGGCATTAGAATTAATAAAAATTTATAATTAATATGGCATTAGAATTAATAAAAAAAATTTATATGTGGCATTAGAATTAATAAAAAATTTTATAATGATATGTGGCATTAGAATTATTAAAAAAAATGTATAATATGTGGCATTAGAATTAATAAAAATTTATAATGATATGTGGCATTAGAATTAATAAAAATTTATAATGATATATGGCATTAGAATTAAGTAAATTTTATAATGATATGTGGCACCAGAATTAATAAAAATTTATAATGATATGTGGCATTAGAATCAATTAAAATTGTGTAATGATATGTGGCATTAAAATTAATAAAATTGTATAATGATATGTGGCATTAGAATTAATTAAAATTTATAATTAATATGGCATTAGAATTAATAAAAAAAATGTATAATATGTGGCATTAGAATTAATAAAAATTTATAATGATATATGGCATTAGAATTAATAAAAATTTATAATGATATGTGGCATTAGAATTAATTAAAATTGTATAATGATATGTGGCATTAGAATTAATAAAAATTTATAATGAATATGGCATTAGAATTAATTAAAAAAAACGTATAATATGTGGCATTAGAATTAATAAAAATTTATAATGATATATGGCATTAGAATTAATTAAAATTTGTAATGATATGTGGCATTAGAATTAATAAAAATTTATAATGATATGTGGCATTAGAATTAATTAAAATTGTATAATGATATGTGGCATTAGAATTAATAAAAATTTATAATGAATATGCATTAGAATTAATAATAAAAAACGTATAATATGTGGCATTAGAATTAATAAACATTTATAATGACATGTGGCATTAGAATCAATTAAAATTTATAATGATATGTGGCATTAGAATTAATAAAAATTTATAATGAATATGGTATTAGAATTAATAAAAAAAACGTATAATATGTGACATTAGAATTATTAAAAATTTATAATGAATACGGCACTAGAATTAATAAAAAAACGTATAATATGTGGCATTAGAATTAATAAAAATTTATAATGATATGTGGCATTAGAATTAATAAAAATTTATAATGAATATGGCATTAGAATTAATAAAATTGTATAATGATATGTGGCATTAGAATTAACTAAAATTTATAATTAATATGGCATTAGAATTAATAAAAAAAATGTATAATATGTGGCATTAGAATTAATAAAAATTTATAATGATATATGGCATTAGAATTAATAAAAATTTATAATGATATGTGGCATTAGAATTAATAAAAATTTATAATGATATATGGCATTAGAATTAATTAAAATTTATAATGACATGTGGCACTAGAATTAAAAAAAATGTATGATATGTGGCATTAGAATTAATTAAAATTTATAATGAATATGGCACTAGAATTAATAAAAGTTTATAATGAATATGGTATTAGAATTAATAAAAAAAATGTATAATATGTGGCATTAGAATTAATAAAAATTTATAATGATATGTGGCATTAGAATTAATTAAAATTTATAATGATATGTGGCATTAGAATTAATAAAAAAAATGTATAATATGTGGCACTAGAATTAATAAAAATTTATAATGATATGTGGCATTAGAATTAATAAAAATTTATAATGATATGTGGCATTAGAATTAATAAAAAAAAATGTATGATATGTGACACTAGAATTAATAAAAATTTATGATATGTGGCATTAGAATTAATTAAAATTTATAATGAATACGGCACTAGAATTAATAAAAGTTTATAATGAATATGGTATTAGAATTAATAAAAATTTGTCAACTATGCGCATTTATGTCACAAATGCATTGAAGAGATGCCAACTATGGCCCTAAACATATGTACTAACTATATTTATTTCATTAAAAATTACTTGTCTTCTTTAAACAATATACCCTCTTATCTAGAAGCATATTTTTATATACACTGTAATTAATTCTTGCTTTGTGTATTCTAAAACTTTCAGCATGTCATCAAGTATAACATCTTATTCTTTCTTTTTTTAAAGCAAACTTACCACTGTTACAACATTTCCATATGTATGAAATATACTTTAGAGCAAATTTTGCACATAATCTTTTACAGCTGAACAACATTTTAGAACAAGGGATGGTCAAAGTAAATGCCCAATGATCTACCAAGGATGGTGGTCAAAGTAAATGCCCAATGAACTACCAAAGATGATCAATGTAACTGCCCAATTGAAAACAAAGAATAGTCAAAGGAACAACCCAACAAAATGTTATGGATGGTCAATATATCTGGCCATTAGACTATACAGGATGGTCAATGTAACTGACCAATAGATTACAAAGGATGGTCTATGTAACAGGATGGTCAATGTAACTGCTCAATAGGCTTCAAGGGATGGATAATGTAACTGCCCAACATATTATACATTATGGTCAATGTAACTGACCAATATTATATACAGGATGTTCACTGTAACTGACCAATATTCTATACAGGATGTTCACCGTCACTGTCCAACAGACTACAAAGGATGGTCAATGCAACTGCCCAATAGAAGACATGTCAATTAACCATAATGGTCATCTCATCCCACTACTTACAGCTAATAAGGATTTAGTTCAGAACTTGTGCAAATATTTGCACAAAATTACCGGATGTAGGTCACTGTGTGTGATCTGCTCCCACAAACTGGGCTAACATACCAATTATAATTTCTTTTAGCTAAAATAATTCTTGTACTTTCACCATGACTCAAATATTCAAAAACCAAGGGGAGGATCATCCAAACAAATTTCATTTATAAAAAAAGATTTTTAATGGAGATGAGCATTTGGACATTTGGATTTTCAAAGTCATTCAACTTGTTATACAAGCGACATCAGATGTAGGTTGGATAGTACAAGATAGTCCAAGATCAACAGACAGATAAGACAACTCCTACCTTTTTCAAAACGTTTAGTTATATATTTGCGCCCGACTACGATTTCCTAAAGTTTAAACTGCAACGACAGATGGTGTCGCCTTACACGTCTGTTACTTTTCAATTATTGATCCAAACTATACTGTATTCATGAAATAAAGTTTTTGGATGATGCATGATGACTAATCTTCTATTAAATTTTAATATATGTTAATTAATGCTAACAATTTTCTTATATGTGATGGAAAGAAATGGACTGAATACCTAATATAAAGAAAAAAAAATTACATCTCTAAATGGAAATAAATTAATAAATATGTTTAAAATTAATCTACATACCAATATATATATTAGCAGAATTCAGCTATTTGCAGATTATTACGATGAAGCCGAATTTCGATTGCTTTTCTAACCACATCTCTGTCATCAGTGGTATTCACGCGCTCCAATTATGTGATTCTGCTGGTCTTCTACCAACTCACCAGGCGCAGAATCTTCTGTGGGAACGGATAATTTCGACCAGGTAACCGGATGATATTGTCAATTTTATATTGTTGCATAATTCTATTTTTAAAGAAACCGATATTTTTTTTTATTCCACTTTCTTTGCTCGTTCATTTGTTTATTTATTTAATTCGTTATTCCGAAATTCACTCTAGCTTTCTTTCAATTAACTAACTTTGGCGGGATTTGTTTCATTAATTGAATAAATATAACTCTTTCTAGTTACAAAACTGCAAACTCTAGAGTTATATCCCTTATCAAGTGTGTTTTTTTTTTATGTTAGTTTTCTTGAAGGATTGGGGTTGGGCACAAACTGGTTGTAGGAGAGACATCATCATCGTCGTTGTTATTATCATCATCGCCATTATTTTAATTGCATTAATAGTAGTAATAGTAGTGTTATAGATGCTGATGTTGTTAATATGTATAAGACTGTTGACTTGTTACAAAAAGGTATCGCCGTATGTCACTAATACCCTAACACCGCCGAATCCGAATGGACTACCGACCAATGCTGGTATGCAGGTATGTTCCTACACAATGAAGAAAAGAAGACGTTCCAATAAGATGAAAAAAGGAAGATGTTTCAATAAGATGAAAAAAGGGAGATGTTTCAATAAGATGAAGAAAGGCAGAAGTTTCAGTAAGATGAAGAAAGGGAGATGTTCCAGTAATGTGACGAAAAGATGTTCCTGTAAAATGACAATGAAGATGATTCTGCAAGGTGAAGAAAATGAGATGTTCAAATAAGCTTAAGAAAGGGTAATGTTCATGTTTGATGGCGAAAAGATGTTCCAGTAAGCTCACGAAAATGAGAACATGTTCCAATAAGACGACGAAAAGGAAGCACGAATATGATTTAAATGGAAAAAAGAGTGTTTATAATAAGATTTACATACGGTTTTCATTTTTATAAATTATATTGATCGAGGTGATCTGTCTTGAAATTAAACATCATTATTTGTATTAATTAATTTTTTTATTGTTTAATGTCGTGAGAAAAATTTAGTTGAACTTAACAGAATATTTGTGTGCGTGTATTTGTGTGTGAATTAAATGGCATCATCCTAAAAGCATAGAGCAATATGTATATTTGGTTTAATGCAGTTAATGTGTTTGGAATGTTTAATTTTATTTACTTATCTATATTGCCAAACTTGTGAAAGAAATTTCTTTCAATATTATCAAATTTTCTGTGTGGATAAAATGGAATTATTGTAAATATGTATGCGTCATGTTGTGAAAAATAATGAAAGTCAGGGGTTTTGTTGTTGCTGCTGCTGCTGATGTTGTTATTATTGTATTATGTATAGTTTTATTGTTCCCATTCTATATATTTTCATTTATTGAAGGTGAAGGTTTCATCAAGTTTTGAATTTGCTAACTATACACTGGAGAGAAAATGGCTTTAGAAATGAAATTAAATATTGAATAACAAATTAGTGGTGAGACAGACAGACATCTTTGAGAGAAAATACTGCCATTCGCTTGCAAACAAATTAAAAGTTGTGAAAACTTTCTCTTTTTTTGTTGTAAATTAGTAGCACGTGTGATAATAGATTGTATTTCTTCCCAAAAGAAAATTGTATTAAAATGACAAAATGACAACACACATAGTATTGCTAATACATATTATCAAATACTCTCTCTCTCTCTCTCTCTCTCTCTCTCTCTCTCTCTCTCTCTCTCTCTCTCTCGTTATCCATTATTAATTGCACAAGTATAAACACAACCATTCTTAAAAATAATCTGCAGTTACTTAAACATGTAATGTCAACTAAAAGAATGTATTATAACAAGCTAGTCTCTGAGAAAGCGGATTACAAGCTTACAGCTGAACAGATTGTCAATACATTCTCATTTTACACCAATTTAACTCTGGCCTTTTTATTTTAAAATTGTAATATACATCAAATAATATGAAACGGTGTCAGATCGTAATCAAACACTCTTACTTAAAGTCGAAATAACTTATCCCTGTCCATATTAGATGCAATTTCCAACTTGCTATAAATTATGATCTGAAAGTTTTATGATATCTTTATAATTAGAACAAAGGCAGAGGAAATGCTGTCATCATTTACTTTGTTTTCACAAAAAGGGGCAAATCAGAATCTATGCGGATTGCATCTGCTTGGTATCGGACATTTGCAAGTATTGAGATCGGGTCTCAAATGGTAGCTGTTTTGTTTTTGTTATTTTAGTTTTTGTATGAGCATTACATTCAAAACTGTGTGAAAATCAACTGTTTGTTTTTCCGTGTCTAAACATTTGAAAACTTCGCTCGAAAGAAATTAAATCAGCCAAAACATTTTCTAGAGTATCCATTACACAAGAAAAACAAAACATCTTTTGAACACGGAAGAGTGCTCCGCTTGTAATGAATTTCTAATAACAAGTTACGTTATCTTAAAAATCTTCATCTTCATATAGGCACAAAACAGAACAGTGTTGACACATATGTTTCAGATGAGAGATAAAAGTAAAAAAAACGCCAAACTTTAAAAGTCGAAGCACAACATGATGCTATCGGTTTATCTTAGCTAATTGTCTTTACGCTCACCAATTACCGTATTTTAATGTGTGTATGTCACACACCCAAATGCAGTGCCGTATTAACCCATGGCAGGGTCCTTAGGCTTCGAGCTTCTTTGGGCCGCTCGAAATCCACCCGCGAATTTCGCGCTCTTTTAATTAATACAAACTTACCAAAAATGATTTTAAAAGGTGGAATTTATCAGCAGTCTGATTTTTGTGGCATGGAGTAGGAATTTTTTAATGTGGAATTTTCGATTACGCAGCATTGCCATGGCATGGCTAAGGGTTGCATGGGCCATTGCTCTTAGTGGGCCCCTAGACTTCAGCCTAGTCAGCGTTATGGATAATACGGCTCTGCCTAAATGCAAAATCGGCGATTTCAACACATAAGGTTGTTCGCCCTATTTGCTTCATAGCATGGATAGGACTAACAGGCTAAATTGGTCTCCGATCGCATCACGTTCTTGTTAGGAAAGAATTATATGAGGCTAAATACGGTATGTCGCGTTTTGGTAATGATGGTTTTGTTTTAAGAATTCTTCGCTTAATGAATCACTGGCTGAGATGAAAAGATTAATTGTTGTTCTTTTTATCGTTTGCGTGATTTATCGAGATATACATCTTACCATATCAGGAACTCGTCAAACACTTGATACCCGAATTCCTGGAGGAACAATACTGAGTATTGTAACATTTAGAAGGATGGTTGCGACCTTAGTTGCTACTGTTGTACCAAAAGATCTTTGATTATCTGTTCTGCAATGTCACGGGTTCTTTGTGGCTTTGCAACTGTAACAATAACAGAGATTGTTGGAGCGTTAACAGAAAGCAGAACTTGCTCATGGCTTTGGCTCCAGTGGGTTCCACTAGAGGGGGAAAATGTATCATGCGAAGGCTTTGATTACATATTTTTCAGTTACATTGTTTCTGTCTGCTGCCTTTTTAAACTTAAGACAGCTACCCTATGTAGGAAATGATGTTTATTTTTAAATATTGCCATTTTCCGGGAATACTTATCCCTAGTTGGGCTAGCTCTTTCGACCCGTATACTGAAGATTTTCAGAAGAGCACATGTTTTCTGCTTGAATTTTACGTAACTCTTTTTAAGTTTATTATTTATTTATTTTTCGTTTGTTGAGTCAGCGTGCTATATGTTTTCTACACTCGGATAAATATCTTGCTCAGGTGTTGACTACCCACTAAAGGTTGACCTGGTTTTTCTTAAATATCAATATAATATAAATTGTAGGATTCAGGGTCAGTAGTACCTATCTTATGTAAACAAACTGTGTAATGTAAGCACAATGTCGATTACAGGATATCAGCTATAACGTAAGCTTAATAATTCCATGTTATATACAATATCTAGATGACACCTTATTCAAGAATTAACACAGCGCATTCATCGACTATACAGTAATGATCATTTCTTGGTCGATGGGGTGGGCTGCGATATTTTTTTTGGGGGGGAGGCTGAGATATTTATGCTTTCTTTTATCTCGATATCATCAACTTTATTTTAAATATCAATGTTAAAATATTGATATAAACCTGGGGCGAGGTAAATATCAGAGTAACATATTTTCCCCACTTTTGGTCAAGAGAAATGTTTGTTTTGTTTTGTTTTTAAATTTCAGACCTTGTTGCGGAAGTGTACCTTGCTGGTACCTAAAATAATTGCGGTATACCGTGGAGCTATCGTGGTATGTTCAGAAATACCGCGATATAATCCACCTTTCGTGGTATTATATACATTCACTTGCTACGTCACGTGACTAATGTGACGTCACTTAATGTCGGCACGTGGCAATAATAACCGCTGGAACAGGTGTTAAACGCGATGCCAGGTATAATATAGTGAAAGGCTTCGTGCCTTATAATAAATCGATTAGCCATGATTGAATTCACAATCTTGTACACGTACGGTTAAAAGTTATAAATTATTTAAATTAAATTGTAAAGCTGTAAAGTCTTGTTTTATAAATTACAGACAACTGCTATGAACTATGAAATAATTTAGGATGTACATACCAATTATTTCACTCTCTAACCCATAAGCCCTAAGTTAAAATAATATATGAAAGCAGTACATCCCAAGTTAAAATAGTATATCAAAATTGTACATCCCAAGTTAAAATAGTATATCAAAACTGTACATCCCAAGTTAAAATAGTATATCAAGTACATCCCATGTTTTCAAATGATCTCATAGACCTAAAACTGACACTAAAATTGTATTCCAAAACTTAACATTAAACATGTATCCTTTCCATCCTCATGAGAACAATGGTCATTTTCTCGTTTATTTCTATATCCTTATGAAGAAGTTTTAATTTAAATAGTCATAAAAAAAAACTAAACTCGGAGAGAAAAAAAATTGAAGTAGTCATAACATCTCATTAATTTTGACCCCAAAAACGTAGTACTCATAAAAATCCTAAACGTTTACCAAAAAAGAGTAAGTGGGAATAAAAACCCTAAACTTTGACCAAAACAAATGTGTATACATAAAATCTTATAAACTTGAAACATTTTTACTTAATTCCAACATTCCTCTGGAAGAAATAGAAGGAAGAAGACTGGAACATCCCGTGTTTGCATACAAATGGCGGTAAGCTCAACATATATACCTTGTTGCTTTCGTGATTCCCCGTCATTTGTTTCCCCACGAAGGTTAATATGCAAAATGCTTATACGGTGATAAAATACGCATATATTTGGTCAGATGTGGCATATTGTTTCCAAGTCTATACACAGAGGAATATACCATTATGTATGCTATTAAAAATAAACAACACATGTACATCAGCTTTAATACTACTATATTCCACAAAGTGATTTATATCTATATCCATGGGGTGATTATATATGGCTTATCCTTGTTCTTGGAGAAGATATGCCCTTTATAACTTGGACATTTTGTTGAAACTATCATATCCATCTGTCTTCACGTCATGTCCATCTAAACTCGTTGACTGGAACTTCTTTTTAACGTAATCAGCTGTTTAATCTATGTCTCGTGACATGCGAATAGGCAACTTACCCCAGCAGACGACACTGGATCAGGTCCTCTTTGTACGGTACTATTCTCATTCCGCATGAAAAATTGATTACAATAATATTTTTAGCATGACCAGTGGACTGTGCGGGTGTTAACAGACGCCGATTTAATGGATATCGTGCTAACTGATCACTGTAGTAAGTCAATCTGATGGTTGTACCAAATAGTGCATGGTACTATTTGACCAATATTAAATCTTATATAGCATCTCTCTGGTAGACGTGTGTTAAAAACTTTGTATTAAATACATCTTGTTCATCAAAAATATAAACATGTTTCCCACTTACGTTACAAACTGAATGAGTTTTTGAGGAAGAAATACATTTTTAAACAGAAATGAATAACAAACCATTTGTCTCCAAAGTATTTCTTGCAAATGTGAAAATTTATGTATTAACACACACACACACACACACACACACACACACACACACTCGTATTTATTCCACGAGTCAATGACGGTTCGCCATCGCAACTGGTGTACGATCTTGACGATATCATTTACAAAATGAAGTGGTTTGTAAAATATATTTTCCTGCAGTTTCCTGCTTGTCACAGCCACTTCATATCCGTGTCCCAGGAGTAAAGTACCCAGGTGTAATACTAACTGAAGTCCCACATTAATTGCATATACGAATTCAAAGTGTCATTACAAGTATATATGTGTGTATAACATGGCATTTCAAACCGTTAAGCAAGTGACTATGTCCCTGTGGATTAGGGATGAAGTCAGTCGCTCATGCCCAGTGAGGGTGCTATAGTTATAAGACAAAAATCTCAATATGTTATCAGTTTTAAGCCAGTGGCACGCGTTTGACTCGCAGACATGACCCAGGGGTCCCATTACAAACTCCCACCCGATATATTTTGACACTTGGATTGCTAATCGCACACAGCTTTTCTCGGGCACATTAGTTTCGTAGGTTTGAAGTTATCTGAAATTTATGCAAAACATACACTCACCCCAGGCATCGATTTAATCGTTTACAGACGCAGACCACACTCAATCATCCATATTACCATGTTAGAATTATAAACACATTGTGCAGACCCAGTCTTACTCTTAGCCTAAGATTTCAAGTCTATGTCTCAAACAGTGTAGGAATTGTTTAAACATTCATGTATGCCCAGACGGCTATTCGTCGAGATGCGTTGCGAACACAGGAGTCTATCACACCACAGAATATCAATGCAAATAAGTTGCACACCTGTTGTTGTTTTCGGGGGGAGAGGGGGGAGGGAGGGGGCGTAGTAGCAGAAATAGGCAATTGATAGCGACAAAAGTATTTGAATCTGGGCGAAGTCCACGATCCTGTCAAAGATGGATGCGGGAGGACTCACATTTTGTGGTCGAATGTCCTAATTTATGCTATGAAGTTCTTGACGTTTTTTTTTCTTTCTTAATTTGTTTTCATACGTGTAAAAAATGTTTTATTTCACATTCGATATATGTGCAAAATAAATGTTTTTCATGCATTTAAAAAGAATAATATTGAACCTTATTTGCAAATTAAACGGATAATATTTTCAACACCTGTTTCTTATCTGACAATCAGCCTCACATATACGAAATTCTTTCATTTTTTTACACACGTGAAACTTTTTTCTTTCTTTAAATTTCTCCACAACAGCAGACATCTCTTTCACCCGTATGTGTGGGTCTCCTAAATCACGCATACAGTCTGCCTCACCTGTTTCTCAGTTGTATCTCACCTGAATTATATGTAACACAAGCTCAAGTACTACGTTAATAAATCACTTGACACAATACCATTGAGCTTTATCCATTGTCAACTTAAAGTCTTCAGCAGAATTATTTGAGGTTTATATAAATTTTGACTTAATTGAAAGTGCAAACTGGTCACTCATCACTGCAAGAAAAGTGAAACGTCTTGAGATATACGGTGCCTAAAGCTTCATTAAGCTTAACATGAGTATTTCCGAAATTTATATAAATTTATGTGAATATGATAGAGCAAACTGACACACGATATTGAACACTTCAAAGAGCTTAGAATTTGCAGCGTCAGTTCAGTGTACATTGCTGCGAGATCATATGTTCTTGTGTTATCTTTTTGTATATGAAATACTTTCTTTTTAAAGAGGAAGAATGTCTGTATGTAAATACACACACACACACACACACACACACACACACACACACACACACACACAGAGGGAGGGAGTATTGGATATGACCGATTTTAAATCATGGTGAAAAGATCCAAACTATACGTGTCTTTCTTTCTTTCTTTCTTTCTTTCTTTCTTTCTTTCTTTCTTTCTTTCTTTCTTTCTTTCTTTCTTTCTTTCTTTCTTTGTGTAGGTACCATGCTCAAGCATCTTTTTAAAGACAGTTTGTCTCAAAACCTCAGCACGTTCCGGTAACTCGGTGCTCATATTTACTTACAATTTGAAAATTCCCGTCCATTTCTTACTGCGAGAGAGAGAGAGAGAGAGAGAGAGAGAGAGAGAGAGAGAGACTGCAATTGTGTGACAAAACACTTTACTATTATGTACTATGGCCGAGGCACTAAATATTTTTTTAATTTGCTAATGTGCTGTTAAAGATAGTGGCTGTAATCGCCTACGGTAACGTTCAATGGTTCAGTCAGTGGCGATTTTAAGGCCCATCCTGAGCAACCACCGCAACTGTGTGGAAGGAGGGGTAGTGCGGGAATCAAAGATTTTTAAAAATAGTTAATGTGATGGAGTACCATAATTAAGTTTTGCGGTATTGTATTCGCGACTGGACTCAACTATCCTTCCACTCGATCTCCCGTGGTACTACTCACTCAATCAGCCATGACAAAGTTCAGCTATATTGTAAAAAAGCAAAAAAATAATCTACGCAGTATCGTGCTAGTGCCTTTGTAATTCTTTGGATAAAAAGAGGAAAACTGACAAGTCAGAGCGCACGCACACACACACACACACACACACACACACACACACACAAGCACATACTCTCTCTCTCTCTCTCTCTCTCTCTCTCTCTCTCTCTCTCTCTCTCTCTCTCTCTCTCTCTCTGTTCAGTTGGAATTAGTAAGGCATGATCATAATGGTCTATTATAACTCACCATCCATATATTTATATTTTATGTTGAAGAAAGTATATATGGGAAGGCATCAACATCGTGGTTTTCGTTATTTTCCAATTGTTAGAATGTATATTAGTGTTAACACACACACCACCACCACCACCATCATCAACAACAACAACTTTCTTAAGTTCAGCAATCTATACCATACTTGGAAGTATTTGTTACATTGCCCTCAACCCCCCCCCCTCCCGGATTTATCCTCTGAATAAGTTTTGGCCTTATTTGCCTAAAACTTAATTAGCTAACCACTACATATCTGCCCCTCCCAACCTCCACCATTGTTCTGCGGGCGCAACTGTTTCATATTTATTGCAACATTAGCACATGACAATTATTACAATAGGTAACTATGACCGGATTGTTTTGTCGTTGAACTTTTGAACCGTAAACAAACTTTGAACAATACTGTTTGTAGTAGAAATAGGACACGACGTAGTAGTAGTAGTAGTAGTAGTAGTAGTAGTAGTAGTAGTAGTAGTAGTAGTAGTAGTAGTAGTAATAGTAGTAGTAGTAGTAGTAGTAGTAGTAGTAGTGGTCGTGGTGGTGATGGTAGAAATATTAGTATTAGCAGTAACACGAGAAAACCCGACATAGGCGCTTTTAAAATAGCATGGGTTAAATTATACTCGGTTAATGTTGAATCATTTTACTACAATTTCAAAGTTATCATTATCGACTTTAATACATCAATTATAATTACCGAGATTAATTTTTATTCATATCAGCTTGCAACCACTAAATTATAAATAAGCAATGTAACCTGATAAACAGAATTGTGTCAAACATAGAAATACGATGCTAATACAATATCCAAGTCCTGGAAGAGATTCTAATTTTTCTTTGATCTTAGACATGTTACCAATAAATAATCGTGGTTGCCTAATTGGGCTGCAGGACTAATCACGTCACATGGGGAAAGTGTTTAATAGATGGGTGGTTACGTTTCAGACTTCAGTAATTCTGGCAGGCTTATATTAATTTCAGGTTTTTAGTCCTTGATTTATGTTTCATTCAAAGCAATAAAAAGCTAACCCGTGTTTTGGACGTATAATTATGCTCCAGGAATATTATTCTAACACAAATCCACAGAGTACCACAGACAAATCATATACATATTGTTTTATACCCTTGCCATGTTGCGCTCTTTGTTTCTATTTCTTTCCTTGCCAAACACTATTAGATAGGATGTTTGTAGCACACTAAGCACAGGGAGGTTCGTCGATTTCACCAAATAATGAAATCTTCGGAAAATGTTTACTTATCTGATTATTCTAATTGAAAGAATACTATTTATTGGAAGTTAAAATGAAAATTACAAAAGTGGACGTGTCGATGGACTGAATCGCAATATCCTGAGATGGAGAAAACCATTAAAACCAGCAAAGCGGAAGACTTTCCAAGCGCAGAACGGTGGGAGGAAGTTCTTCTGTCAAACAATTACAGTGTTAAATGTATGGAGATCGGTAAACATAGTGGTGACACGAAATAAACGTATACGAAATTCCTTGGAGAAAAAAAAAACACTTGGTAAAACTCTCCCAGACCCTCTGGTTTGATCGATATAATTCATAACAATGATTATTAGCGCGTTACGAGTATATATTTAATGATACAGTATAAATACGGAGTTGTGTAACATTCTCTGCCCTAGGTAAAGTATAATCAAGCAGACAAGCGAAAAGTATTCGAGTAAAATAACCTGCTACCTGATAGGGTCTTTACGGTTACAATTTTATCGGAATTTTATGATCAGATGATGAAGTACCCGTATAAACACAGTTCTTATTGGTTATAAACCTTCTGCTCTGACCTTCCACTTGACATTTACATAAAACTAGTGACTTCACATTCCAAACGTGACCCGTGTAACTGGGAAGCATTTAAGTTTTTATATCCAGTTGTTTTTTTTTTTTCATGGGTGATTTTGTTAGCCTGTGCAGCGACAGATATTCTGAAAACGCGTATTATTATTATTATTATTATTATTATTATTATTATTATTATTATATATATATATATATATATATATATATATATATATATATATATATATATATATATATATATATATATATATATATATGTGTGTGTGTGTGTGTGTGTGTGTGTGTGTGTAACCAAGCTAAGTACTACTTCGTGGAACTGAACAGTAAATATACAGAGTAAAATGAATTTATTTGCTACGAGCTTTTGTATAAAGGATTCAGGGTTGTTTAGTCCAAAAACGGCATCAAGATATATTATAACAAACAATACTAAGAGACATTTCCTGTCTGATGACACGTAATTTTAGGCACATATATCCACATAAACAAATAATGTTTTCAAACATTACACTGGAAAAGTTTTTTAACAAAAATATTTATCATCTACATATAGCAATGACACATTTTAATAGAGAGAGAGAGAGAGAGAGAGAGAGAGAGAGAGAGAGAGAGAGAGAGAGAACAATTTATTTTATTCAGAATTAATATTTTATCCGGATGTATTATTCTGTTCCGAATGAATATTATACTGATTCCTCCGCGACAAGGCGCAGAGTATATTAATTTATTAATTATTGACGAAATGTTTCCTAAATCCATATGTCGCTCTGTGTTTAACGCCACTTTTCAGATCATATTAGGCTATTCATGGCGCTAGTATATCTGGCTGAGCTAGGCCCCGGAAAACACCATTGACTCACGGGAAGCTATTCACGGGAAGCCATTCTTTGATTTGTACAGCTTTGTCTGTCAATTTATGGACCAGCATTTTACCCGTTTAAATGTTCTTTAAAAAAAAAATGAAAAGTTTTACTTCTTGAAAATGAGATAAATGTTTGGAGCTTTAACACATTTAAATAATTTTGCTGTACGAAGCTACTTAGCAAGGGCAGAAGTGTTTCCAATGAATATCATGCTCTTTTTATCAGGAATTTATTAAATATATTACTGTTAAAATATCATTTTAAATACAATGAATATCATGCATTTTTTATCAGGAATATATTAAATATATTACTGTTAAAATATCATTTTAAATACAATGAATATCATGCATTTTTTATCAGGAATATATTAAATATATTACTGTTAAAATATCATTTTAAATACAATGAATATCATGCACTTTTTATTAGGAATGTATTAAATTTATTACTGTTAAAATATCATTTTAAATACAATGAATATCATGCACTTTTTATCAGGAATGTATTAAATTTATTACTGTTAAAATATCATTTTAAATACAATGAATATCATGCACTTTTTATCAGGAATGTATTAAATTTATTACTGTTAAAATATCATTTTAAATACAATGAATATCATGCACTTTTTATCAGGAATGTATTAAATTTATTACTGTTAAAATATCATTTTAAATTCAATGACAATTACTCAGAGAACTTCAAAAAATGGTTCCAGTCTTGATTTTGCTACACACATCTTTTAACATTGATTTTAGATGGTATAGAGATTGGTTACCTGCATGTGTACCTATTTTGGGCAGACTTTAGAAAATATTTCTTTGTGTCAACATTTATTAAAATATTAAGTGAATAATTAATTGTAGTTTTCATAATATTTAAATATATACGACCAAACACCAACCTTTCAAACTTGCATTATGTCAGTAGTCACTTATAGCATATGGCAGTCCCATACACACACTCACCAAACATTTTACTTCTTTCTTGTTGATATTTAGATTCCTTAAAAGATATTAATGTTTCTTACAATGTATTCAAAAACCAATTGCACATAGTATTAAACTTTGAGGAGAGTTCGGAGAAAGGTCTCTGGCAAATTTAATGTTTGACCAATAAAAAAAGATTTAGCTAGTAGGAGTATATTTGTTGTGACATGTGCTGCTTACTGTTGTTGATGAATACTCTTTTTTTAATTTAAAATGTAAAAAAGAGTTTCACTGGAGTTTTTATAATTCCTAATACAGTGATATAATTGAATATAGACATGTCAATCTAGGATTCTGCCTGATGGAGTAGTGATGAAGTTTTTCAAAAAGTGGCTACAAAGAATTTGACCAGTTGCTACATCTATTTCTTTATGCCAGTTAGGCTGCCCTTCCATTTTGCAAGCATCACTTGCAAGTCAGGCTGCCCTTCCATCTGTCAAGCATCACATGCAAGTCAGGCTGCCCTTCTATCTGTCAAGGATCACTTGCAAGTCAGGCTGCCCTTCCATCTGTCAAGCATCACATGCAAGTCAGGCTGCCCTTCTATCTGTCAAGGATCACTTGCAAGTCAGGCTGCCCTTCCATCTGTCAAGCATCACATGCAAGTCAGGCTGCCCTTCCATCTGTCAAGCATCACATGCAAGTCAAGCTGCCCTTCCATCTGTCAAGCATCACATGCAAGTCAGGCTGCCCTTCCATCTGTCAAGCATCACATGCAAGTCAGGTTGCCCTTCCATATGGCAAGCATCACATGCAAGTCAGACGGTCCTTCCATCTGGCCATGGGGTTTTATGTGCATCACATGAAAAGTGGGCATTCCATCCATCTGGCAAGCATCACATGGAAGTCAAACTGCCATTCCATGAAGAAAGCATCACCTGCATGTCAGGCCACCCTTCCATCTGACCAGGCCACCCTTCCATCTGGCCAGGCCACCCTTCCATCTGGCCAATTGATTCTGAGTACAGCACATGCAAGTCCTGCTCTTCCCTACTCTACCCCAGTTCCTCTACATAACAGTGAGATCTCCCATAAAACATGTCTCTACATAACAGTGAGATCTCCCATAAAACATGTCTCCATAGATAATGCTGTAAAATATATCTCTTTTAGCTTTTTCATGCATGGTGAAACCTCTTACATCCAGAACCATAAGATTAAAATTCTATGTTTGGGGGGCTTTTCAGTTTTGTGATGCTATGTTTCTTAAATTGAAATGAAACCAGATTTTAAAGTAATCTTACCATGAAAATTCTGCTTAGATACTGCAAAATATGTGTCATATTCATTCAAGACAAAGATACTGGTGTCTCCACATAAGACATGGGGATCTTAGTACTATAATGAAATCAGTAAATATCAGTATCATTGAAAATAAAATAAGACAACTCTGTAACATTTTCTACTTGAAAGGAAGGTTTTTATTGTATCAGTAATTCCCCAAGTATTTGTGAAACCATTCTCTTTTAGCATCCCATCCAGTACATTTCAGACATCTTTTTAAATTTGCTTGTACCCCCTTTAACAATGTACTGTATTAAAAATAGTGACAAGCAACCTATCCTGACTAAAATGAGTACACAAATGTTGAGGCACACATATATGTATACAGATGGTAAGGCTTCATGCTTTGTCTGAGGCATACATACAGACACACATATATTTACAGATGGTAAGGCTTTTAGCTTTGTCTGATACACACATATATTTACAGATTGTATGGCTTCATGCTTTGTCTTAGACACACAAATATTTACAGATGGTAAGGCTTCATGCTTTGTCTGAGACACACATGTTTACAGATGGTATGGCTTCTGGCTTTGTCTGAGCTGCAGGTAAGTATGGAAAGCCTATGGAAAGGCCAGCTATCTGCAATGAAAGCTGGCAGTGATACAAATATTTTTACTCCACCCAGAAAATCTTAGCTGTTTTCACATGGCAAAGTCATAAGGACATGATCATAAAGCAAAAGATGGTGACATAATTAAACCTGTCCTTAATCTTAAGAAATTTTCGGTCATGACAGGTAATTTATTTATGAATCAATTATTAAAAGTGTTGTTTTCATACTCATAAAGTTAGTTGAAAGTATTATCTTAATTGGGGTAATTTTAAAACTTTAATTATTCCTTTTATTGGAAACTATATTTCACTTATTTTATTTAAATGTTAAAGAATAATTTTTATTTAAAGTTGTCATATTTAAAATAAATGTTTTGAAGAAAGGATACATCAATGGTAATGATACACACTTGATCTTTTCATATCCTTTTTGCATATTTTAAACTTTATTTTGCACTGCAACTCTGATGCAGGCACATCCAATTTTTTTTGTCTGTCTGTCCTATGAATCTATCTATATGACCCATGTAAGCTTTTTTATGCTTGATCATACAAAAATACTGATTCCAAATGAACAAAATTTGATATGCATGTTTCATCTGTGTTAAAGCATATCATGGACAAAGTGTCATATACCAATGTAATGGACAAAGTACTCTAGACCAATGTCATGGGCAAGGTACTCTAGACCAATTTCATGGACAAAGTACTCTAGACTAATGTCATGGACAAAGTACTCTAGAGCAATGTCATGGACAAAGTACTCTAGACCAATTTCATGGATGTGGTACTCTTGACCAATGTCATGGATGTGGTACTCTTGATCAATGCATTGGACAAAGTACTCTAGACCAATGTCATGGACAAAGTACTCTAGACCAATGTCATGGACAAAGTACTCTAGACCAATGTCATGGACAAAGTACTCTAGACCAATGTCATGGACAAAATACTCAAGACCAATTTCATGGATGTGGTACTCTTGACCAATGTCATGGATGTGGTACTCTTGATCAATGCATTGGACAAAGTACTCTAGACCAATGTCATGGACAAAGTGCCCTACACAAATGTCATGGACAAGGTACTCTAGACCAGTGTCATGGACAAGGTACTCTAGACAAGTCACATGGATGAGGTATTCTTGACCAATGCATTGGACAAGGTACTCTAGACCAATGTCATGGATAAAGTGCCTAGACAAATGAAAAGAGACATTGAAGTATGTTTTTGACAATGTAATTTACATCTGCAGACCAACAAATGAATTGAAGTTGGAGAAAATTCACATTTTTTAGTATCCCAATAATGACAAGACATCATTGGGAACTGAATCGTATACCTGCATGTTGACAAGTGGATATATTCCCAGGTTCTCATCTGATAATCTTTAGAAGTTATATGAAACCTGGCTGCCTGCCATTTCTTATTCTTGTGCCTTGTCTGTCTATAGAGGCTGCAAATTGCTACACATGGCAACCTATCCTGTCCAGTTCCATACTGTTCCATCCATCCTTAATGTTAGGTTTTAGGAAAGGGCATCCACATTTTATGAGCACATTTCCAGATTTTCTCTCGCATCGTAGAGGATACAATCATCATCTTCAGGCTAATATTACAGTAGTATTAGTGGGCCCTTATTGACATGGGGCATGTACAGTTCATATGTGAACACAAAGCAAGAAGATTTCTGGCTTAAATTTAAGATCATCAGGTATACTTGACATATAAAAGGTCAAAGGAACTGAAAATGAGGAAAGATATTGAAATTTTCTGTAAACAAAAATCTTCTGTTTGAAAGAAAGATCACATGAAAGAAAAAAAGAAACAGAGATGCATTGTATGCCTCATTAATGAATATGCAAACAGGCACCCCCAGTTATCTTCGATTTATTTATTTAAAACACTGTGGTTTATATGTTTATTGACCCATTTATCAATTCTAACATTCATTATATTGGGTATATTTTTGCTCTTTTTTTGTAATTTATGGACCACGTTCTTGAATTGGACTCAGTTCACAGGTAAATAAAAATTAGTCTTGATCTAATATCTGGAATGATATTTACCATACGCCAAATATTTTTATTGTATTAATCACTGTTCAGCTGGATGACAAAGGGAACACCTGACATTGTTGATTTCATGCAATCATTATTGCTAGTTCAAATATACCCCATGCTGTTATCTTGGCTTTAAAAGATCAAGCCAAGGTAATAATTTTCAATCTAAGTAATATTAAACTTTCAAATTTTTTTTATTGAAATAACAACATTCTTATAATAAATACACTATGAATAAAATTCATGGTGACCTTTTTTAAAATGTAATACTTGTCAAATATTGATTTGGATCAAAGTCAGGGCCTATGTTTTCTGAATAGATCCAATAGCTTTCCTAAGTTTTCTATACTGTATATACTCATGTGTTACTTGGATCGAACTGCAAACAGCATGGCCTTTAAGTTGACATTCCCAAGTGCACCAGTGAATCAGGGTCTATGTTGTGTATTCTACTGATTAGTCCTTCTAGACTGCATAGACCCTTATTGCAATGGAAGATCTGGGTGTCTGCTGTTTGGAGAACATTTTAAATAGGTGCAGAACACCCTCACCATTAAACTCCCTATGATAGCACAGTTATGCTACAAGGCTGGAATGGCCATTGATCCCATTTTTTTAGGTGGTAGTAAAATAATGCATTATTTACTTCAATGTAACACATAGTCTAGCATATAGAAAACTGTAGAATTGATCTCAGAATTGATCTCTGATGTAGATTCCAGGACCAGAAACTAGATTCTTCAAGCACTGACTTGTGGAAACTAACATGCAAGCAAAAACAAAAAAGTTTTGAATTTAAAAAATGTTTCATATGGAGAAAATCTGCATGACTTTGAATATTTTTCATTATGACATAGATCCATTTTTGATCCCCTGGGGACCATAATAAATTACCAGTGGAGTAACTTTCCAGAATAATTGGAAAATATCTTTTACTGCAAACTGGGTGAAAATAGATTTTACATTGATTTCTAAGGTAAAGATTATATTAATTTTACTAGAATTATGTATTGCATCTAGAAAATGTTTAATGCAGTCACTGTTCATGTTCTAATTGATTTAATTCAATCACTGTTCATGTTCTAATTGGTTTAATTCAGTCACTGTTCATGTTCAAATTGATTTAATTCAATCACTGTTCATGTTCTAATTGGTTTAATTCAGTCACTGTTCATATTCTAATTGATTTAATTCAAACACTGTTCATGTTCTAATTGGTTTAATTCAGTCACTGTTCATATTCTAATTGATTTAATGAAATCACTGTTCATGTTCTAATTGATTTAATTAAATCACTGTTCATGTTCTAATTGGTTTAATTCAGTCACTGTTCATATTCTAATTGATTTAATGAAATCACTGTTCATGTTCTAATTGGTTTAATTCAGTCACTGTTCATATTCTAATTGATTTAATTCAATCACTGTTCATGTTCTAATTGATTTAATTCAATCACTGTTCATGTTCTAATTGATTTTTACTTCAATCACTGTTCATGTTCTAATTGGTTTAATTCAATCACTGCTCATGTTCTAATTGGTTTAATGCAATCAATGTTCATGTTCTAATTGATTTAATTCAATCACTGTTCATGTTCTAATTGATTTAATTCAAACACTGTTCATGTTCTAATTGGTTTAATTCAATCACTGTTCATGTTCTAATTGATTTAATTCAATCACTGTTCATGTTCTAATTGGTGTACGATATTAATAAAATTCTGCTTTGAGATATCAAATCTTCTGCTAACAAAAAGTGGTCATTGAAGACAGGTGGTCTGTTCATAATAGGTCAGTTCATGAAGTCCAGTTTTAACAATGGAAATTCATCTGAATTGAAGAAGGAAAACTACCATAACTACTACATATAGTTGTTTAATTATTCAAATTTCTCATTAAAATGTTACATGCATTCATAAAGAGACTATATACCACTGAATACATCAATGACTTAATTACATGTACTTAAAAGTATTCATAATAATACTGTAATAATATTGATACTAATACTACTACTAATAAATTATTATTATTATTATTATCATTATTATTATTATTATTATTATTATTATTATTATTATTAAATAATCTATTTCCGGAGGATGACTTAATTAGTTACAAATGAGAGACAAAATCCAACACAAAACTTACCCTATACAACTCCGTAAAAAAAACGGATTACTGGTAACTGTTGTCATGATTTCAGAATGTAGTATTTTCACCCTCATGTGCAGGTAAACAATAACTTTGTTAAAGGAAATTAGAGTAGAGACCACTACAATATCCTTGGAATTTACTGGTTTCGAAAAAGAAGATAGTTTAATAGTAGGAAGACATCATTTAGCCATGTCATTATGTTATGATCTTATGAAATACCTGTTCTGCAACAGTGAAAAGAGCACACTTTATGACAGTGAAATTTTATAGGTTTTTACATCAGATGGATAATTATGAAATTTTATGTCCATGACAATGCTTTAAAATGGAATGGATAAGCATAATGGGGCTTTCGATGACAGTGACACTACAGTCATGATTTGACAATTACACAAGACAGTGACACTACAGTCATGATTTGACAATTACACAAGACAGTGACACTACAGTCATGATTTGACAATTACACAAGACAGTGACACTACAGTCATGATTTGACAATTACACAAGACAGTGACACTACAGTCATGATTTGACAATTACACAAGACAGTGACACTACATTCATGATTTGACAATTACACAAGACAGTGACACTACAGTCATGATTTGACAATTACACAAGACAGTGACACTACAGTCATGATTTGACAATTACACAAGACTAGTTTATGTTCTTCGATATACAACTTTACCTTATAAATCTAACATAACACATAACCAGATTCGGTCTGTCCAGTTGGTAAAGTACTTTAATAATTTGATGATCTATGAAAGTGTCTCAATGATCAATTGAAAAATGTTTGCAAGCCACGTGTATGTGATTATATTAATCTTTATTAACAAATGTTAACGATTTTGTACAATTATAACAAGACTGTACATGAACTTCATCATTTTTTAGTGTTATAAAGAGATATTTTGCATATGTAATAACAGCTAAACATCCTGGATTGGATACTGGTAATGTCTAACTAATTGTCTAACTAATTGTCTAACTAAAGTAGGTCTCAAATTAATTGTCTAACTATAGTAGGTCTCAAATTAAGGTCTCAGGTGGCCAAGTGGTCTAAGATCCTCTCCTTTATGGATCACTGACATCTCATGTTTGTCTGCATTGATTCAAGTCTCAGGCCAGGCCAACATCAGCACATGAGAAAGCTTGCCAGAAGCTTTCTGAATGTTGTCGGTTCTTCAAGGGGTTTTCCCCTTATCTTTCTCCACCAAATATATTGTCACATATAGTCTATCATGTACTGAAAAATGACATTACATGTATCAATATTCCACAAAGTTATTTAATATAATAAATGACATAATCCAGGGCAATAATCTTTAGTCTTTCATGAGAATAGTCTCTCCTAAAAAGAAAGCTGACTGCACTTTATCATCTTTGTGATTTACATTCAAAAGGTAACGAACGTTTATTCAAACAGTAATGAAGCAGTAATAAAACAAAATCTTTCAACGAACAATGTCAACCTCTGACTGGCTACAATACATAAATTTCAATATGATCGGTGTCAAAATCTAATAATAAAAAGTAAGTCCAGGGACACCATTGACTGCAGTAAAGGTTATAAATATATCAATAGCAGCAGACCTGTTACAAATACACTTTAAAACTCCTATACATCAAGATGCAAGTTTTCAATCTGAAAGGAACTGAATAACTATTTCCATGCAACAATCATTGAAATTTTAAAAAAAAAATAACCTGAATAAAACAAATCTGCAACAAGAGAATCATAAATACACTATTATTAGTAATATAGTATCTCTTTCAAAATATATATTTTTTTAATTTCAAAATAATCACTGATTATATTGGAAAGCTATATTGTGCATGTATGTTCCCATAGGGAAATAGAATGACAGTGATTCAGGTTGAACTGAAGGGGAAGTAACTACTGTTACTAGAATATCGTCTTATTCCTTTTAATAAACTTATCACTCTAATTACTGATGAGGTATTTTTAAGAATAACATATGATAATGTAGAAGTTGATAGAAATTCCATTAGGAGATTGTTTATTCAAAAGGGAACTTAGTCCAACAGTATGCAGTCATTTGTGATCAATTATAAATAAAGATGTCATTTTCATTTGATTTATACATCAGAAAAAAAAATTACTCTGACCCAAGCATCACCCTCAAGAGATATGCAAAAATCTATAATACAATCAGACAAGTAAATTTCACTCACTTCTGGTAAATGACACCATAGTCACTGATGAAACTGACATTGCAAATGTTTTCAATGATTTTTTCACCAAACATTACCACAAAGTTAAAAGAACCAGTGATAGAAAACAACTTTAGTGAACTGAAAAAGTTCTGCCGCAGCAAAATCCCTAAGGAAGTATGTTTCTTTATCCCACCAGTATCCAAAAACTTTGTTAAAAAATGTCTCAGTGAACTTGATACCAAGAAAGCTACAAGACTTGATCAGATTGGTCCAAGACTCATTAAATCTTCTGCCTCTGCTATTTTAGATAGCATAACATTCATAATCAATTTAAGTATTGCAACCTCATCTGTCCCCAAAATATGGAAAACAGCAAAAGTAACTCCTATTCACAAATCTGGATCTAAGAATGATGCTGATAACTACCGACCAATCTCAATACTACCAAAGTTGTCAAAATTGATTGAAAAACATGTCTATGACTCATTCATGTCATATTTAACCAAACACTTGCTGTTACACCCTAATCAATCAGGCTTTAGACAGAAACATTCATGTGAGACTGCCTTGATCTCCCTAACTGATAAATGGCTTCAAGCACTTGACCAAGGTAAAATAATAGGATCTGTATTTGTAGATTTCAGGAAAGCATTTGACATGGTGGATCATGAAATCCTTTTGAAGAAACTGAAAATCTACCAGTGTGATGAAAAAACAGTTAGATGGTTTACTTCATACTTAAGTGAGAGAACACAACATGTTTATATAAATAATGTTCTTTCTGAACTTGAAATAATTAGATATGGAATACCACAAGGCTCAGTTCTAGGTCCATTACTATTTATTTTATTTATTAATAACCTACCACTTTTACTAAGAGACTCGATATCATCTACAGATCTCTATGCAGATGACACAACATTGTCAGACATCCAAAACGCAAAGCATGAACTCAAAATTTCTTTACAGAATGCATTAAACAAGCTGGAAAACTGGTGCACATGCAATGGCATGGTAGTAAATACTGGTAAAACTAAAATATTACTTATCTCAACAAGGAGAAAAAGGAGAAATTTTGATAGCAATGAACTATGTCTGACATGGAAGGATAAAAATTTGCAAATGGTCTGTCATGATAGACTACTTGGTGTTTTGGTAGATAATAACATATCATGGACTGACCATATCCAACATATCAGTAAAAAAGTCAATTCAAGTTTATGGCTTCTCAGTAGGATACAACATTTTCTCCCTGAAAGGCACAGAAAACTATTTTATAACAGTTACATACAACCCTATTTAGACTACTGTAATACAGTCTGGGGTAATTCAAATGATAAAAGCATATCAAAGTTGGAAAACCTTCAAAAAAGAGCATTTAGGCTAATATCAAACCAGAAAGAAAGCAAGGAAAATTTAGCTGGTAAGTTAAAAAAATATTACCTATTAAAGACCGAATCTGTTTAAGAAAAGACAAATTAATGTACAGGATATCCAATAATAGTGCTTCTGAATATTTACAATCCCTATTCCAGTATAGGCTACCTGGTAATACACCCCACCTGCGATCCATGTCTACAAAACAGTATAAAATTCCCAAACCAAATAAGGAATTATTCAAAATAAGTTTCCAATACTTTGGAACTTTGCTCTGAAATAGTATTCCAGCTGAGATTAGAAATGCCCACTCTATTTCCATCTTCCAAACCCAATATATCCAGTGGCTTCTGAGATGCTGCTGAAATAAATAAATTCCTTACATGAGGGCCTCAAGGTAGATTAATTCTTAGCTAATTGTGTTACCCTCTTTAAATAAAGTCATTATTTATTATTATAAAAAGATTTCACCATTAGAATGTATATATAGATTTGTACAACGCTATGGTCTTAAATTAAGTAACAGGAATAAGTGAACAGCAACATGTTATGTAGAATTCAACAAATAACGTATTTCCCACAATACAAAGTGAAAATTTAAGAAAAACTCTTAGAATTGTGAATTAAATCCCAAACGGTGCTATAAGTTTTATTACAAGTCCAAAGTAAAGTTCCCAATGAATTATCACAATAATCTAATCCAAAATGTCTTTGAATATTCATTCACAATAATGATTTTATCCAATATGATTGATTAATGCTTTTTATTTCCAGTGAATAATTTAAATAAATAAAACTTCTCAAATTAAAACTGAATGCAAGAATTAGAATGATTCCAATTTAGATATAAGGATAGGACTAAGTAATTCCAATATAACCACCAATCCTAATATAAAAACCTAAGAGAATCTGAGAACCTAGATAGGGTCCTTAGTAAAGAAAAAGTTATAAACAATCTTGTAGGATCCCCACTACTCTGCATACATGCAACACCCTCCCAACCATCCAAAAGATATAAAAGTAATTATAAAAATGCATAATTTGCACTCACGAAATTAAACTATATACTAGATCCCAGGAATACAGAACATACTAACCTGGAGCTGCTACTCAAATTCTTGTCACAAAATGCAAATTCCATATTGATTAGAACCAGAATACAAACACAAAATATAGTGAAAATTTATTTATATTCAGCACTCACTTTTTAACTGCTCTACAGGTGTAACTTTCTCGTAATGATTGTACACTCAAATTCAGCAATGAGCATATGTACTCAGAGTACTGTATTACATGTAAATGCATAAAAACCAAACCAATTTTAAATTAAATTCTTTTGCAATGTGGTGTTATCATCTGAAAGTTTTCTCCAATGAATATGCAGATATATTGATATTTCTTATTTCTTTCAGTGTGATAGATGAATCACATAGAATTATAAAGGACAAATCTGGGCTGACCTTTATCATGACAAAATCCAAGATTCTTATTGGATGCTGGAGACAGAGTTTGACAATTATTTGTTGAATGAGAGAGAGAGAGAGAGAGAGAGAGAGAGAGAGAGAGAGAGAGAGAGAGAGAGAGAAAACACAATTTATATTTTGGTGGTACTATACTGAACAAGTCAAAAAGTAAAATTTCTTCCGGTTTTACTTTGCTTTGCATTTAGTATGGTGTAAGTTAGCATGGTGTAATTTAGTATAATTTGCTATGGTGTAATTTAATATGGTGTAATTTGCAGGAGAAAGTTCAGAAATTGCCTCAGAGTGTATTTTACATTCTTATGAGGTTATTCAAGAAATCAGCATTTATACGGAGAACTATCCAATCCTTTTTTGTAATATCGATAGCAAGGCAGTAGTGTCTCTTTACTGCAAAGTATCATGCATGAGGGTAATATTTTAGAGATTTAACTCAAATGGTTTATTCATTCTGACATTATAGGGTATGCCAGTGCAGATAATTAGCGTCCCAGCTTAGGATAGCTTACTGTAATGTTATCCAAATGCTGTTTAAAATTCTAAAATTGAGCCTCATTTTGGAAAGCTGAGAAGACCTATGTTATTCAATTTTAGAAGCACCTGGACTTCGTTTTCACATGTTTCAGTTTGGGGGAAGGTAATAACATGGTTTAGATCAAGATCTAAGTATCACATAACTGGAACCAATGATCCAAGACATGATTCTATTTGAAGCAAAGGTTATTTTCTGTTGGTGTAAACAGCTTTTAAAAATATATTTTCTTCCTTTTTAGAAATCTTTGGTTAGCATCAAGATTTATTGCAAGATAACTTTCCTTGTTGGAGGAGATCTGAGGTTTTAGAAGAATAAGAAAAGAAATTAGTTTGTAATCTGCTTTTGTTTCAGTACAAAAGAACATTGTACGGCACTCTCTGTACAGTAATGCCACCCTGTAGCCAGAATATGATGCACCATAGCAGTGTTTATTGCCCTTTGATCTTAAACAGTTTTAATATAATGACAGTTCATCAAAATATGTACATTGTTTTTCTTGCATTATTTTCCATCATATATTCTATAATAGCATCAAAATGGAGAAGACCAGTAAAATATGGCTGCCATAGATCCTTTGTAAATTATAAATTCACATGTGGTTGGCAGCCTTTCTTATTAGACACTAACCACTGCCTCTGAATAAACAACTCTCACTTGATAAGCTGGTCTGATGTCCAGTGTCCTCAACTGTTGCATTGATGACATCATGGTCATTATTAAAATCAACTAAATAAAACTTTATGAGATTGCTGATGCTAAAATAAAACTTTATGAGTTTGCTGATGCTAATTAACTTCTATCATATTGCCAATGCTATGATATGCTAATTAACCTCCATGATGCTACTTAACCTCTATGATACTAATTAACCTCCATGATACTAATTAACCTCCATGATACTAATTATTCCAAACCTGTCTTGTTGAGGAACATGGAGTAATTGTAATAACAACATTATAAAAATAGAATTGGCTTGAGAGAATTTAAAATGATCTTTGGTGGACCATATTTCAACAAATATTACAGTAATATCAGTGACAAAATAGTGTATGTACTCACTTATAAGTTGAATCCATCTGTAAACTACACAGACCTAGATTTTCCAATGCATAATGTGCTGGCAGATCTGGGTCTGTGCTGTTTGTTGGTAAATTAATTAGTAAAGCAAACAAAGACTCTGATCTGCAGGCATATTATGCTATGGCAGATCAGGATCTTTGTCCCTTGCAGTTTCACTTCACTTACAAGTTAGTCTATACAATAAGATACATGAAGATATTTGATAAAGGGAAAAATTTTGTAACCGTTTTGTCCATTCTCCAATGTTAAAATTAATTGTCATAATTAAAGTGTACGAGGACTAATTGTTTGGTAGATTAAGAATAAAGACAGTGCAAGAAAACAAAACAATAACACTGTTCATGGCCAGGAACAAAATGGTAAGCTTCAGAATGATTTAAATAGCTTTCATATTTTGTATGGTTTTTACATAAAAACACCCATGATATAATTATATGTAGGGACTGCATTTTAATTCATATCTGTAGGAGTTCTTTTATTGAAAACAAATAAAGTTTCTTGAACAAGAAATACTTGTATAAAATTGCTGCAATGATTTAAATGAATCTATTATAATTGTTGATTATTTGGGATGATAATAATATAGCAAATGGAAAAATAGTAAGCAATGAAACCTAAAAGTTTAAAAAGCTGCTGTAATTTCATCTCAACAAATAATGTTGGATCCTTTTCTTAAACTTGAAAAACATTGGATTTCTTGTTTTGGACAAGTCTGAAAAGGCATAGATTCCCTGATTTTTTTTATTGCTGCCTTGGAGAAAGCAGTACGGCAAGCTTTTTTTCCCTTACCTCAAACACAAGTGTACCATAATTAAATGCAAAACAATAAGACAGTTCTGGCTATTTTTTTAAAGGGGAAACGTTGAAGTCAAGTTTGGTGTGGGGAAACGTTGAAGTCAAGTTTGGTGTGGGGAAATGTTGAAGTCAAGTTTGGTGTGGGGAAACGTTGAAGTCAAGTTTGGTGTTGGTCTTATTTTATGCTCATATTGTACCTGGTCAGTGTGATGTTTAAGCCGCCACACAGTTACAATTGCTTCACTCATGTGTGGTTAAAGAGGTCATTATATCTTAATAATCTGTTTGACCACAGACTTATTATGAAGGACATTTTCTGCTTCATTAAAGGTAACCTCAGATAAATGAAGCCAATTAAATGCAGCATGAAAATAAATGGATATCAGAAAGACTCCAATCATTTTATTTGACAGAAGATATTTTCCACAACTATAAGTCTTGGCACCTTTTCATAATATCCAGTTAGTACCATTAAGAAAAGTATCCAGATATCCAGTTAGTGTTGTTAGGAAAGTCACCAAATTCAGTGGTGTACAGCATTTTGTTAGTAAAAAATTAGATAGGTTGAACAAAGCTTTTAATAATTGGAATCAGAGATTGAAATTTGTATTAGCCTTGAGGAGTAAATGGAAACATGTTTGTCTGAAAATGTTGTTATGTTAATAGACTGATTCTATGTACAAGAACAATTGCATATAAACCAATCCATTAATTTAAGTGTCGGCTTCTGTACAAGTACTGATGTGAGTAAATGAGTAAATATTTTTTTGAATAAATGAGTTGAATTTCAGGTGACTAGTTTTAGTTTCTGTCATTTAGGCACTATAAATTTGCAAAATATCTGTAGTATTTAAAAAAAGATTAACAATGATTATTTATATGGGAAAATGCTTGAATTAGTATGAAAAATCATACAATTTATACAGTTAGAGATTTAAAGAAAATAATTAGATTTAAATCTACTGGAAATTGATAAATAAAGCCCTAAAATATTTTCAGTGAAGCCCAAATTAGCAGGAACAGAAAAACATATCAGCTACTTTTTCCAACAATGGCATCAGTTTGGTAATATTTTAAGTACAGCATTTTAATTTGTATATTCTTCCTAAACCCCTTAATGGATTTCCATTATAATTTAAATAAATCATTATTAATTTAAGACAGTTTATTGATTGACATTGGCATGCACACTTGGTCCATTGACCTTTGGGTCAAAGCCGTATTAAGCCAGCAGCATCAATAATTTTGTTAAAATTTTAGTTAAAGATTTTTTATTTGCTTATTTTTCCTAATCTCTTTGATGGAGTTTTTTTCTTCATACCAAAGACTTTAAAAAATTAACAACAGCCTTGCTAGTTCCTTAGTATTAAAAGGTTTGAGTTTGGATAATGTGACTGGGTGGGACATCATGCTACATATCTGTAGCATGATGCCCCAGTGCTAGACATCATTATAAAATGCCACACTGCAGACATTGTAGCAATATGACTGAACAGTTGCTGAAGCTATGTTAAAAATCAAATGACACACACATTTCAGTTGGTTATGTAGAAAATATGCATTATGGTTTTTAATTTAAGTTTTTTCATATGCTTATATTTCCCAAATCCCTTCATGAATTTTCTTAATGCATTAGATCTATCATTTTGAAGCCAATCAATTCATTCTGTGATATGATATCTCTCTCTTTTCAACATTAGGATGGACGCAAACACTGTGAAGGAATACAATGGAGAATTTTTCAATCTAAAAATAATTTATTAAAGAAAAAAAGATTATATTGATGGAAATTTTCTTGGGTGGAATTAAAAATAAAGAACAAGATGTTCAAAGAAATGTAGTCCAAGATATTGAAATTAGGAGATATCACTGTGAATTTAATAAACTCAATGTCAGTCCAAGATATTGAAATTAGGAGATATCACTGTGAATTTAATAAACTCAATGTCAGTCCAAGATATTGAAATTAGGAGATATCACTGTGAATTTAGTGAACTCAATGTCAGTTCATTTGCCTACAGTGAATAATCAAGGGATGGCCAAGGCATGACTTTTTTCGATTCAGTTTTGGGAAAAAGTTGAGTACTTTAACTTAAAATGTTCAAGCTGAGATTTTTTCATTAGAAGCTTTACTGGAAATCCACGTTTCTGGATCAGTCACATCTGATTAATTTTCTTCTGTCCATTTGTTAAACATAAACACGATCATTTTTCCTCGGTCAAAAATGTTATGTTGTCTCTCTAAGCTCAAGATTACATAACACCATGTTTCTTGGAGACTCAGTCGTGATGAATAATCAAAACAAACCATGAAAAAGATTCAATAACATTTGTGATTCAATCAAAGTAATTATACCAGCAATTTTCTGTAGACATGCTTGAAAGTTACATTAATGATTACTTATATGTTTTCAGATCCAAATAGCTATGAGTAGAGGATAATGATATATTTAATTACCATTTAATCCTTTAGTATCGTTTAATTCATCATGTCTTTGTGACAGAAATTATTATCCTCCAATTACCAATATCATAGTAGCCTTGTAGAGCCATTGGTTAGGTGGGCAATTATATTAGATTAATGAAAGATTAGCTTAACAAAGGTTTCTAACCCATGCTCGGGTTCAAATGTATTGTTTGTGTAAGTTTGTTGAAGCCATTTTATTCAATATGCAATATACTATCTAGGGTGTAGGCATTTTTTGTTATAAATGATTAAGATTTGATATCTTTATCCTTGTGTTTTCAAGGAGATATAGAGATATTCATCTTTGCAAGTTAAGGGTCGCAGAGTGCATTTAGTTCTACGTCGCCCTTTACATAAAGCAACCAAAAACACTATTTTAAAGACATGCCCTCTTTCAGATGAAAACTTACTGTTCATAGCAAGCAAATGTAATTGACCAATCAGAGAATTTGTTAACTGAGTTATAATTTTTTTTATGTATGGTGACTTGTTAGATGTTTGCATGGCTTAAATTGAAACAAGGTTCCCATGTTAATGGGAAATCAAAAACAAGTTGGGAGAAAAGCACTTTGTAGATATTTTTGCAACATCAGAAACAAATGGGGAATTTTCAATTGCCGCTTGATCACAGAACAAAACACATATTTGTGTAGTGACTACAAAAACTCAGTCAATCAAATGGGTTAAATAGACTGGTTACCCCTTATTAGCTTTATGTCAGTATTGCATTGTGTGGAAGGTATGATGACCAGAGTACCAGTCACTGTACCAGCATGTGAGAGATACGTCTGAAACATGTGATCTTGGCAAGTTTAAGAGGAAGATAATAAAGCTAAACTTCCCCAGTGCCACCCTTGATATGCAGAGTTAACAAAATATATTGTGATAAATCTTTGCTTATTTTTTAGTAGTTCACACTGGGAACATCATGTTAAACATTATTGTCAAAATAAATCTTCACCACCACAGACATTTTGCCTTTGTGGTGAATTGTACACAGATGTTTCTAAATATGTTGAAATCTACAGATAATGAACTCTGGGCATGTTTGATATTGTTGTTTTAATGCAACATCCATCATCAAATTAAATTGAAAATAGATATTAGGATACCAACCAGATATATTTAGATATTAGGATACCAACCAGATATATTTAGATACATGTATTAGGATACCAACCAGATATATTTAGATGTTTTTTAACAGAAATCTCGGCCCTTTTCATGCAAAGGTACAGTAAATGATTTTTAAGGACTTTTTATCCAAAATTAAAACAACACTTTTTAAAGTATTTTTTTCATACCAGCATATAAATATGAACTGAGTGAAGTTAACATTTGTAATCTATAAATTTAAGTGAGTTAAACTGCAAACTTGTTTTAATTTCAGTAGTCCAAAGAAGAAAGAAAACAAACTTTTAATAGTGCTTGTTTCCTAAGTCATATTATTGTTGATTCTGTTCAATACAATAAGTAAACCTTAAAAAAAAAAAAAAAATTCAGGAAAGAAACTGGAAAGTTGTAGAACGTTTCAGATAGTGTAGAACTTTGAATCAGTTTTTCATTAAAATAAAGAAACAATGGATTACTCAAAGCAGAACATAATGTAACTGAATGTTATTGCCATCTTGGGTCTAACCAAAAGTTTATATAAACCATGTTAGTATTAGTGACAGTGTAGCAAAACGAAATGGGAAAGGAAGAGAGATATCCTGATGAATACTTTGGTCATGCATGACAAAATGGGACATAACTAACCAGAGTTTACATGTAAACAGAATAATTAAATATTAATTCTATACATTTAATCTAATTGGTACGTTAATATTTGTGCTAATTAACAGCTCGTTAAATTTGCATGTTATATTATTTGGAGATAATGATTTTTCAACATTGTTTTCCTATTTCATAAAATATTGACATTGAAAACAAAATAGTGAAATTCATAATCTATTTGTAGCGAGGCAAATAAATTATATTTTCTTTTAATTAACTTTTATTTTTCAGATACATTTTATCTTTTTCTTTTTCTATCAGATACTTTTTATATTTTTTAGAAAATGTATTTAGACTTAAAATGATCTCTATTGAATGGATAATGATGATCTTAACAAATCTTCATTTGTGGAATAGGTGATTTATTAAAAAATAAACTTTTTCAAAATTTTAGAATCTGTTGGTGGTATTTGTTTGTATTGATGATAGGCCAAAAATTGTGTTATTTACTTTTATTAAAACACCTTGCAGATAACTAGCATAGAAAATGTCACCAAATATTGACATCCTGGACTTGTTAGCAAGTGTATGGGGTCACTAACCTGGTCACTTACAGTGTTAGTACCCTCATTTGGATATGAAGAGCTTGCCATGCTATAATACAAAGGGAGTGCAAGTCTTGTCAATATCTGTGCTATACTGATGTCTCTAAGCTAGGGGGACTATTGTGATTTTGGTTTAATAAGGCCAAAGGTCAAAGGTGAAGAAGAAAATTGTGTATGTGCAATAACTAGAATTTTCTGTCATCTACAATTACCAACCTTTGTGGACAACTTGCTTTTTAGGAAAGAAGCATATTGATTTTGGGGTCAAAAGTTAAGGTCACTAAAATGAGACAAATGGATTCCACATTATTTCTACACACCTGGAAAAGTCTTTGTGAGTAGCTTGCATTTGGAGTAAGAAAGAAACCTATTAAGTTCAGAATCCAAAGGTCAGAGGTTAATATCATTGACTGATAGAAGTGAAATGGTTTTTCCAGAGTAACATTAGTTCTGTATTACAAATCTGGACCAAACACAGTGGATAGTCAGTGCTTGAGATATGGAGGAATTCCATTGATAGGGCGTCAGACACTCAAGGTCAGTGACCAAAAGAAGGAAAATGATCTTCACACAGAATGTTTCAGTTATTAAACATGTAACTTTATGAAAGTTTGTGGATGACTTGCGCACTTTGATCAGAAGGAAGCCTGTTGATTTTTTTACCAAATGCCTAGGAAACTGTGAATGGAACAAGGGATCTCTTTGGTATGAAAAAGGCTAATTGGTTTGGGGATCTAGACATCAAAGGTTAAGGTCAAAGAAATGGATTTTACAGAATAACTTTTGTTCTGAAGTAAGTTCCTTGACCAAACTATGGATTTCTTGTACTTATGGTAATAAAAAAAACCTGAAGATTCCAGAATATAATAATCAGTAGTGTTCATAGTAAACATTGTAAGAAAATGGTCAAGGTCATTATGCACATGAAGCTTATTTAAAGACCACCTACTTTAAGCAAAGCTCAAGGTCATTGAGACCTCTTAGTCAGTGATCTCCCAAGTCACCATACTGTATATTAAGTGCTTACATGGAGTATTATTAATCAAGGTGCCATTTACTGTATTTTACTAAAGTTTTATTCTGGAAGATGAGATCACTAAGACTGAACAAAGAAGACTTGAGTCCATCACTTTTTGCTTTGCAATTGTTCAAAGTATTATGTTCCGACAAGTCAGTTAAAGAAGAATTCTAGAGATGGTAAGATATGTCAGTGAGTCTTTGAGTGAATAGATGAATTGTCTACCCTACCCATGTGATTATTGAAGTACATTATTGGTTTGATAGAGATATAAATAAAAATATATTAAAAAACTGCCTATAGAAGACACTAGAAAACTCCCTTTATACACTTGTTTCTTTATATCAAGATGAAATAATTAAACAAAGATCAGAAAAAGGTTTGACTAAATCTTATGCTCTATGAACAGGTGTCCATTATACAAAGGTGTTTGGTAAAGACATGATTCAATAATTCAATATTCTTTGTTTTCTAGCACCTCTCAGAAGCAGTCAAGGAAGAACAAATCTCTCAATAGTATGTTTTTTAATATATTACTTACACACACACACACACACACACACACACACACACACACACACACACACACATATATAAATATAAGTTGTTTACATGTTGAAGTAAATGTCATGTCAAAAACACTCATATTTTATGGATAGCTATAATAAGAAAAAAAACAATAGAATGTCAAAGTGAAATTCATAGCAAAAGTTTATGCACTCCAACCCTAAATTTATTCATGTCCAGAGGTCATTTTTGACACCAAGTGATGCCTCACATAGCAAACACAGCCCTTTTCCTAGGGGATAATTTTGAACAAACACGTTGTACTTAGCTTGCCCTGTTTCAGATAGTAGCCATCTATGCTGTTTTATTATACTTGCCTTAAACCCATGGGTCTACTGCTGTAGGTGGCTAGCTCTGCTTCCTAGACAAATAGTTGTATTTTACTATATACATGCTGTGATTTAAATATGGGAGATATAAATGTCACTGTCAAGAACAACACCAATATATCTAATACATAAAAGTGTTATATTGCCTAGTTTACACCTAAACATAATTTGTGCCATATTCAATCTATGGCCATTACCCCCTTCCTCCTCCCATTTTCTATCCTCCCACTCCTCCTCTTAAAACTGTAAAGGTATTTTTGACATGAGGAACAATTGTAGAGCTGAAAACAAAATGTCTTGTCCATAATTAATACTTGTTTTTGATTGCTGTACAGACATTATGATGACATTGAGATATTGCTTGTGACCATGGACCAATAGTTTGCATATAATTGCCCTGTACAGCAAGTGGTGATTTTCTGACAAGACAAAATGGCAATAGTTTTAGATGTTAAATGGGGTTAAATTGTCACAATACGTGTCCTTAGCCTTTGAAAGGCGAGATAAATGATACCTATACACATTAGTTGTATGTTTTCTTGGTGGCAGCTGTCGGTTTTACTTTGGACATATTTTAGTTTTGCATTTCATGAGACAAATATGGTTGGGCTACAGATTTATTAACTTTGCTAATGCCTTTCCCCAACACAAATATTAAACATGGATATGAGAGAGAGAGAGAGAAAGAGTATGTATGTATGTATGTATGTATGTATGTATGTATGTATGTATGTATGTATGTATGTATGTATGTATGTATGTATGTATGTATGTACATGCATACATACATATGTATGTACAGCACACGCAAATTTGTATCAAATGCCCCCATCCCCACCATCCCCAAATGACATCCATGTATATATGTAAGCATGGATGGATATATATGTTTGTGTGTGTGTGTGTGTGTGTGTGTGTGTGTGGTTTAATGGCACAAATGCACATTCCTTGGTATGTAGAGCCAGTTAAAAATAATGTTCAAAATAAACTGTATATCAAGGTAAATATTAAAGAACTTAAAGGAAGATAATTAAATGTAAAGATGTATTCCCATAAGATTAAAGCTGAAAGTAAATATGTTAAAATTCTGAAAACTGTAAATCAAAAAAGATAAAGTAAAAAAGTGGTAAATCGTTTAAGCATAGGATCGAAATTTATTTTATGAACCATGTCTTGTAGTGAGTAGAAGACAGAGATGGCCAAAGCAGTAGTGCATGTAAAAAATTGATAAATATCATATGTATTATATCTGTGAAGAAAATCTTTCCATCAAAAAAATCTTGCATGATATTAAAACAGTTTTAAGTTGTAGCAGTTGGAAATAACTGAGGATCCACGAAGAAATCAGATTTATTAAGATATTTATCCATCTACTGAGAGATATGTATCCATCAAAAAAACAAATCCATTGAGATATGTATTCATGAAGAAGCAGATCCTAAGAGATATGTATCCATGAAGAAGCAGATCAATTAAGATTTGTATCCATGAAAAAGCAGATCCATTGAGATATGTATTTATGAAGAAGCAGATTTATTATTGTCAGTTCTGATTCCACTATATTGCAGAAAAATTGAGTAACATATTTTTCCAACTTTTACTTAATTAGCACAGTTTCATAGAATGATGTTTTGACTCTATGGTCTTAAATTAAATAACAGAAAAGAAGCAAAACCAACAAGTCTTGTAAAACGTAACAAATAATTTAATTCCCTATGTTATAAAATGAATATTTAAGAGGAATACATTGAAATATAATTCTAAAAGGTTTTATCACAAATCCACAAATTAATTCATGACTTGAATGTGCTGATATACCTTACTGTTGTCCTTAAATATATTTAAGGATCTCTCTTTTTAAACAATGCTTATTCTAAAGATTTTGTAGCATTATTTTAAGTAACTGTGAGAATCGCAAATGTGTGAATGCTGAAGCAAGCCAAATTTCAACAGTAGTTAGACATTGTTTAAAAATCATTTGAATATTTTAGTTCTAATTTGTATCTCCTCAAGTAAAATGGAAGACTTATGAAGTCATCACTCATCAGCATGAGTGATCTGGTTAATGATGACATGTGCACACCTCTTCTGAAAAATTAGTGAATAAATCTCCAGCTCAGTTGAACTTCAAGGCAAACACCTGTTTTAATTGACAGGTCACTATTTCATAGGTAAAGCAAACCTGACACAAAAGGGTGAAAATTGACATGTTATTCATCCACTTGTCTTAACAAGAAGATAAAAATTGCACATATGTTATTCAGGTTTGACCTTGGACAATGCATGACAATATACTGCTCAGTTATTATTTATTAAATTAGATTTTTGTACATTTGCCACTACCATGGCTTTTTCCTAATTGTTAAAAGATTAATTGATATTTTATTTCAGTTAAAAAAAAAACAGTTTTGAGCAGCTTGCATCTTGCATTTTATTGTGTTATTTATATGTTTTGACAAGTTAGAGAACAATAATAACTTTTTCATTTTTGCTACATGATGGATGTATCAAGCTGTATTTACAATAGTAACTCTACTATAAAAAGACTAGAAGGGCTTGTGCATTGACAAGATGGCTGACATCTTTCCTCACATTAATTAGCACAGATTTGTCACCATATCTCTTCTCAAAGAACTGCTATTAAACTCTACACACATGTACAAGATTTATTGGGTTTTCAATGAAAATTGTGCCATTTCAACATACAGTATGGCCACCTGAGTGTCATTTTGAAAATCATGTCTCTGCCATTTCTACAGAATATGGTGTTTTCAATAAAAGACTTCCTTAGTCCTAAATAAAATCTTGCTGCATTTGGTGAACATCTTGTACAAGACTTATAGAGGAAAAAAAAGAAAAGCCATCACAAAGAAATTTGTACATCACCTGTATGTTTTATCAACATGTTAACCATTAGCATAACAAAATATTATGCTTTGCAAATTTGTTATGTTGTAGTTCCTGAAGAATATTTTTTGTGGTTCTAAAACTCTGCAGGTGAAAAGAAATTAAGGAACATAATAAAATGTATTGTAAATTCCTGAACTTTTACTTTGAGGAAAAAAGAGCACCTGACCTGCAAATGAACTCTTGTTTTAAAAATTCTTCAACTTGTTGCATTTTTTACAAACATTTCTATGACATTGATTTAATATTTAATAAAATTATTTTACAGTTTAATCTAGTACAGAAGCTTTTTGGGATTAGTATTACCTAACACAGAGCCCTGTATTTTTTGCCTTTTCCATCCATCTGTATGTTTGTTTGCCAGTAATACTTCTTGTAACCTTCAAAGCTTAGCAATTGTTACATATAATTTTTAAACCAGATGTGAACCAGCAGATCTTTATAACCAGCAGATCTTTAAAACCAGCAGATCTTTATAACCAGCAGATCTTTATAACCAGCAGAACCAGCAGATCTTTTTAACCAGCAGATCTTTATAACCAGCAGATCTTTATAACCAGCAGATCTTTAAAACCAGCAGATCTTTATAACCAGCAGATCTTTAAAACCAGCAGATCTTTATAACCAGCAGATCTTTATAACCAGCAGTTCTACGGAACCATTCAGCATATAACTTTGTAATTCGGTGTGTACATGTACTTTGTCTTATTGACTGAGGTGTACCCTTTAAGGATCAGTCTTGGCAACTTGACTTTGAAATTAGATATGGCTCTTGACAATTAACTTTCTCTTCATATGGAATGTTGCTTGTAACTGGCATAGACAAAGAACTATTCTAATGCAAATTTGATAGGATCATTTCCAACAAGATTGAGTGCTTATGGATGCTTGTCATTAGTGTAGTATTTATCAATGGTCATCATTAATTAGAGTAGTAATGGCTTTTAAATGCTCATCATTAGTGTAGTCCTTATCAATGGTCATCATTAATTAGAGTATTCATGGCTTTTAAATGCTCATCATTAATTATTGTAGTCATGACTTATCAATGCTCATTAATATTTAGAGTAGTCATGACTTTTGAATACTCATTATCATTTAGAGTAGTAATGGCTTTTGAATACTCATTATCATTTAGAGTAGTAATGGCTTTTGAATGTTTATCATTAATTATTGTAGTCATGGCTTATGAATACTCATCATTTAGAGTAGTAATGGCTTTTGAATGCTCATCATTAATTATTGTAGTCATGACTTATGAATGCTCATTATCATTTAGAGTAGTCATGGCTTTTGAATGCTCATCATTTGGAGTAGTAATGGCTTTTGAATGCTCATCATTAATTATTGTAGTCATGACTTATGAATGCTCATTATCATTTAGAGTAGTCATGGCTTATGAATACTCATCATTTAGAGTAGTAATGGCTTTTGAATGCTCATCATTAATTATTGTAGTCATGACTTATGAATGCTCATTAATATTTAGAGTAGTCATGGCTTATGAATACTCATTATCATTTAGAGTAGTAATGGCTTTTGAATACTCATTATCATTTAGAGTAGTATGGCTTTTGAATGTTTATCATTAATTATTGTAGTCATGACTTATGAATGCTCATCATTTTTTAGAGTAATAATGGATTTTGAATTTTTTAGATTAGTAATGCATTTTTTAAAGATTCATCATTATTAAGGTAGTCTTGGCTTTTGAAAATTAATCATTGGTTATTGTAGTCATGGGTTCTGAATTCTTATTATTTATTAAAAATGGCATGGCTTCTCATTATTTCAAGTAGTCATTGCTTCTCACCATTGCTTAGAGTCATCAATGCATCTCACCATTACTTAGAGTCATCAATGCTTCTCACCATTACTTAGAATCATCAATGCTTCTCACCATTACTTAGAATCATCAATGCTTCTTACCATTACTTAGAGTCATCAATGCTTCTCACCATTACTTAGAATCATCAATGCTTCTCACCATTACTTAGAGTCATCATTGCTTCTCACCAGTACTTAGAGTCATCAATGCTTCTCAATATTACTTAGAGTCATCATTGATTCTCACCATTACTTAGAGTCATCATTGCCTATCACCATGACTTAGAGTCATCAATGCTTCTCACCATTACTTAGAGTCATCATGACTTTTCACCATGACTTAGAGTCATCAATGCTTCTCACCATTACTTAGAGTCATCAATGCTTCTCACCATTACTTAGAGTCATCAATGCTTCTCACCATGACTTAGAGTCATCATGACTTTTCACCATGACTTAGAGTCATCAATGCTTCTCACCATTACTTAGAGTCATCAATGCTTCTCACCATTACTTAGAGTCATCATTGCTTCTCACCATTACTTAAAGCCATTATTGCTTCTCACCATTACTTAGAGTCATCATTGCTTCTCACCATTACTTAGAGTCATCATTGCCTATCACCATGACTTAGAGCCATCATTGCTTCTCACCATTACTTAGAGTCATCAATGCTTCTCACCATTACTTAGAGTCATCAATGCTTCTCACCATGACTTAGAGTCATCAGTGCTTCTAACCATTACTTAGAGTCATCAATGCTTCTCACCATTACTTAGAGCCATCATTGCTTCTCACCATTACTTAGAGTCATCATTGCTTCTCACCATTACTTAGAGTCATCATTGCCTCTCACCATGACTTAGAGTCATCAATGCTTCTCACCATTACTTAGAGTCATCATTGCTTCTCACCATTACTTAGAGTCATCATTGCCTCTCACCATGACTTAGAGTCATCAATGCTTCTCACCATTACTTAGAGTCATCAGTGCTTCTTACCATTACTTAGAGTCATCAATGCTTCTCACCATTACTTAGAGTCATCAATGCTTCTCACCATTACTTAGAGTCATCAATGCTTCTCACCATGACTTAGAGTCATCAATGCTTCTCACCATTACTTAGAGTCATCAGTGCTTCTCACCATTACTTAGAGTCATCAATGCTTCTCACCATTACTTAGAGTCATCAATGCTTCTCACCATTACTGATACTACTCATTACCTCACATCATTATTTAGAGTACCGGTAATCATTACCTCACATCATTTTTTAGAGTAGTCATTACCATACATCATTATCTACAGTGGTCACTGCTTTTCATCATTATCTACAGTGGTCATTACTTCACATCATTATTTAGAGTAGTCATTATCTCACATCATGGGGGCCGCAAGTGGCCAAGAGGTCTAAAGCATTCTTCGTTATGGATTACTGCCTCACTTCTGTCCGCATGGGTTCAAGTCTAAGTAAGATTCGGCTAATGTAGTTATATGAGAAAGCTTGCCAGTAGCTTCTCATGGGTCAGTGGTTATTTCTGGGGGTTTTCCCAGGTTCTTCCTCCACCAATTATACTGGCTGCCATGTATAGCCTATCATGTGCTCAAAAATGGCGTTAAACCCTACAACAACAACCTCACATCATTATCTACAGTGACTATTGCTTCTCATCATTATCTACAGTGGTCATTACTTCTCATCATTATATACAGTGATCATTGCTTCTCATCATTATCTATATCAGTTATTGCTTCTTGTCATTATTTAGAGTAGTCATTACCTCACATTATTATCTTTAATGGTCACTGCTTTTCATAATTATCTACAGTGGTCATTGCCTCTCATCATTATCTACAGTGTTAAAGGTGTATGGGGTATCCTGGGATGGGGGTAACAGCTCTGGCTGGCTAAGCAGTCGTACCCTTTTGGGGGTAGCTCGCCCACCTTTGGTCCCCACTTGGCACACAGCTATCACCTGTGGCTTGAAGAAGCTGTGGCATGCACAGTGGCCTTGAAGGGTAGACAAAGGGTTTTAAACCCTTGGTGAGTTAGGTTTTGTCATCCTAGCATGTAAAGACTAGATTTGGGAGCCTGTGTGGAGGAACCACCGGCTTCTCGCAGAAAGGTGATTCCCAGCAAAGTGTCATGGAGCACTAACAGCACAATGAGACATGTAGGATATCCTGTCATCTGCTGCACTCAACTCTGTCTCCAGCTGTCTCAATATTGATGTGCTGCTGGACCCAGATGGTTTTGGGCATGAGAGATGAGGTCAATGAACAGTGCAACTCTTCCTCACTTTAAACATAGTCACTGTGCAAGTCATTCTTGTCATCTACCCATCCCATTTTATCACCCACTAAAGTCCTGTGGTGATAGGCAAGCCATGAAGTGGCAGGTGTGGGTACACTGGCAGCCATAGCCACAAAACTGCACACAGGTGGCTCAGGCCATAGAGGTCATTAATCACTGACATGGAGCAGCAGTGGAGTCTGGCTGCCCCCCTGAGCAGCCCTCTTTAGGAATGCACTGCTCACCTCTTGGGCACGAGGAAGGATCTAGAAAAGATGCCCTAAACATTGCCTGCACTAAACTTCCCTAGACAGCATTCTGCATCTGGCTGTGACCCTACTTCAGTGGTCATAATACAAGAAAGAAAATTGTTCTTCTTACACATGGAACATGGAGTCTGGCAACAATTCTATTACCTAAGACATTTTTCATGCCATCAGGTGGAGTACATAACAATTCTATTACCTAAGACATTTTTCATGCCATCAGGTGGAGTGCATAACAATTCTGTTACCTAAGACATTTTTCATGCCATCAGGTGGAGTACATAACAATTCTATTACCTAAGACATTTTTCATGCCATCAGGTGGAGTGCATAACAATTCTGTTACCTAAGACATTTTTCATGCCATCAGGTGGAGTACATAACAATTCTATTACCTAAGACATTTTTCATGCCATCAGGTGGAGTGCATAAAAATTCTATTACCTAAGACATTTTTCATGCCATCAGGTGGAGTACATAACAATTCTATTACCTAAGACATTTTTCATACCATCAGGTGGAGTGCATAACAATTCTATTATATAAGACAATTTTCATGCCATCAGGTGGAGTACATAACAATTCTATTATATAAGACATTTTGCATGCCATCAGGTGGAGTGCATAAAAATTCTATTACCTAAGACATTTTTCATGCCATCAGGTGGAGTACATAACAATTCTATTACCTAAGACATTTTTCATACCATCAGGTGGAGTGCATAACAATTCTATTATATAAGACAATTTTCATGCCATCAGGTGGAGTACATAACAATTCTATTACCTAAGACATTTTTCATGCCATCAGGTGGAGTGCATAAAAATTCTATTACCTAAGACATTTTTCATGCCATCAGGTGGAGTACATAACAATTCTATTACCTAAGACATTTTTCATACCATCAGGTGGAGTGCATAACAATTCTATTATATAAGACAATTTTCATGCCATCAGGTGGAGTACATAACAATTCTATTACCTAAGACATTTTTTATGCCATCAGGTGGAGTGCATAACAATTCTATTATATAAGACATTTTGCATGCCATCAGGTGGAGTGCATAAAAATTCTATTACCTAAGACATTTTTCATGCCATCAGGTGGAGTACATAACAATTCTATTACCTAAGACATTATTCATACCATCAGGTGGAGTGCATAACAATTCTATTATATAAGACAATTTTCATGCCATCAGGTGGAGTACATAACAATTCTATTACCTAAGACATTTTTTATGCCATCAGGTGGAGTGCATAACAATTCTATTATATAAGACATTTTGCATGCCATCAGGTGGAGTGCATAACAATTCTATTACCTAATACATTTTTCATGCCATCAGGTGGAGTGCATAACAATTCTGTTACCTAAGACCAGTATCTGAGTATAAGACATTTTTCATGCCATCATGTGGAGTACATAACAATTCTGTTACCTAAGACATTTTTCATGCCATCAGGTCGAGTGCATAACAATTCTGTTACCTAAGACATTTTTCATGCCATCAGGTCGAGTGCATAACAATTCTGTTACCTAAGACATTTTTCATGCCATCAGGTGGAGTGCATAACAATTCTGTTACCTAAGACATTTTTCATGCCATCAGGTGGAGTACATAACAATTCTATTACCTAAGACATTTTTCGTGCCATCAGGTGGAGTGCATAACAATTCTGTAACCTAAGACATTTTTCATGCCATCAGGTGGAGTACATAACAATTCTATTACCTAAGACCAGTATCTGAGTAAAAGACATTTTTCATGCCATCAGGTGGAATACATAACAATTCTATTACCTAGGACCAGTATCTGAGTAAAAGACATTTTTCATGCCATCAGGTGGAGTACATAACAATTCTATTACCTAAGACCAGTACTTAAGTAAAAGCTAATGACTCTGCAATTGGGAACCTATCAGGACCAAGTTTCCATGGTAGAAGCTTTGAGGGCTATAACACTAGCTGCTTCTAGGTAAATTATTCTTACAGTTCCTATGATGGAACTGAAGAGTTCTTCAAACAAAGTTTCTTGCCCAGTTTTTGAAGATTTTATAATGAGCAAAAGAAGACTTTTTTATATTATTTCTGATGGAGAATAGGCCATACATCAGAAAGGAAATATTGCAGAAAATAAATAACAATAAAAAGCCATTTATGTTTCACTTGGAGAAAACAGCAAATGGTCAGGGACAAAAGCAGTAGGATGTTCTGATTCAATTATGGACAGACGAGACTGTAAGCTGCCATGTTTGGTCATGTGACAGGAAGAGATGTAGGACAGGCACAGGGTGTCATACTCACAGCATAGGAGTACTATCTGTCTCCATCCACGTTTGTTTAATGAGGAACTGATGGCCCTGATAAAATCACATAGTTAATTGAAAGACTTAGGTTTTCCAGGGCTGGTACAGTTTTTCTATGTGTGCTGCATATTGTTCACAGTACCTTCAGATAAAGTCTTGTTAGTTTTGGAAAACAGGCCAAGCAGTTAACTCTTGATCTGTTTCAATAGTCAGATTCAAGAAGGTTTCATAAATACTGTCTGACACTTTTAGGAAGGATTGTTCATAAGGCATGTTCGTTGAAAGTGGTCTGATAAAGCATGAGGTGGAATGCTGTGTATCAAAAGTTTCTGAATGGTTTATCATCAAGAGCAAGGGAAGATAACCTATTAACCTTCTGATGACTCTGGAAACGTTTGAAAATTTGGAAACCAGTGTATCCTGATGCAATTTTGATTGGTGTGGGTAAAATATCTTAGAGATTTTTTGACCTTGTTCCAAAAACTAGAATATTTGATTCATTATGTTCTAAAGTGAAGGCAGGAAGATGCTAAAAACATTTATATGTAAATTTAGCAAGGTTACTGTCATTGGTAATTTTAGTGGAAAAAGCACTGGATGTGGATGTTGTGAAGATAATAAGATTTTTACATTAGAAATATAAAGAGGTTGATATAGAATTTTTTAGTAGTAAGTCAATTTTGTTTACATTAGAAATGTAAATGTTGATATAGATCATGTTAGAAGTAAGTAAAAATTTCTTTTATGTTTGAAATATAAAGAGGTTTATAAAGATCATGTTAGTAGTAAGTCAAGGTTTGTTTTATGTTAGGAATATAAAGAGGTTGACAGATTGTGTTAGTAGTAAGTCAAGTTTTAGTTACATCAGAAATTTATAGAGGTTGATATAGATCGTGTTAGTAGTAAGTCAAGTTTTTGTTACATTAGAAATATAAAGAGGTTGACATTGATTATGTTAGTAGAGTAAGTCAAGGTTTGTTTTATGTTAGAAATATAAAAATGTTGACATAGAACAGGAAGCTTTTAGGGACCAGAGGAGCTGCAGGAGACAGAGGGAAATACCCTAGTGCAGTTGGTCCCGAGTCTCTGGGAAATGAGAAAAGTAAAGAACAGAGGCAGAAGTAGAGGAGCATAACACAGATGAGTAGGAACAGAGAACAGGAGGAAAATCTATCACACTAAGTAAAATGATGAAATAGACTGTCACTTGGTTGAGTGAAAGACGAGTGATAGGGTTTTGATTTGAATTTTATTTGAGAAATGACTATGTGTTATTGAATGATATTAAATTGTTGTTTATTTGAATTTCACATTTTGTGTATTCATTAAATTAACTGTCGGCATCACTGACTGGGGGCTCAGAGTTTTGCATCTCTCTATCACTACAGTAACTTCAATTTCTGATGAAAACGAGCTAGGGTGGGTCTTCTGTATATATTTAATATAATATTGGGAGCACCTCACCCCAACCTAGTTAATGAGAAAACTTTACAATAGTGAGCCAAGTTTTTTTTATGTTAGAGATATAAAGTGGTTGACAATTACATTGTATTAGTAGTAAGTCAAGGTGTTTTTTCCTCAGCAATTTACATAAATTTTTTACTAACTTTCTCCATAAAATATCCATATTTTCCACTACTGTTGACCTACTTTGAAAAGAAAAGTTATGTTTTCAAAAAGTGTTGCTGTAAAGACTGCATATGCATTGTTGAATGAAGAGAAATTGGGAGATAAAAGGCCTTGGACATATGATGATTAACATAGATTAATTTCTTTATTAAATTTTGGACAGATGATGATTAGCAGAGATTAATTTCTTTATTACATTTGTACAGATGATGATTAGCAGAGATTAATTAATTTATTACATTTGAACAGATGATGATTAACAGAGATTAATTTCTTTATTACATTTGGACAGATGATGATTAACAATGATTAATTTCTTTATTACATTTATGTAACAGACAGATTTTTGAAAAATATAATGTTGATGATAGAGTTCCAATGCGTATAAGTGAAATTTAAAAATATGGCCGTTTAAATATTGTTGCTTATAAACAAGAGTCCCTTATGTTTAGACGTTTGCTAATACAGGTTTTATTGCGAGCAGTTATGCATATTAGCTAAATTACTGAACTCAGGAACTCAGACATGGGTATTTGTTAGGACAAGACGGACTTCTGGCATTCATAGATATATTAAAAGTATACAAGGCATGGAACATTATTAGAATAAACATACCTTTATTAGAATATGTAAATTAAATGACAGCAAAACTCATAAAAATAAATTTATAATTGAATTTCTGAAAAATATAAATAACCTTCCAGGTTTTATGATATCTTCATATATTGAGTAATTGTCTGAAATATCTTAATCAGTGATACATCCCACTGATTTTATGTCTCTAGAACTCAATAATTTCTTGGGCCTCATGCTGACTTCTGCTGACATCAAAGGTCTTGCAGTATGATTTATGGAAACAAATGACCATTGGAACAGAATATCTCAAGCATTCAAGTATCTGCATCATACAATACACAATTGATGAAATTTTATCAAGATGTTCATATATGGATACAAATTAGAATGTAATTGTGGAAAAAATTTATGGCACTGGAAAATTGAATTTGATCTGATACAAAGGTCTATTATCTGTCATGCATCACACCAGTCCACTGATTTAAGATTGATGCAGGGAGTGATTGCAAACACTTTACCTTGAAATGCATTTAGAAGGCAAAACAATAAAGTTCATGGATGTCAGATAAACCAAAGATAATTAACATTTATTAGCTACAAAATTATTTTCCATAATTATATACTATAGACACAAAAGCCATGAAATTTTAACCCCGAAATTGTCAGATTGGTAAATGTATCGAAAGTTTACAAATAATTTTATAAGATTTTGATCATAGTTACCAATTTTACAATGTAAAAAACTTTAAATTTAAGTAAGTGATATTGTAAATTTTAAAAATTCACATTACGGTGTGAAAATTCTGTTGAATAAGATTGTATGATCGTGATTCTGAATGAATTAGCTTAAATCGGTTTTAAGATGTGTTTTTCATCTGGGCTGTGAAGGAATTCCTATGAATGTAAAGGACAGTTAAAATAAAGCATAATAGATTTGGAACAGAAAATTGATTAATAATGATAATGAAGACTTTGTATAGCACCTAATCTTTAGAAGCTCTAAGCACTTTACACCATCTATAACTAACCATCACTAATGAAACACAAATGACAAGAACAATGAAATTGGAAAACATAAAATCATGCTGAAAACATATAAGACACAAAACATCATTTGTTCTCTAAGTTTGTTCCTGCAGTTGAAAAAGGTGAGTTTTAAGAGCACTCTTAAAAGGGACCACTGTGTCTTTGTGTCTAATTTCAATGGGCAATTCGTTCCACATCACCGGGCCCTGGTATGCAAAAGAATGTTGTCCATATGACTTCGTTTTCAAAGTGGGAACAGTGAGTACACGATTGTCAGAAGAAGAGAAGAATGTAAGTATCTTGCTGGTGTATGCACATGGGTGAGGCCAGATAGGTATGTTGGACTGGAGTCTGTGAGTGAAACAAAACACAGAGAACAAATTTTGTGCTTGATTCTGTATCAAATTGATGGCCAGTGTAGGGTACAGAGCAATGGTGAGGTGTGCTCTGATCGAGGTGCTCTAAAGATGATCCGAGCAGCTGTGTTTTGAACTTTTTGAAGTTTCTGGAGTAAATATTATGACAAACCAGACAGAATTGAGTTATAATAGTCCAGTCTTGAAAGTATTAATGAACACACAAGTGTTTTAGTGGCATCAACTGAAAGATATTTACAAATGGAACTGATGTGTCTTGGTTCAAGATATGCAGCCTTGCATAAGTTCATGACATGTTGGTGCAGTGTGAGAGTACTGTTTAGAGTAACACCTAAGTTTTGTGCTGACAGTGAGAATTGAATGTTGGTGTTGCTGATATTTATTGTCTGAGGTAAAGGATGTGAATGAGAAAGTCTTTGTGTTGTGATCAGAATAGCCTCAGTTGTATCATCATTCATCTGCAGCATGTTACATGTCATCCATGGTAGCATCAACTTCAGTTGGGTGGCTAGACTTGTATATTTGGGTGTCATCAGCATACAATTGGTTAGACACTGGGTGATGATATATGACACTTGAGAGTGGCTGAGTGTATAGAATGAAGAGAACAGGGCCAATAACAGACCCCTGTGGAACACCACAACATAGATCAACTGAGCTGGAATGTATTCCATTTGCAGATACAATTTGTGTCCTGTTGACTAAGTAGGACTTTAACCACTGTAAGGCTATAGTCTGAATGCCAGATACATGCTGGAGACAGTGAAGTAATATATTATGGTCTATTGTGTCATATGCTGCAGACAAAATCAAGGAGGGTGTGGACTGTAATCTATCCACTATCCAAAGCAGAGAGAATGTCATTAAATACTTTCAGAAGAGTAGTTTCAGTACTGTGGCAAGGGCGATATGCAGACTGTACATTGCTAAAGAGACTTTGAAATCAAATGAGATACAAGTTGGGTTACAACAACCTTTTCTAAGATATTTTATATGAATGGGAGATTAGAAACAGGGCAGTAGTTCTTTAAATCATTATGGTCAAGTGTTGGTTTCTTCAGCAGAGGCTTTACGATGGAAGTTTTGAAAAATGATGGGAATTTTCCTGATGAGAGAGAGATATTAATAACATCAGTTAGTGAAGGCAATATTGGGTCTAAGCACTCAAGCAGCAGTGATGTTGGAATTAGATCAACTTCACAAGATTTTGATGCACTCTTCAATTAGACCAAATATTTCAGCTGTTTCTTTTAACACATTTGATTCTATTTCAGGTGTTCCATTTTACATATTATACCCAATATTTCAGGTGTTTCTTTATATATATATTTCATCATTTCCATTAAGGATAATGTCTTGTTAAAATTTCCTATCTTCAAAAGCAGTATTGATTATTATGTTCTTCACAGGTAAAATGAAACATGTCTGTGCATTTCAAAGCATTATATTGGATTCATTCAATATAGACCAGCTTCTCTTAACAAAACCTGTAGTCATTACTTAATATCCATTTAATGGTTATTCAAGATGTTCAGCTACATGTATACTGCTAGTCTTTGCTCTTTGATAGTCACTATCCTTAAATAACTAAACATGTATCTAATTGTTACATGTCTGGTTTTGAAATTTTAGGCCATCTTGTTTAGTAGAAACTAATATGTGTAGACTGTTGACAAGCCATGGTCATTTTAGCATGTTACATTAACTGTATATACTTGCTTATAGGTCAAGTCAAACTGCAGACATCAAAGATCCATATCTGCTGTGATTCATAATGCACCTTTAGCCCAAATATATGTGGTATTCTATTGGTTATATTTCAAATAATCTACACAGACTCAGATCTGCTGTCACCCTAGATGATGGCAGATCTGGTTTTGTGCAGTTTGCATTTGAACTCAACATTCAAGTGAGTATATACGGTATATTCCACCAGTGTCCCTTAGCTGAAATGGTACTTTAAAAAAAACAATAGTCACATATACAGACAGTGAGAAAGGGATGCTTGCTGACAGAGAGCCATTTATCTATCTTTAATGAATGTATTGTTAATTGATTTCAGTGTTGACCATCCATGTTTATCTGAACAATGATTGGTCACAGCTGGCTTTTAAATCTTATACCAGACTGGTCCTAGTCACATTTTCTATAAATGATGAAGTACTCTTAATTTCCTGGGTTTCTGTGCTCTTTCTTTTCAGCATGCTCATTGTCATAGGTCAGGTTTTGTCAAATCAATCGCTTTGTAGTTGTTCTGGCAGGTATGAATACAAGTCATTAAAATACAATTGGAAATCTTCATTGCAAATTGAAATGGTTATCAAAGTTTGAACATGAACTGAAGTTTCTTGTTAGAAAAAAGATAATAGATTGATAAAGCAGAGTTCAGCTCTGATTTTGGCTTGTAATAAATGAGCCGTTTATTTAGATAGGTTAAATATTAGCATAATTCTGTGAAAAATTAGCTAGACATGTCTAGATAGGAAAAGGTTTCTTTCTTCTAATCAATGTGAGTTCAGAAGCAAAAGAATGATCTCTTTTTCAAACAAGTAATTTTTCACTTTCATCAGTGTTTTAGATGTATGATATACACTATTAATTTTCGGACATGTATGTATGTTTAACTAATGCATTATGCTGGTTTAGCCATCAAAGACATCCATGATGAATTGCTAATTCCAAATTTTCTCCTATTTTTCATTTTGTCTATAACAATAAAGTTATCATAATAATCACAGAGGATTCTTGTCTTGCCTGAAAGCATGACATTTCACTTTTTTCCCAGTGGCAGCAGCACTATATCTGTCAACAATGTTACAGATTTTGTGTTAAATCCTTTTAAATTTTTAGTTATTTGTACCTTTTTGAGGAAGGTTAAAATAACAGAAACTTTTACACAGAGACTGATTTGTTTTTATTCTGGTGTTTCCATGTATTGTTTTATAATTAGAATTTGAGAATGAAGATTGCCCTGAGGAAAAAGAAGTTATTTTGACCTATTTATTGTGACCTATTTATTTTCATTTATTATTGCTTTATTTCAAAGAAGGAAAACATTATATTCAAACCAACCAGATCCCATAGTTATGAAGCTGTCCAAGCACACACCAAGCACCATAGTTACGAAGCTGTCTGAACACACATCAGGCCCCATAGTTACGAAGCTGATCAATCAATCCACCAATCAATCAATTAATACCTTTAAAATTTGTATATGCAGCTTTCTTTTGTGCTTATTGCCATTTATTGTAACAATATTTTAGATACAAGACAGTACAGCCATGGTCAAAATAAAACTTGTACACATCTATCAAATTTATGCCAGTTTGGGTTGAAAGAAAATGACATGAAATCATTTGATATAATTAAATGCACAAATGCCACAAAGTGAAAAGTATATTTTGTTTCAACTATCTAAAATTGTTACTTTTTCTTTGAATGGCATTTTATTTATTCAATCCCCAATCAATGGTATATGCATGCATCAAATTTTCAAACATTCTTGTTATGCCAGAGATCAGTATGACATTAGCAATGTATATACTGTGTTAACAAGAGAGAATTTGTATGTATGTAGAAATGTACACATGAAACTAATACCATCTGTTCAGGAATCAAGAATAACTCAGGAAGAAGTTACAGAACAAAACGTTCGTAAAATTTTGTCATGAATTCTTTTTGTTTGTTGTTGTTCTCAGGCAGTCTCAATTTCTTTATAGTAGGCATTTTTAGTTGAGAGGAAATTTTTAGCATTCTTGCTTAACATTATAACCACCATATATTTGCAATTGCTAAAATATAACATGCCCAAATGTAAAAATAAACCTTTTGGGCTGAATTGGAGACACCATAAAGATAAATTTATTTATGAAAAATACAAATACAAATATAGTACCAGTCTCCCAGTATAATCAAATATAGTACCAGTCTCCCAGTATAATCAAATATAGTACCAGTCTCCCAGTATAATCAAATATAGTACCAGTCTCCCATTATAATCAACATACCATATATCTGCTAACTAGACCCTAATCTGCCAATGCATAATGTAGCAGCAATCTGGGTCTATGTGTGGTTCTAATGATTACTTCTAACAAATTGCATAAATCTATTTATACTGGCACATTATACAATGAATACAGGTGAGTATATATGGTAACCTCAAATTAGTTATCTTACATGAACATAGTGCAAAAGTTAGAAATCGCAGCTTTTTAAACATTTTCATTGGCAATTATAATGTTGATGAAATTAATATTTTCCATGAAATTGGTGTACAATTAAATGAACTTTTTTTTTGATCTTTCATAGCTTCACCTTTTGTATATCAACCCACACTCCAGCGAACTGGAACCAATTTTCAGTTTTATAGTGAACAAAATGATTTACCTGTTTCACTTTCTATTGGCATTCATTCAAGACAAAACAGAGATCAGATAAAATCAGAAATAATCGTCGCTCCATCACAGGAGGTGGCCTTCCTACAGACTGTCCAATTTTGTTCTTGTTTTTTTTGTAACATCAAAGAAACATATCTTATTATAAATTCTAGGCACACATGACTTATAATTTCAGTTTTAATTGAAACAGTCATCATAAATTCCATTTTATTTCAATTTACTCACCTTTTGGATCCGCTTTGATAAACCACAGAGATAGTGTCTCGGGGATTAAATTAATTTTCATTGCTTTGCTATACGATATAATTAGGGAGTGTATTTATAAATAATGTATGTTAATTTTTAGAAAGACAGTCTTACTTTGACATACATTTTTGATACCAGTGAATGCAGACTGTACATTCAACAATAAGACATACAGTTACTTGTTTCACGTCAGTGCATACAATTGCACATTTAACATCAAAACTTGCTGCTGCATGATTCAGAAGCAAGTCATTTGGTTTTACCATATCTTTAATTGAGCAAATGCTATAGTCCAAAATGCTGACTTTAAAATGTACGATGCTGTGGTTAAGTTCTGTTTTTTCTTTCCAATTTTTGTTCAGCTAGCATTTTGTATTGCAAGCACTGCAACATAAGTGGGAGGCAGTGTTTTGTTAATAGACAGTAATGCAACATACGTGAGAGCAGTGTTTTGTTAATAGACAGCAATCCAACATAAGGGAGGCAGTGTTTTGTTAATAGACAGCAATGCAGTATAAGTGGGAGCAGTGTTTTGTTAATAGAAATTTTTCATTTTGATTTTGATTAAGATTGTGATTAAAATTTCATTGTAAAAATTGACAGTTCAGTTGGAATGAAGTATCGGAATGTTGTGAATTAAGTTCTTCATACAACCGTGATTGTTATGATTCTATCATAATGTGTGAGCAAGTCATAATGTGTTTAGGTTTGTGGTTAGAAATGCATAGTTATTTTTATGGTGGTTGAATTATTGAATTTAGTTATGTAATTTTAATTTGATTCAGTCAAGTCATACCTGAAACATTCACTTGTGTAGTAGTTACCCAGACTCCAGCATGGATGAGTAGAGGGCGTAGAAAATAAAACTGGTATTGGGTATTTGGAATGATGACTTAAAGCCCATATTTGAGGTCTCAGAAAGTTTAATATGAGGTTGGTGGTGGGGTGGGGATGGGGTGCTTGTCTACAAAAACATCCAACTGTTATTCATTTTTTTTTATTTATGACATATATAACAAAGCCGTTTTGGGATTCTTTTGACAAAACTCTTTAGACCATGGTCATCCTATTTAACACATGTATAGTATAATAACCCTAGACTATATTTCCCATGATAAGATCAGGGACCTAACCTAATAAATATATACAAAATAGGGGTGGGCTTATTATCTGACAATATATCTTTAGAAACAATTTGACAAAATTTGGGTAAGATTGTGGGTGGGCAGATCAAACATGGAATTATTACCAGATATATCTTTAGTAACTGTTTGGCAAAATTTAGGTAAAATAAGGATGGTTAGACATATCAAACATGGGGTTATTATCAGATCAATATATGGATGGTTAGACATATCAAACATGGGGTTATTATCAGATCAATATACAGATGGTTAGACATATCAAACATGGGGTTATTATCAGATCAATAACAACTATTTAACAACATTTGTGTAAAATGCAGGCAGCTTTATCATGAAGCATGTGCTTGTTATCAGGCAAATGTAATATGTTATGATTGCATATGAGAACATTGTTATCAAATAAATGTAATACATTATGATTGCATATGAGAACATTTTTATCAGATAAATGTAATATGTTATGATTGCATATGAGAACATTGTTATCAAATTAATGTAATACATTATGATTGCATATGATAACATTGTTTTCAGATAAATATCATGCATTTTAGATTGCATATGAGAACATTGTTATCAGACAAATGTAATATGTTATGATTGCATATGAGAATCAGATAAATATCATGCATTATGATTGTATATGAGAACATTTGTATCAGATAAATATCATGCATTATGATTGTATATGAGAACATTGTTATCAGATAAATGTAATACATTATGATTGCATATGAGAACATTGTTATCAAATAAATGTAATACATGTACATTATGATTGCATATGAGAATATTGTTATCATATATTAAATGTCCTACATTATGATTGTATATGATAACCTTGTTATCAGATAAATGTCATGCATTATGATTGCATAGGAGAACATTGTTATCAAATAAATGTAATACATTATGATTGCATATGAGAACATTGTTATCAGATAAATATCATGCATTTTAGATTGCATATAAGAACATTTTTATCAGACAAATGTCTTATGTTATGATTACATATGAGAACATTGTTATCAGATAAATGTAATACATTATGATTGCATATGAGAACACTGATATCAGATAAATATCATGCATTTTAGATTGCATATGAGAACAATGATATCAGATAAATATCATGCATTTTAGATTGCATATGAGAACACTGATATCAGATAAATATCATGCATTTTAGATTGCATATGAGAACAATGATATCAGATAAATATCATGCATTTTAGATTGCATATGAGAACACTGATATCAGATAAATATCATGCATTTTAGATTGCATATGAGAACAATGATATCAGATAAATATCATGCATTTTAGATTGCATATGAGAACACTGATATCAGATAAATATCATGCATTTTAGATTGCATATGAGAACAATGATATCAGATAAATATCATGCATTTTAGATTGCATATGAGAACAATGATATCAGATAAATATCATGCATTTTAGATTGCATATGAGAACACTGATATCAGATAAATATCATGCATTTTAGATTGCATATGAGAACAATGATATCAGATAAATATCATGCATTTTAGATTGCATATGAGAACACTGATATCAGATAAATATCATGCATTTTAGATTGCATATGAGAACAATGATATCAGATAAATATCATGCATTTTAGATTGCATATGAGAACAATGATATCAGATAAATATCATGCATTTTAGATTGCATATAAGAACATTGTTATCAAGTAAATGTAATAAGTACTTTATGGATAGTATACCATATATACTCATTTATAGGATGTGCCCAACTGAAAACTGCTCAGTTCCTGTTCTCTGGTGCATTATGCACCAAAATATTTGGGTATGTGCAGTTTAGTAGGAATAATCAGTAGAACAAACAAATAGACCATGATGTGCAAGCACATTATTCAAAGGCAGATCAGGACCTTTATTGTTTGCAGTTTGACTCAACTTATTTGCTGGTATATATGGTACAAGTTTATTTAGGTAACATCAATGAATGTTTTAGAGTTATAATCATGCCATTGATGAACAGTATTATTAAATACTTTGTTATTGGGACTCGGCTGGAGACACTGATATTTTGTTCTGATAAATACCTTGTTACATAGATGATAATAATTTTTAAGAACACAGTTTTTGCTCAACAGATCTAAAGAACTGGATGAATGAAAAAAGTAAATGTATCCCCCTATATTGGTAAATACAACGTATGTGTATAGGTATGTATCAATATATCTGGTCATTATTAAGAACTACCTGTAAAGGCTATTTGCATAATTACTTATCTGGAAATATATCTCGAGAAAGAATGAAGGTGGACATGGAATATTCTGTTCAAAGGGTGGACTGAAGGTCCAGGCATCTATGTCTTTTAAATATTTTTTCAAAGAGTGATTTAGATATCCCCAGGTCAATCTGTACCTAAGACAGATATTTTAGTGCGATGGTACCATACTTCGTTTTGTTATACAACTGTAAAGTACATAGATCCAGACTTTCTCTTGTATGATAAGCTGACACATTGGGGTTGTTGTTCATCCAGCTTGTGATTTTAGGCAAACAGCATAGACTTTGATTTATCTGTACATTGCATGCTGTATATGCTCACATATAAGTCAGATCTAAGTGAAAATAACATAGATCCTGTTCTTCCATTGCATAATGAATTCACAGATTTGGGTCTATGGTGTTTTCACTTGGTTCTGAATTTTTTCTGATCATGTGTAGTGATGGCCAAAATGGGTCAACAGTTTTCATACAGACTGATATGTTTTATTATGAGTAGGTGCAATATTAAATGTAACAGTGTGCCATTTACCAATAATTTAGTTCACTTGTAAATCAGATTGTTCACTTGTAAGTCAGATTGCAACAAAATATGCTGAATTATGTAAATTGTAGCCTCATTGTCCCATCTGAAAAAAATCACTTGATCAACAGATGAAACCAAATACCATATATACTTGCTGATAAGTACAGTCCAGATAGAGCTACTAACAAAGATCTGCAACAAGATCTGGCAGACAGGTGAATGGTCAACACTGTTGACCCAGTCACTGATTATAATACTCCCCCCCTCTGAAAAAGGCAATCTCCAGCTGTGCCAAAATTACAGAACTATCAGTTTGATCAGCCATGCTAGTAAGGTGATGCTGAAGATCATCTTGAACAGATTGAAACCACAAGCAAAAGAAATAATTGCTGAAGAACAAGCAAGGTTCATGAGTGGAAGAAGCACAACAGAACAAATATTCAATCTTAGGGTTCTGTGTGAAAAGTACTCGCAATATCAACAAGACATCTATCATGTGTTCACAGATATCAAAAAGACCTTTGACAGAGTGTGGCATGAGGAATTGTGGGCCACAATGAAGTACAACATGGGTCAAAAGTTGACCAATGCCATCAAGCAGCTGTATGCCAAGGCAACCAGTGCAGTAATTGCTCAAGGTTCTGTGGGGTGCTGGTTGAAGACAACGGCTGGAGTAAGTCAAGGCTGTCTCCTGTCACCCATGCTTTTTAACATCTACTTAGAGTGTATCATGAGCAAAGCCCTGGAAAACTACTGTTGGACAGTCAGTAATAGAGGGTGTAACATCACCAACCTACATTTTGCAGATGACATTAATGGGCTGGCAGGCAGTGAAGATGAGCTTGCCACCTTAGTGAAAAACCTGGATGAAACATCTTCCAGAATTTGACATGGAGATAAGTGCCAAGAAAACAAAGCTGATGACAAATAGTGGCAGAAAAATCTGAGCCAAGATTAAAGTCAGTCTTGACAGGAAATGGAAACAGTGGCCAGTTACAAAATATTGGTTCCATAATCACCGAAGTAAAGCATTCATTTACTCACGATCAGCACAAACAATGGCAGTTATGTCAAAGCTAAGACCCATCTGGAGAGACAAGAATATGTCTGAAAACTAAAATCAGACTATTGAGTCCACTAGTCATCTCAGTCTTTTTGTATTCATGTGAGGCCTGGACTCTGACAGTAGAATTACAATGAAGAATCCAGACACTTGAAATGAGATGCTACAGAACCATCCTTGGCATTTCTTACATGGACCACATCATAAATGAAGAAGTGCAAAACACCATCAGGCATAAAGTAGGCCATTATGAAGACCTCACCACTGTCATAAAGAGAAAGCTGAAATGGTATGGCCATGTCATTAGAGCCAATAGTCACAACAGTACTGCAGGGCAGCATCCAGGGTGGCAGAAGGAGAGGTAGATAGAGAAAAAAAGTGGACAAGAACATCACAGAATGGAACAGTAACAGTTTTGTGGAGATACAATTATTGGCACATGATTAAGACAAGTGGAGGGAACTGGTCATGTGTTCAGCAGCACAGTGCCTCAATGACCACACTAGGTCAAGACTGATGATGATGATGATGTTGTTGAAGATGATGATGATGATGATGATGATGATGATGATGATGATGATGATGATGAAGTACAGTCCAACTGCAAGCAGCATAGACTTTGACCTGTCATTGTATAATTTGGCAGTATATCAGTGTCTGTACTGTTGGTTCTACTGATTACTCCTAGCAAACTGAATAGACCAAGATTCATCTGCCCATTATGTAATGGTAGATCTGGGTATATGCAGTTTGAATTTGGACCTGATTTCAGAGTGAAAACAGAAGGCAATCATAATTACCTGAAACCATTTTGCTCCATGAATTTTATCCCAGTAATTTTATCTCCCTCGACTTTCATCAGTAAATATATCAGGCAATCATTTGAAAAATAAAATCATTTTGCTTAAGTTTCATGTGCTTCTGTTTCCTTATTCTCAAAGATGTGTTTATCTTTACAGGTATCCAGGTATTTAGCATCTATTATTTCCATGATAGTTCTGTATTGGTTTTATGTGTTGACTAGAACCAAGCAGCACCAGTTGGTCTGCAGATGGCATAGTTTTGATCATGAGATACCACTGCATGCAGGTGTGAAATTGATTTGCCTAATTTATGTATCAAATATCAAGGAATAGTACAAATTAATACCTTTGACAAAGGTGTTCTATTATTGTGTTTCATTGACTATCATAACATATATCAAACATTGTGGTGGTCCCATGTTTGGCACTCTGAATTCTAGGCCTTTATGATTATTTTATGACAGGTGTAAAATGGTAATTGAATTTGTCAACTCTGTAACAAGTTTTTTCATCCATAGTAGTTAAATACATTAGTATTAGAAAATGCATTAGTGTAAATACATTAGTATTAATAAATACATTAGTATTAGTAAATACATTAGAGTATTAATAAATATATTAGTATTAGTAAATACATTAGTATTAATAAATACATTAGTATTAGTAAATACATTAGAGTATTAATAAATACATTAGTGTTAGTAAATACATTAGAGTATTAATAAATATATTAGTATTAGTAAATACATTAGAGTATTAATAAATATATTAGTATTAGTAAATACATTAGTATTAGTAAATACATTAGAGTATTAATAAATACATTAGTATTAGTAAATACATTAGAGTATTAATAAATACATTAGTATTAGTAAATACATTAGAGTATTAATAAATATATTAGTATTAGTAAATACATTAGTATTAATAAATACATTAGTATTAGTAAATACATTAGAGTATTAATAAATATATTAGTATTAATAAATACATTAGTATTAGTAAATACATTAGTATTAGTAAATACATTAGTATTAATAAATACATTAGTGTTAGTAAATACATTAGTATTAATAAATACATTAGTATTAGTAAATACATTAGTATTAATAAATACATTAGTGTTAGTAAATACATTAGTATTAATAAATACATTAGTATTAGTAAATACATTAGTATTAATAAATACATTAGTGTTAGTAAATACATTAGTATTAATAAATACATTAGTATTAGTAAATACATTAGTATTAGTAAATACATTAGTATTAATAAATACATTAGTATTAATAAATGCATGCGTATTAGTAAATACATTAGTATTAATAAATACATTAGTATTAGTAAATACATTAGAGTATTAATAAATACATTAGTATTAGTAAATACATTAGTATTAGTAAATACATTAGAGTATTAATAAATACATTAGTGTTAGTAAATACATTAGAGTATTAATAAATACATTAGTGTTAGTAAATACATTAGTATTAATAAATACATTAGTATTAGTAAATACATTAGTATTAGTAAATACATGAGTATTAGTAAATACATTAGTATTAATAAATACATTAGTATTAGTAAATACATTAGTATTAATAAATACATTAGTATTAATAAATACATTAGAGTATTAATAAATATATTAGTATTAGTAAATACATTAGTATTAGTAAATACATTAGTATTAGTAAATACATGAGTATTAGTAAATACATTAGTATTAATAAATACATTAGTATTAGTAAATACATTAGAGTATTAATAAATATATTAGTGTTAGTAAATACATTAGTATTAATAAATACATTAGTATTAGTAAATACATTAGAGTATTAATAAATACATTAGTGTTAGTAAATACATTAGTATTAATAAATACATTAGTGTTAGTAAATACATTAGTATTAGTAAATACATTAGTATTAGTAAATACATTAGTATTAGTAAATACATTAGTATTAATAAATATATTAGTATTAATAAATACATTAGTATTAGTAAATACATTAGTATTAATAAATATATTAGTATTAATAAATACATTAGTATTAGTAAATACATTAGTATTAGTAAATATATTAGTATTAATAAATACATTAGTATTAGTAAATACATTAGTATTAATAAATATATTAGTATTAATAAATACATTAGTATTAGTAAATACATTAGTATTAGTAAATACATTAGTATTAGTAAATACATTAGTATTAGTAAATACATTTGTATTAATAAATACATTAGTATTAGTAAATACATTAGTATTAATAAATACATTAGTATTAGTAAATACATTAGTATTAATAAATACATTTGTATTAATAAATACATTAGTATTAGTAAATACATTAGTATTAGTAAATACATTAGTATTAATAAATATATTAGTATTAATAAATACATTAGTATTAGTAAATACATTAGTATTAATAAATACATTTGTATTAATAAATACATTAGTATTAGTAAATACATTAGTATTAATAAATACATTAGTATTAGTAAATACATTAGTATTAATAAATACATTAGTGTAAATACATTTGTATTAATAAATACATTAGTATTAGTAAATACATTAGAGTATTAATAAATATATTAGTATTAGTAAATACATTAGAGTATTAATAAATATATTAGTATTAGTAAATACATTTGTATTAATAAATACATTAGTATTAGTAAATACATTAGTATTAATAAATACATTATAGTATTAGTGAAAATTTAACAATAATGTTGTTAAATGAAGACCATACCATATTTTTGTTTTTGTGTATTAAAATATCTCAACTTTAAATATATAATTTGTATAATTTGTAAAACATTTGTATGATTATTTTTAAAAATTACAATAGGATCTTTGTATTAAACCCATATTTTAAAACAAGTGTATTATTTTAGGTCTGTACCATTGTGATATCGACCTTCAATTTAAATTTGTAAAAAGCTGTATGTGGTACAATAAATAAAGATTGAAAGTGTTCTGTCCTTTTATGTTTTATTTGTTTAATGAAATAATAATAATAATAATAATAATAATAATAATAATAATAATAATAATAATAATATAATAATAATAATAAGAACAATTTAAGAGGGTTACACCAATAATTGCATGAAAATAATCTTCATTTGTTCTCTGCATATTTAAATATGGAGTACATGTATATAATTACAACAACTACAGTGTGCTGCTAATACTACTACATTTAATAATAATAATAATAATAATAATAATAATAATGATAATAATAATAATAATATTAATATTAATAACAACAACAATAATAATAATAATAATAATAATAATAATATTAATAATAATAATAATAATAATAATAATAATAATAATAATAATAATAATAATAATAATAATAATAATAATAATAATAATAATAATTATTAAAGAAGGTGACACCATTAATTGCATGGAACTAATCCTCATTGTGTCCACTGTATATTTACATACAGAGTATAGGTATACAGTTGCAAACAGAATAACAATACTACTATTTTTATGTATAAAAATACATAGTTATAAACACAATGACAATAATAATAATATTGTTTTTTTTTTTTTAAAACAACCCATTATATATAACCTTCACATATATATGGACATAATAAAATGAAAAATACATTGGGGCTGGGAATAACTGAACCTGTAATTTATTTTCATATGGATATACACGGTATATACTTCATGTGTACACTAAAGTGGCAAGAATTACTTGTGCCCATTGTCTACATATGAATACTGAAGAATGTGTGATTTCAAATATTCAATGTTTTTGGCTTTAATTTAAAATTTAAGTTACTCCCCCCATTATGATAGCAGCTTAATCTGGCTATGGCTGAAACATTTACCAAATTCATTTATATACAATAACCAAAACAACTCAGTTTAAATGATCCAATTTGAAAGTCAACCTTTTACCCAATTATTGCTTGTTAGAATTGCAACAGACAGTTATATAAGTGGAAGTCTTTGGCAATATGCATGCTGTCTTCACTTTACATGCAATTATTTTATTTCTTGTCCATCTGGTATCTTTTATTATGATGGCATCCAGTTTTGTAAGACATGTCTTTGTTGACTATATTGTAGTATGGACTTTTTTCCAGTTTCCTTCCAAAACAATACAAGCAGAATCATTACAGTACACTCACCCCATGACCTTAAGGACATTAATCATTTTGGTTTGAGTCTAGTGAGAAGCAGTTGTGTTTTTGCAAATTAATTAAATGATTATTTACAGAACTTACAATTAGTTTTAGAAGTTGAAAACGATTATGATATTAGAGAAAATATATTAGATTATGTTTCTCTTAAATTAGCAAGAATATCTCAGATATAGATTTTAAAGAAATAGATATTTTATAATTGAACTCTGAAATCTTTGTCAACCTTTACACTTAAACCACATTTATTTAACATTTGTATTTAGAGGAAGATGTTGAAAGTGAGTGTGAGTCTGATCAGATATACATGTATTATAATCATTTATATGTTTTTAAATCAACTTCTAGACAACTCATTAGTGAGATATAAAATGTTTAGTTTAATGTAGGAAACACAGATCTATGTAATATCAAACAATTCAAGCCAGTTAAAGAAATATGATATCAGTTGTCTCCAGTGAAGTCCGCTCTAGGCTTATATATTTACCAGAGGACTGGCTAAGGAGAGTCTGTGGCGATCGAGCAAGTAACAACATGGAATCATATGTGCCAGTGATGGAGATTGTCCCAACTCAGGCTCTCAGTACCCTTATGGGTATTGGGTTAAAACCTGCAAATAGCTGGGGCCTTCGAGCGGCAGAGAAAAGAACTACTTTACTCTTGATATGGGACAAAGAAGAAATTGCTTCACCGGGGAATCTGCAATGCAGGAGAAATAGGGGTAGCGGAAGACAGAGGAATAAGACCCAGTCAGACCGAAAAATAACCCAAACACCACCACCACCACCAGTCCATTTACAGACGGCTTCACAACCCTTACCTGGGGTTACTGCATCTGAAGTACCTAAAACGACTGTAGAAGACACATTGGCTGAGATAGCCAATAAATTTCATCTACTCTACAAAGAACTGACTGAACTTGGGGTTTCGTTCACACCTATAGAAGATGAAATTACTTCACCCCCACCATCAACACCTAAGGAGCAGCAGCAACCACCACCACCACCATCTATGCCAACTGCTCAAAAATCTTCAATTTTGGCGGTTGAATTGGAGAAAGATTTGGAAGTATCATAGACTTCTGATGAAGAAGAAGAATCACCTTTCCTTCAACCTTAGAAAATAGTTAGAATGCCACAGAAGAAAAAGACCAAGCTCATGACGTCACTATGCACGAACTGGGACTTGCCAAAACCATGAAGGATGAGAAAAAAGCCGTCAACTTTATCAATGCAGTCACCTATATAGGATACCAGTCCCTTGACACACCACACCCTAGAAGGGCTCAATGGCATTTTGGAGCTCAAATCCTGTCCAGCTACTATTATGACATCTTTGAGGGAAGGCCAATCTCTCACCTGTTTGATGCGGCAAAATACATTGGTAGCTTACACGACATAGAATTCCCACGAGTCTGTGTAACTGAGCAGTGAACTGCAGCCCGCCTTATACAGTTGGAAGAAAAATGAGAAACCTTCCAATAAAATAGCCCTTTTAATGGCTTTCGCCATATCTGCCATTTATTTTTATTGAGTTCTCATTTGGTATGAGAACTCTATTCGAACAAGCTCTATTGAAAAATCTGACATGATCATTACGAAACACCACTCCAAAATTTACAATCTATTCTAACCTAACAGTGACCCACCTACATATGTCCCATAGACATTTTAGTTTAAAAATTTGTTAGGAACTTATAATATGTACACTGTGTACTAGAAATATTGGTATGTTAAGCATTAGGAAAATTCTACAACTTATTGAATTTGACTCAGTTGCACAGGTGGCTGACACATTATTGGTTTTATTTTGTCAATTAGTAAAACTGGACTGAATTTGAAATAAGTATGGCTAGGGCATTCCTTGGCGTAAACGACATCCATCTATGACATCGGCTGGACGACCTCCGGGACCTTTTCCTCCTTTTCCTCGTCCATAGCCCATCAACATAGCGATATGAGAAGACTATTTTTCTCTTGCTATTCTTTGGTGCCATTGCACCCCTGTAACAAACTACCTGATTGGTTGATAGGGTTGAGTGTGTGTTGGGTCTATTCCCACTCACCCAGGGTCTTACATTCATGTCATTAGCCACTTTTTAGTGGTATGACATGACGACCAAAATTAACAAGCGCACTTTGTGCGTTAAATTCCCGTGGGGATGTGGCACCATTCCTTCCCCACGGGAAACCAACCATCATATAAACGATGGCTAAACTAGTGAACAAATGACCTTTATGGCCGGTGTCACTATAATTCAACTTCATCATCATGGCTAAGGAGAGTTTGAATTTGAATTAAAGAAAACATGTAACCAAGCTGTTTGTTTGTTGGTTCTACCAGCTAATTCCCCAATGTAGTTGCCACCCACCCCAATCAGCTACAACAATATTCTGACAATTTAGGTAAAATCTTATGATCAGCATGATATTGTGTATTTCATGACAAAATTTATTAATACAGTGGACATACCAGCTGGAATTCATAAAATGCTTTTGTAGATTTTGACCAAAGAACAACTTGCAGTGTGGCCACAAACTTGAAACCAGTTTTTTTTAAAAAAAAATAAAGGAGTCATCTAAGGTTGTGCTAATGAACACATCTTGTAAAGGTAAATACAGTAAACCTGTCTGAAAGAATACCCATTCTGCCAACTGTCATGTTACAACAGGTTTAAGCAAAAGACCAGTTACTTAGGTTAAAATTCAACACAGTTTCACTGCAGATGTATTGCTTATTCATATTGCTTGTTACAATTTTGCATGCATTCACCAGATGCTAATTTTATATAGCAGCATAAATATAAGTTTCTTTAAATTTTCCCATTTTTTTTTGAAGATTACATGCACATGTTTTATCATATGAGTTGCAAACTTATCTAAGTTAATATTTATTTATCTTGTCTGTATAATATTTTGATTTAATTAATTATTTCATTCAATATTAGAATTTTTCTCTTTGCAAAAGAGGTTCTGCCTAGGATGTCAGAACAGAAGATCATGAAGACTTACATTTTAAATTTTGCTCAAAGTTTTGACTTTAAATTCATAAGCAAATATGTTTTTGGAAACCTGTATACATGGTGTTATTTGCAAGGTTCAAACAACTTTTGTGTGTGTGTGCATGTGTGTGTGTGTGTGTGTGTGTGTGTGTGTGTGTGTGTGTGTGTGTGTGTGTGTGATGAGAACTGCATATATACTTGTCACAAAAATAGGTCACTGTGGTTTAAGACCATAGAGTCTCATAATGTCTTTTGTACACTGCTTTATTTTCATGAAAGAAATATTATTGTTATTATATAGGCAAACATTTGCTTTGAATCCATACCATTATCATCACCATGCTGTGCACCAGAGACACTAAATTAACATCTAATTATCTCAGTATTCTTACCCCAGTGGCACAGATGCTTGAAACACTTACCAACCCCCAAAATATTGATTGAGCATGTGAAAATCATATACAGACAATTTCAAATGAGTCTAACAAAACATTTAATTTTCATTATTAATAAACAGCACAATCTGATATGCAAGTTTTTTATTTCAGGCACCTACTAGGTGACAAAATGCATCATAGGACACTTTTCTTTGATTATTTAGTTTTTAAAGTCCATAGGCAAACATGTAATGTTACATATTATGTTGTAAATTCTGTGCTATTATATTCTATTCTAATGCATTTTAGGATGCTCTTGTCGTAGCAAATAAGCATGGGACAGTAATGATTTTATTTGCAAGCAATGTCACAGGGACTCCAGAATATGACAATAAGGATTTGATATGCAGGCAAAGGCACAGGGACTCCAGAATATGACAATAAGGATTTGATATGCAGGCAAAGGCACAGGGACTCCAGAATATGACAATAAGGATTTGATATGCAGGCAGAGGCACAGGGACTCCAGAATATGACAATAAGGATTTGATATGCAGGCAAAGGCACAGGGACTCCAGAATATGACAATAAGGATTTGATATGCAGGCAAAGGCACAGGGACTCCAGAATATGACAATAAGGATTTGATATGCAGGCAGAGGCACAGGGAGTCCAGAATATGACAATAAGGATTTGATATGCAGGTAAAGGCACAGGGAGTCCAGAGTAGGATAGTAAGGATTTGATATGAAAGCAATGGCATACCAACTCCAAAATATATAAATAAGGATTTTGTATGCAAGGAATGTCACAGGGACTCCTGTATGACAGCAAGTATTTTATATGCAAGCAATGACACAGGGACTCCAGAAAATGGCAATAAGGATTTTCTATTTTCTAGTTAAGTGTTGTTAGTGGTGTATTTGACTGTAAACTTTTTTCCCATCCCTAAAAGACAATGGTTGAAGAATAGCTATTTTTTATGTAGGCAACATGATTGCAAGTCATTTGCACTGGCCATACCCAACCCCATCACAATCGAACCTCCACACTCAATCTCATATACCCAACACTCCACAATCTCCACACTCAATCTCAATATACCCAACACTCCACAACCTCCACACTCAATCTCATATACCCAACACTCCACAACCTCCACACTCAATCTCATATACCCAACACTCCTCAACCTCCACACTCAATCTCATATACCCAACACTCCACAACCTCCACACTCAATCTCATATACCCAACACTCCACAACCTCCACACTCAATCTCATATACCCAACACTCCACAACCTCCACACTCAATCTCATATACCCAACACTCCACAACCTCCACACTCAATCTCAAAATACCCAACACTCCACAACCTGTTGCCCCTCTTTCATGTTGTATTGAGTAAACCATAGTAACTGAAAATTAAAATTAATCCTAGTCTTATTGGAAAATAAGAATTTTTTGTGGTGAAAATATAAGCAAACATTATCAAATTTTCTGTTGAAAATAATGCTTCGAATCAGAAACCTAAATTTAATGGAAATGACAAGGAAATGCCACATGTGGTTCCCAGTTGTTTTGATATTAGCATATTGTATTTTAATCATTACTACCTTAGAAAATGGCTTACAGACTACTGGGGTAATGAACTATTGCATAAGGGGAGTAATTCAGAAAATGATTGGTTTTACTGCTGCTGAATTGTGACGTCATTACCCTGCAATTTGCTAAGACAGGTGAGAAGCCTTCATATGTCATGTGTGATAGAGAATTCCCACCCATGGGGTCAGAATTTGTTGTCAAGAGTTTTCCCTGTCTCACTTGAATGCATATGATTGATTATTTTCTCTCATTTGGAACCAGAAAAGAGAAATGGGAAAAATATGGCAGGTTGGCAATATTGTTTAAGGCAACACTACTAATTGGTTGAATTTTTGTTTATAACCCAGAAAAAATGCTTTATCAATATGCTGCTAGTACTGTATGTACATGCCTATAAGACCAGTCCAACTGCAAACTGCACAGACCCAGATCTGCCATCGCATAATGTGCCAGCAGATCTGGGTTTGTGTGGTTTGTTATGAGTAATAAGTTAAACAAACAAGATAGAATTTGATCTGCATGTGCATTGCAGACCAGGATCTGTTTTGTTTGTAGTTTGACTTATATGCAAGTAATTACGGTATTCATGAGAGTATAATGGTTTGATCTGTTGTGTTGCAGCATACTTTAGTGTTGAATTGGTACAAGCCTTAATATGCATTAGTGTGATGGAACCATTTCACCTTAGGTCAAAATTTTACAGGTAACACAGGTTGATCACCTGGAGTCTGTAAAAAATTCTGACCCCAGGGGTGAAGGTTTCTGACTCCATGGTTAAAAGATTCCAACCCAAGGGGTGGAAGTTTCTGACCCCATGGTTTGGAAATTTCTGACCTAATGGGGGGGGGGGGAATTTCCTTCAACTGCTCATGCTTTAAGATATAAATACATGTATGATGCAAATACCATATGCACTTAGAGTCCAACTGGAACTGCACAAGGCAGATCTGCTATTGTATTATGTGCTGACAGATCTGGTTCTGTGCAGTTTGTTAGGAATAATGATAAAACGAACAATACAGACCCTAATTTGTAGGTACAATTTGATCAGTATTTACTCGACTTATAAGCAATTAATAATATTAGTGTTGACCTTGATTATTGTGAAAGAATGTACAGTTGATTATGGAAATTTCTTTTCACAAACATGCACACACACACACACACACACACACACACACACACACAAACAGATGCACAAATGGATGCACACACACACACACACACACATGAGAGGAAAAAGTGTCCCACTGACTGTTAGCCAGGCATATGTATCAAAAAGGGTTACAGGTAACTGATTACAGGCAACTGATTACAGGTAGCCACCTTAAAATACAAAGAACTTCTGACTGATTTCACAAAGATCTGAAAATCTGATGTGTCAGATTCAGCACTTCCGACATTGATGCTAATGCTACACAAATAGGCTGGTACCTGTCTTTTGTCATTCTATAAGAAATGTTCCAGTTAGCTAAGCCTGGTATTTTGTCATTGACACAAAGCCTTCAAACCTTAATTCTACCAAAGACTTTCTAGTGTTGAAAGATAATCCACATGTAAAGATCTGTGTTGATAACCTTCTTCTAGGAGTGACACTACAGACTTTTGTCATATCAAATTATCTCTTGTAATGGATGCTCAGGTTAGGGTGATTTCTGAGCCAGTAATACTATCGGATGACTTTGTCATAATCAGAAGATGTTTTGTTTGGATTCTGATTGTAGAGGGTGTCACTTTAAAAAATGTTGTAATGGTAATTTGAGGTTGTCTAATGAATGGAGAAGCTTATAAGAGTGTTCAGTCACAAGTTTACACCACTATAGAGAACCTTGATTTTGGGGAGAGACTAAAATGATGATATCAAGGATTTATATTTATCAGTGCAATGTTGATGAATACTACATGTATATCTTAAAAACTTGAATAAATTTCCTTAAATTATGATTACTGTGGTACAGAGGTAATTTTCATAGAAAAAGTGTTAAGCACTTTTAAAGAGCTAAAACACCCTTTTCCCATGTATATGTGGACCACAAAATGAATATTTCGCAAGAAAATTGATTGCATCTTTGAAATGATCTGTCAGATTATAATAATGTCAAATTTCAGCAGCAGACTTTGTGGTTTTCATAGAAAGGGCTTCTCTCATATTAGAGAACTCATTATGATAAGGTAGAGATGCAGTTGTAGAAAATTTTACTCAGAGCTACTTTCTTCTTAACCACTATATTTTTGACTGTAATGTAAGAGAGAGTGAATTGCTGTATTTAGAAAAGAAATGGTTGGACTTTGTTTAAGCACCTAATCAAGAGTATTTTATGCTTTGTTAGTAGTTTTTGCTTTAGCACTGGATTAAGAACATTTTATAGGTTTTTTTAATAGTAGTTATTAATTAACCTAATTACATGTACTAAAATATGGCAATGAAATTAGACCTATGTACAAAAGGATCCATTGTTTTATTAAGCATTTCACATTTCTGCTAATTGTTAGAAATAACTAAAATAAATGAATAGCTGCATTTGGGAATTAAGGCTGTTTGCTCATGAATATTTGGAATTGAATATATTAGAATAAACTTATAGCTAATTAGAAAGTTCTGGTAATGTATTTTTAATAGTTTTGCTATGTAGCATTTGTTTGGTATGAAATAGCCTGAATTGTGCTCTGTAACCATGTGTGTGTGTGTGTGTGTGTGTGTGTGTGTGTGTTTGTGTGTGTGTGTGTGTGCATGCATGCGTGTGTACATATACACACGTCCACACACACAAAGTGGGTACTGCCCTGATTTTTCTTATTGCAATAAACAGGTCGACAGCATATTGTGATACCTGTAGTACTTGCAGTGTGATGGTATTATGTAGAAAGTGCAAAATAATATTCAGGAGTAAGCAAGTAGTACAAATTTTTAATACAACTTTGATTTCTTTTAAAAGTTTATCTTTGATTTCTTTAAATATACAGCATCATATGTTTTTGATTAATTTTAAAATAGTTATATAACTTGGATTCATTTAAAAATTATAACTTTGATTTTGTTCAATATATCATATAACTTTATATTTATTTTAAATGTCTTCAAGTGAATAATGATTGGGAATTTGTCTAACTGGCATCTTCTCAACCCATGCAACATAATAGCAGCTATGATTTATCATTCCACTAATGAAGTGCAGACTTCAATATGTTTCAATCTGAACAGTTAACAAGTTTATTGATTATATTTCAATCATTCTTGGAATGCTGCCAGCTTATAAAGTACCCAAGGATTCAAGTTTGCTGTGTTTGGATCATTGCTATGACAAAAAAATGGAAGCATATTTTCAGCTAACATAATAATAATAATAATAATAATAATAATAATAATAATAATAATAATAATAATAATAATAATGACTTTGTATAGCACCTAATGTTTAGAAGCTCTAAGCGCTTTACACATTTATAATGATATGACTACAAAACAAACAAAAAATTATTTAAACAAAATATCTTTTAGAAATCCTTTTGAAGCTTCAGATAAACAGTGACTCGACAAAAAAAATTAAACAGAAAAAGGGAAAGCTGGATTGGAAATTGTATATGCATGTTTTTTAAAGAAATACAGGATAAAATGGATCCTTGGTAAGGTATACCAAAAAGATACTGATATAATGATACTAAATAACACACCTGTACCTGTAATACATACATAATTGATGCTAAAGAAGTCCTAATATAACAGTAGATATGAATGATACCTGTGCTTCTTGAACACTTTCATAGGTTAATGCTAGAGGCTAAGTACATCTCCTATTATCTGCAATAAGGAGCATCTTGTAAAATCGTTTAGAAATAAAATGATCAAAGAAAATGAATGACTTTGTTTCAGTCACACACGTAGAAATAAAATGATCAAAGAAAATGAATGACTTTGTTTCAGTCACACATGTAGAAGACAATTAAAAACTACAGCTGCCTATGTCTTATCTGTAAGTATCAGAATTGTATTTTGTACAAATGCGAACAGCCGCATCGAAGTAATGGAGTTTGATATACCGTATATACTCACTTATAAGATGATTCAAACTGTAAACTGCACCATGTGCCAGCAAATCTGGGTCTGTGCAGTTTTTTAATTGCAATCAGTAGAATAAACAAAATACATAGACTATGATCTGCAGGTGCTTTGTACTTAACAGATCAGGATCTTTGTTGTTTGTGGTTTGACTTAACTTGTAAGCAATTATATATGGTACAGAAAGTGTGATATCGAATTGAATTGAAGGAGAGTAGTGATGATAATGGGAATGCAAATAACAATTTATAGACATATCAGGACTTCTAAGACTACTGGAACATTAAATGTTGTATAATAAGAAAAAGCTTGACACCAGGGCTAAAGCTTGACACCAGGGCTAAAGCTTGACACCAGGGCTATAGCTACCATTCTGTTTCATTGTTTGTATTTTTACATATATTGCTTTTTTACTATAGCATGATTCCACAAAGTCATACAAGTGTACCGCATTCAAAATGAGGGTGTCTTGTTGCAAGATTTATTCTAAATAAATATATTTTTGTATTTGGTTGTGACCCCTCCAATGGAATACTGGTTAGTTTATTTGCTTCAGATGTGGGAGGTCGCAGGTTCAAAAACACTAAAGACTTATGAAAATGATACTAACAGCTGCCTCACTAGGCACTCAGCATTAAGAGGTTAGTGTTAGGACATGATGATCTTGTGCTACATGTCTGTGGCATGATGTCCCAATGCTAGACATCAATATAAACTGTCACACTGCAGATATTATAGCAATATGGCTGAAAAACTGTTAAACATTCAAAACACCCACACAGCTCAAACTTTCTGAAAAGGTGTAAATTAAAGCACATTATGAGCTGGCATCGAATGTAAATCGAATGATACTGATTCATAAAATAAAGTCTATTTAATGGAATATATGGATTATCTGATGGACCATGATATTCTTATCTAGGGATCCTAAAAGAATGTCAGAAATTCTTATCAAATGTCAATACATAAAGTTACAGTACAAAATTGCTTATAAAAAGTCAAACTTCACAGACCCATAATGTGCTGGCAGATCTGGCACTATGTGGATTCTTAGGCATAATCAGTGAAACAAACAACATAGACCCTGGTCTACCCGTACATTGTGATGTTAAATCAGGGTTTGTGTTGTTTACAATTGGATCTGGCTAACTAGCAAATACATATGGTATATGTTGGGGATAATATTGTAATGGAACTTAGAGAAGACCCCCCTCCCCGCTGAGGTTTACCAATAAAAAGACCATTCAGCTAAAATTAGTTAGGGAAATATTGAGCCATTCTTATTTGATTTTATTAATTAAAGCCCAAGATCAGGATGTGAATGGGATAATTAGTTTGAAATTGAAACAATCATTGGAAATGTGCCCACTGAAATAAAAATTTTCAGACTATGGGTTTAAGATTCATTTATGGTGCAAGTCCATTGCAACTGGATAGATTTTATGGGGTCTTTTGATGTATATCAGGTAGTTAGAAATCCCACAAAAACCATGGGCCAATCATATCCTTATCATATATATTGCAGTATTGAAATCAATTAAAAAATCCCACAAAAACCATGGGCCAATCATATCATTATCATATATATTGCAGTATTGAAATCAATTAAATATCTGCTACCTGTAATTGCCTCTGTACATTATTCACCAATAAATGTAATGTGGTTCCATCTAATAAATGACCACACCACTGGCAAATATAGTTAATTAATTTTTCAAAAGAACCTCAACCTCTACAGATTTGTTTAAGTATCTGGAATTAGTTCCACTAGATACAGCTTATATATATAAAACTTAAACATAAGCTAATTAATGATTATAACATGGTATTTTTTTTTTAATCTGAAGTAGAATTTTGAAACTTGGTCAATAGAATGGAATGACTCAAATCAAAGATTAAAGGTATTTTGATTACAACAGCACAAAGAAGTTCAAGATTATGTGATGCAACATTCAGTCTTTCTTACAAGAATATATCTCATCACATGTTGTCACATGGTAAGGTTTTCAGTGTGCATATTAATAACAAGCTAATATGAAATTATAGGACACTTAAAAGCTTTCATATTTCCCAAATTGCTTCATAGATTTATTATCGTACATGGCATGAATCACCATGGGGTCATGGTAACAGTTATATAAACTTTGCACCTGGGTTTTGGTCAAAGTTGTTTCATTTACTAATATCTTCTTAACAACATGATGTATATGTATGTATATATATTTATGTAGGTTGTTCATATTTTAGATGAATCATTATGTAGCTAGACAGTTCATTATGTTAACCTTTCAACTTCAAGTCAAGGCCACATTTTTACATCATGGGCTCCACATGCATATTATATGACCATCTTGTTTGAACTAAGTTGTTAAAAAAGCTATACAGTTTATCTCACCAGTGACTGGTTCACAATCTAATTGAAGTCCTGCATTATTTTCTGAAAAGCTGAAGTGAGTTTGTGAGTAAATATTTTTGATGACCCACCCATATTTATGGAGGGAGCCCTACTTATGTTCATTTATCTCATCTTGTCCTATGCGAAGTTACAGAGACAGAGAATGTCAATATTTGTTCACTAGGAGTGAAACTGCGGCTTCTAAAGTTGATTATAATGCTGCAAGTCCAGCTGCAGACTGCACAGACCCAAATCAGACATCACTAGATGCACCAACTTATCTGGGTCTATACAATTTGTTAAGTCAGTAGAATAATCATCATAAACCCTAATCTTCTGATACATCATACGATGGCAGATCAGGGTCTCGTGTTTGGGGTTGGACAGTCCTCTGCCATATATGAGGTATTATTGCAAACTTTGTCTCCTATCATGTACAGTGGGCCACATATTAGACTGGTACTTTGTCTCCTATCATGTACAGTGGGCCGCATATTAGACTGGTACTTTGTCTCCTATCATGTACAGTGGGCCGCATATTAGACTGGTACTTTCTCTCTTATCATGTACAGTGGGCTGCATATTAGACTGGTACTTTGTCTCCTATCGTGTACAGTGGGCCACATATTAGACTGGTACTTTCTCTCCTATCATGTACAGTGGGCCATATATTAGACTGGTTGTCATTGCCTTGATGATATTGATCCATGATTTTAATATCAAACCTGTCGGGTACCATATAAAAACAAATAACCTGCTTTCCTTGGTAATTTTTTTTTAAAGAATATAGCAATCAAAACAGGCAAATGTAATAAAAAATGTATACTTCCTAGATGCTGATCAATGTTACTTTTCTGTGCTTGTTAAAGGTAAAACATGCACATCAAAATAATTTTAAAAAAATTATATCTGAAGCTACATGGTCTTGTAAGTAGTTGAGTTTTACTTGGGACAGCCTGTTTTTATCTGATCAGGAAGAGTTATGTTTTCCTGAGCCTTGCTCTTCCTTGGGACACATTTCTTTTTCCCTTTTTCCCCCAAATGTTAATAGTATATATATGGTTTGATATTCTCTGGAGGCAATTTTGTTTTCAGATTGGTAAAGGACACTTGAATCAGGGCTAGCATATGAGTTTAATGTTGTCACTATTCACTTGCATGGTAGGTGTTTTCATTACTTCATTTCCATAACAATCAACTTCCTAAATAGACTAGCCCTGCATCACTTACTTTTGCCTTACTAGCTGTTTCTAGGTACAATATTTTACTCCATCTGCCTATAAAGCTTGATACTTTTCACTTTCATGGGTAGCTGTGTTCTTAACCATTCATTTATTCAATCAGTCAATCAGTCAGGCAATCAATCAATCAATCCTTTTGATACATATGTTGTATATTACAGCTCACTCCACTGTTATGTAATGCTTGAATGACATATTACATTGGTTAGAATATAATTTTTAATATAAAAAGACAATATTTTCCAATGTGGCTGATGGCTATAAATTTATAGCTTTTGTATGCAACAATAGTGATTAGATTCTGCCTCATCAGAAAAAGAATGGTACCCATAACAATATGAATATATTACGCAAATCAATGGGATAAAATAGCAGTCTATGAGAAGATTATCTGGTTTTCCTAACAACATGAATATATTATGCAAATCAATGGGATAAAATAGCAGTCTATGATAAGATAATCTGGTTTTCCTAACAACATGAATATATTATGCAAATCAATGGGATAAAATAGCAGTCTATGATAAGATAATCTGGTTTTCCTAACAACATGAATATATTATGCAAATCAATGGGATAAAATAGCAGTCTATGATAAGATAATCTGGTTTTCCTAACAACATGAATATATTATGCAAATCAATGGGATAAAATAGCAGTCTATGATAAGATAATCTGGTTTTCCTAACAACATGAATATATTATGCAAATCAATGGGATAAAATAGCAGTCTATAATAAGATAATCTGGTTTTCCTAACAACATGAATATATTATGCAAATCAATGGGATAAAATAGCAGTCTATGATAAGATAATCTGGTTTTCCTAACAACATGAATATATTATGCAAATCAATGGGATAAAATAGCAGTCTATAATAAGATAATCTGGTTTTCCTAACAACATGAATATATTATGCAAATTAGACAAGAAAGCAGTCTCAGCATGACTAATTATTTTACTTCAAAAACCAGAAAGAAAGTTTGTAATTTGCAGTGTCATTGAAGTTAGCTTTCATTGAATAAGCATGATAACAATTAGATGTACAAGTAGATGATGTAATTGAATATTGAGTGATTCTTATCTTGGTGATTTATAGGTCAGGATTTTTTTAGCTAATAAAATTTGTTTTCCTGCATTTGGAAAGTTTACATGATCAGAAACATGTTTTTGTGTCATGTTGGGGTATGCATGTAAATCAGTTATTCATGCATAGATGAAAAACAAGGAAATCTCAGCAAAGGCAGCAATGGGTGATAGAGAAGCAATGGGTGATAGAGAAGATGGAGAAGCAATGGGTGATAGAGAAGCAATGGGTGATAGAGAAGATAGAGAAGCAATGGGTGATAGAGAAGCAATGGGTGATAGAGAAGATAGAGAAGCAATTGGTGATAGAGAAGCAATGGTTGATAGAGAAGCAATGGGTGATAGGGAAGCAATGGGTGATAGAGAAGCAATGATTGACAGAGAAGCAATGGGTGATAGAGAAGCAATGATTGACAGAGAAGCAATGGGTGATAGAGAAGCAAAGGGTGATAGAGAAGCAATGGGTGATAGAGAAGATAGAAAAGCAATTGGTGATAGAGAAGCAATGGTTGATAGAGAAGCAATGGGTGATAGGGAAGCAATGGGTGATAGAGAAGCAATGGGTGATAGAGAAGCAATGATTGACAGAGAAGCAATGGGTGATAGAGAAGCAATGATTGACAGAGAAGCAATGGGTGATAGGGAAGCAATGGGTGATAGAGAAGCAATGATTGACAGAGAAGCAATGGGTGATAGGGAAGCAATGGGTGATAGAGAAGCAATGATTGACAGAGAAGCAATGGGTGATAGGGAAGCAATGGGTGATAGAGAAGCAATGGGTGATAGAGAAGCAATGGGTGATAGAGAAGCAATGATTGACAGAGAAGCAATGGGTGATATGCCCTTGCATAGTGCACTGTCAGATCTGATTCTGAAAGTTTGTTAGGAGTAATCATTAGAACAAACAAAACAGACCTAAACCTGCAGGTATGTTATGATATGGCAGATCCGAATCTTTCGATTTGACTCAATTTATATTTGAATACATATGGTACCATTCAATAATACATATGGTACCATTCAATAATACATATGGTACCATTCAATAATACATATGGTACCATTCAATAATACATATGGTACCATTCAATAATACATATGGTACCATTCAATAATACATATGGTACCATTCAATAATACATATGGTACCATTCAATAATGCATATGGTACCATTCAATAATACATATGGTACCATTCAATAATACATATGGTACCATTCAATAATACATATGGTACCATTCAATAATACATATGGTACCATTCAATAATACATATGGTACCATTCAATAATACATATGGTACCATTCAATAATACATATGGTACCATTCAATAATACATATGGTACCATTCAATAATACATATGGTACCATTCAATAATACCACAAGGTACCATTCAATAATACATATGGTACCATTCAATAATACATATGGTACCATTCAATAATACATATGGTACCATTCAATAATACATATGGTACCATTCAATAATACATATGGTACCATTCAATAATACCACAAGCTTGGAAACAACATATTTTGTGAAAGATGTAAACATTTGAATTCAACATGGAATTACACAATATTTCCATTAAAATTAGAAGCATGACATTCACAATTTGATATGAGATAGTGGAAAGATTCTCTCTTATCTTTTCTGTCACCCTGTTGTATCTTTTTAAAGACACCCTTTATTATTTTTTTCACCAGTGGGTTAAAAAATAGTCTTTGTTTGACTTTTTACCTTGCACTCAATATGCCACAAGTATATCTAGGAACATATAACTTTGCATACATATCAGTTTCTTCTTTTACCTTTGTGTGTATTATACCGGTAAGTAAAGATAAACATCTATGATCTAAGAGGACATTTTGTAACCACCTTGTATCTTAAGGTCTATATTTTATTTAACTTTTTCTTTTTTCTTTCAGTGGCATGACAGATTTCAAGATAATTAGTATAATATCTTGGGTGAACAGAAATACAGGCTTAAAAAATCTCCCCTCCCTAATTATCCTAGGTATTGTTACTAATTACTCATACAAGGTGAAGAAAGGGACATGCAAAAGATAGTGCACTGCCTTCATTAAATTTTAATCCTAGTAGTATTTTTTATTACACACTTCAAAATTTATGTAGTAATCTAGCATATTGTTATGAAAATGTCAGTGTTTGGTCTGGTAAATTATAACGTTTTGAAGCATATGGTTCTTGATTTATGTTTATGTAAATTCAATGGTGTCAGTTCATCTATAGAAGAAAGAAAAAGTGCAAGAAACAATCTTTAAAGGAAATCTGAATCAATGGATTCTAATATTTCATATTAAAGTCTACATTTATCAGAGTATTGACAATGAGGGGAGAAGTTGTTTAAGCAGGAAAATATATTTTGGGTTCAGCGTAATAAGTGGAAATCTGAATATTGAGAACAAATATTGTAATAGGTTCGTTTTTAAATAATAATTTCCTTATCAATTAGAAACTGTGCTTAGAAGAGAAGCATTGACTGATCCATTCAAATGGCATGAAAGGTCATACTGGGTCACAAGGGTAAAATATTTACCTGCATTCACATTGATTGGTTAAGCAGGTTTATGCATGCTCATGAGAAACAAGGAAATCTTTGAGCTGGTGGCTATGATTATTAATTCCGCATAGTGGATTATTACTTGTGGCTTTTGAAAATGAGAACAGGTTTAGGGTTTGAATATTAAGTTGAGTAATGTCTTCTACAGGTGTTTTAATTTTTTATATATACTCAAAATGAACAAATGTATGAAGTCAGAGATATTTCAAACAACATTTAAAATGGCATACAAAAAGATCAGTACAAATTAAGTTGAATATGCATCCATCAAACAGTCATCCTAAACATTTCTTCTGCAATATTGTACAATACTAAACCTAAAAGAGGAATCCATAAAAATTACAACAGAAAGAACAGAAACCCCAAAATGTGAAGAAAATTCTTGTTTTATTAAATAGATGCATCGATTTACCCTTCACAAGTCACACTCCAATCTTGTTATATTGAAGTCAATAGTTTCTGGATGTACTCACTTATACGTTAAGTCAAGCTGCAAACTGCATGGAACCAGATCTGACATCACATAATGCACTGGCAGTTCTGGATCTATGAAGTTTGTTAGGTGTAATCAGTAGATCAAACAGCAGCTGGACTTAGCAAGCAAATTGCAATCTATAATATGGTGGATTCGTGTTATCAATTAATCTCTATCATCTGTTTTGAACGGAGGTTTTTTTTCCAATAAAAGATGTGACAGGTAAAAAAATTATACTAATGGTTGTCTAGGAGACTGTTGGGATAGATGATATTGTGTATCAATCATGATAATAATCTTAGGGCTAGTAGTATTCAAACACTATGGTTATGGTAGACTTTGGTTCTTGCTTCTTCAGTATGTCAAATATAATAAAAATGTTTTATTTAGTTTGAAACTCATTGCAAAAAAGAGAGAGAGAGAGAGAGAGAGAGAGAGAGAGAGAGAGAGAGAGAGAGAGATAGAGAGAGAAATTGGACATTATGATTTAATTAAATAAAGCATTATCTTTAGGGCAGTCTTGTTTAATCCATCTTTACTAAAAATTTGTGTGCCCCCCCCCTTTTTTTTTTTTTACAGGTATGTGAAAATGGACTGTTTTGTGGTAGAGTTAAGTCTAATAACAAGATGTGATCTTGATGAAGTAGGTGAGAAATATAAAACTTTTTGTACTTTCTCTATATGATTGAATTTAGTGAGCCAACCGTGTCTTTGATGTTGCTAATCATTTTGTCAGCTGACAGGTTTTACACCTCCTGGTTTACTTTCTGAGTGACGAGAATTTTTATTGTGCAAGTCATCTAACTGGATCACATACCATACTCTGTTTATTTCAAGCTTGTTTGCCAGACAAAACTGAACAGCTAGCATTTGTTTATATTTGTTGAGGAAATCAATTACAAACCTTTGGGCAACATTGTGCAATATGCAGACACAAAGGCAATTAGACTTTTGTTTCTTGAACAAAGGACATGTTCAGCTGCTGGCATTTTGGGTTGGGGGTGGGGTCATATTATCACAATCTGACCTGTGGCCAGTGTTCTAATGAAAAACAGTTCAGTGTCTTATGGAATTCCCAAGGTATTAGTTATTTTACTTCTCAAAATGTTATTCCTGATTTTTCAAATATTTTCTCAAATTAATTCCCATTTCCAGTCGTCACCTGAGTCGTGGCAGTTTAGAGGTTGGTATGAGGATACTTATGATGAAAAGGGTGCAAGTTTGAATTAAGCCATTAAAATAGCCGATATTAGCCATCATGGTTTGCTCCTGGGCAAAGCAGTTGACTTGTTTTTTTTTATGATACAACTATATTGTCTTTATGTGCAATAAAACACCACTTAAATCCCAAAACAAATTCACACATACCATAAAAATTCCTGCACTGCTATAATTTTTAGTGTGTTATTTTCTTCTTAAGAAAGTTTACAATTCATATTTTGTGAATTTTTGTTTCATTCATTTAAAATTGAGCAACATACTCCACACTCGCTTCTTTTAGTTATAGATGGAAAGAAGAATGGATGAATATATTGGTGGATGATCAGAATGAATTTCAAGGATTGAACAAGTAAATTTACATATTTCAGTTTCTCACCTGGAAGAAAAAAATAAATTTCATTTAGGTGTCTCACGATGATTTAACAAAAAAGCAACAATAGTCATTGATACTTTGCACATTTTATCTTGCAGCTTAAAAGTGTTGCCATTTTTTTTTTATAGCTTTGCAAGGTAGTTTGGCTCAAGATTTCAGTTCAGAACATAACTTTATTGTGTTGCATGTATAACTAGTATTACTTTAAACTACTACAAGAATATCAGGTTTGACATCTAATACATGATACGGTGATTAAGCACTTTCTACATTTTGCTATTTGCATGTACAAAATGTTCTGCAACAGCAAAATATTACTGGGGATAGTTTAAACATAAAATCATGGTGACCAATTGAAACTCAGCATTGATCTGCTAACTTTTACAGCTTACCTGACAAAGTCATAAAATATTGGTAAAAATTAAATTTAATTTATACTTAACAGATACATTACTTGTATTGGAACTATTGACAATAGTAAATCTTCCAACTGTGTTCTTTTTATACTGCCAGTCTATTTTACCTAAATTAATCATGCAAATCACTTCATTGCTAAACATTAGTCCTAAGTGTAATTTACAAAATAGATGCTGATCTACCAACACATTACACAGTCATAAGTGTAATATACAAAATAGATGCTGATCTACCAACACATTACACAGTCATAAGTGTAATATACAAAATAGATGCTGATCTACCAACACATTACACTGTCATAAGTGTAATATACAAAATAGATGCTGATCTACCAACACATTACACTGTCATAAGTGTAATATACAAAATAGATGCTGATCTACCAACACATTACACTGTCATAAGTGTAATATACAAAATAGATGCTGATCTACCAACACATTACACTGTCATAAGTGTAATATACAAAATAGATGCTGATCTACCAACACATTACACTGTCATAAGTGTAATATACAAAATAGATGCTGATCTACCAACACATTACACTGTCATAAGTGTAATATACAAAATAGATGCTGATCTACCAACACATTACACTGTCATAAGTGGAGTATACAATATAGACCATAATATGCCAGCACATTACTGTCTTTGATCTATCAGAACATTACACTGTCATATATCGCTCTGGTGGCCTGGTGGTTAGAGCATCTGCCATGGAAGCAGGAAATTCGTGGGTTCAATCCCCAGCCGAGTCATACCTAAGACTTACAAAAATGGTACTAACAGCTACCTCACTTGGTGCTCAGCATTACAAGGTTAGTGTTATGACTTGTCGACCTGGTGTCAGGATAATGTGACTGGGTGGGACATCATGCTATGTGCCTGCAACATGATGTCCAAGTGCTGGACATCAGTATGAACTGCCTCTCTTCAGACATTGTAGCAATATGACTGAAAATTTGTTAAAGCTACATTAAAAATCCTAATCTCTCTCTCTCTCACACACACACACACACACACACACACACACACACACACACACACACACACACACACACTGTGAAATAAACTGTATAGACCATGATATGACAACACATTACTCTGCCATAAGCAGAATAAAATGAATAAGCAGAATAAACTGTATAGAACATCATATGACAGCACATTTCTCTGCCATATGCAGAATAAACTGTATAGAACATGATCTGTGTCATATTTATCAAATTTGGGTCAACATATAGTTCATCTTCACAATGCTAATTGTGCATTAATTGATCTCTGTCAATAATAATATGTAAATTGCCTGCGGTCATAGGAGTGGACATTGTGCATCTACTTGGTGATAATTTTACCTGGTAAGGATTTTGTTGACTGATGCTATTTGGTGACTTGACTATGTCTTTCACTGATTTACCTTTTCATCAGGAATTTTAATTTGGGTGTCCATGCCATCTTTCCTAAACAATGGTGTGTCAATTAGTTTGCTCCTAGCATGACATATTTATTTACCTGTTAATTAAATACCAATATTACACAATTCAGATAGGCTCCAATTTACAGGTAAATATTAGTAGTAACAAGGGCTAATATAATTGGGTGTCAATTTTAATAGATTTAATTATGACCTGATTTATCAGCAGATGAAATAGTAATGGCTGGATTAATTTATGCTTTATGTTGCATTGTTTAGGTTGGATTATAAGGTATGTAAACGTTATGAAAATATATAAAGCCAAATGGCTCACATTCCTTCAAGGAAAGTGAGGTGTAACAGTTGTGGGAATAGATGCATACAAGTGGGTTATTTATATATTTAACTCTGGTAGTTTTTAGTGGTCTGTTGTATATGCTTAAATTTTTAATAGAAACCAGGTAATTATATTTTCATGTTGATTTGTTAAAAAAAAGCTGAATCATTTTTATATTTCTGGTTTCATACATGTGTTATCCAAGTTATTGTTATACCAATTAAAAATAAAAAGTGAAACAATACTGAATTTGTAAAAAATAAAATATTAAAAGCAAAAGAAATAAAAATAACAGGGACTTGATAAAGTAGTTCTCTATTTAAAAAAATGGCCAAAATGATGTTTATTACTGTACATTCTGTAAATACTTTTCTGAATCGAAATAATTATCAAATTTGTTTTATTTCTTGTAGTGGCAAAATAAAAATTTCCCAAAGTCTTGAAATCTTGATATAGTCAAGTTTAAAAAAATTACTTTTGAATATTAATTCTTTGTTCATCATTTTTCTCTCCTCTTCCCTTCTTTCTCCTCCTCCTCCTCCTCCTCCTAATCATCATCATCATCATCATCATCATTAGCATTTGCAGCATACACTTTTATCTTGAATATCTTACATCTTGCATACCAGCCATGCAAACATTTTCTTGCGACCACTCTGGTGGCCTAGTGGTTAAAGCTACTACCTTGGATGCAGGAGGTTGTGGGTTTGATCCCTGGCTGAGTCATACCAAAGACTTACAAAAATGGTACTAACAGCTGCCTCGCTTAGCACTCAGCATTAAGAGATTAGTGTTAGGACTGGTTGGCCTGGTGTCAGGATAATGGGACTGTGTGAGACCTGGTGCTACATATCGTCAGCATGATGTCCCAGTGCTAGACATCACTATAAACTGCCACACTGCAGACATCATAGCAATATGACTGGAAAATTATTAAAGCTACATTAAAAATCCAAATTACACACACACACACACACACACACACACACACACACATGCACACAAACACATTTTTATTTCATTATTATTAAATGGAAGAATTTTGTATTACTTTATGATGGTCCATGTACTATGAGTATGATATTTGTCCTGATACTGTTGTGCATGTACTATGGATATGTTACCCATCTTGGATTTTCCTTGACACTTGAGCTAATTTTCAACTTGATTGCTTTTTGTCAATTCAAAAAGCTGTCTTCCAAATTTAATTACCCAGCAGAAACAGTCAGAGAAGATTATTTATTAAAGTTCTTTTTGGACACAAACATTTTGAAGATAAAATTTAATTACTTCTGTTCAGTGCAACCTGGCAGGTCAAGAAATTTTGTTCCATTGATCAGCTTTAACTGCAGTGTCATCGTAGTGACCTATTGCCTCCATTCAGAGCAACAGGGTCTTTGATTTCAGTTTTGATGGTCAAGTGAACTTTGACAAATAACTTTTGTTTCGAAGGGCAAGCACTGGGCGAATCATCGTAATTGATAATTTTGATAGACCCCCTCTCTACTTCATGAACATCTTTGAAAACAGCAATCTATAAACACCCTGCAGTTGTGGTTTGCAATGTTTTGACCTTCAGAACATCCCATCTCAGGATTATTTAGACCTTCAGAAATTCCCATATCATGAATTTCATTTGGACAAAAGCTGGTTATTGTTTTCAGCCAATTAATCTACAGGGTGTAATTGTGGAAATGAAACTCTTCAGTTGGAAAAGGAATGAAAAACTGTGATTAAATTTGTGAAAGAACTGGCAGATTTGTGAAGAAAAAATTTAAAGGGATTAAAAGAAATAATTTAAGAAGCATGATGACACTCTTTCAGAACAGAAATTATTTTTATCATGATAGGCAAAGCATGAGTGAATATCTTCAAGTCAATGTTTTGAAAATTTTCACACTGCATTATGCTAAGACTATATTTATAAATTCATGTATCAATGTATTGAATAGCTTAATTTGATTATCATACTTGCAAATGAATTTGATTAAAAAAAAATCACAGGTTTCTACATATTAAGTTTAGTTCACAACAGTATAGCTTGACCTGTGGTCAAAGTAATTTAAACTCATTGGTCAATAATCCCTCGAGTCACCCATGCCCTTCTAATGCCCATATCGAGGACTGTTATACATTGGGTCATTCATGACAGTCTTGTTTTGACTTTTATGAATGTTTATTTGAAATATTTTGTGGGATAAAAATATTGTATTGTTTAAATAAAGTGTCTAAATCTATCAGCTTCAAAAAGTATGTTTCTCTTTATTATTGTTCATTAATGTTAAATTGTACAGTAAGTGTGGTACAATACAACTTATTATTCCTAACTACCATGTCCGAGTGTTTTAAAACTGTTTTCCAAAATTGAAGAGTATTAGTCCATTATAAAGTGTGTTTTTGTAGCCAAGTGGTCTGATCACACCTTTACAGTTCACTCACACATCTCACCTGAGTTTGAATCTCAGCTGGACCAACATGGATATTTTAAGAAAGCTTGTTAGTCATTAAAAGTTTCTGTGGCTGAGAAAAACCAAAACGTGCTATAGCAATACATCAGATTTCAAGTACATGTACCATGACAAAATGACACCAGATTAAAAGTACATGTACCATGAATAAAGAATACACCAGATTACAAGTACCATGAGGAAAGAATACACCAGATTACAAGTACCATGAGTAAAGAATACACCAGATTGCAAGTACCATGAGTAAAGAATACACCAGATTACAAGTACCATGAGTAAAGAATACACCAGATTACAAGTACCATGAGTAAAGAATACACCAGATTACAAGTACCATGAGTAAAGAATACACCAGATTACAAGTACCATGAGTAAAGAATACACCAGATTACAAGTACCATGAGTAAAGAATACACCAGATTGCAAGTACCATGAGTAAAGAATACACCAGATTACAAGTACCATGAGAAAAGAATACACCAGATTACAAGTACCATGAGTAAAGAATACACCAGATTACAAGTACCATGAGGAAAGAATACACCAGATTACAAGTACCATGAGTAAAGAATACACCAGATTACAAGTACCATGAGTAAAGAATACACCAGATTGCAAGTACCATGAGTAAAGAATACACCAGATTACAAGTACCATGAGTAAAGAATACACCAGATTACAAGTACCATGAGGAAATAATACACCAGATTACAAGTACATGCACCATGAATAAAGAATACACCAGATTACAAGTACCATGAGGAAAGAATACACCAGATTACAAGTACCATGAGTAAAGAATACACCAGATTACAAGTACCATGAGGAAAGAATACACCAGATTACAAGTACCATGAGGAAAGAATACACCAGATTACAAGTACCATGAGGAAAGAATACACCAGATTACAAGTACCATGAGGAAAGAATACACCAGATTACAAGTACCATGAGAAAAGAATACACCAGATTACAAGTAGCATGAGTAAAGAATACACCAGATTACAAGTACCATGAGGAAAGAATACACCAGATTACAAGTACCATGAGGAAAGAATACACCAGATTACAAGTACCATGAGGAAAGAATACACCAGATTACAAGTACCATGAGGAAAGAATACACCAGATTACAAGTACCATGAGGAAAGAATACACCAGATTGCAAGTACCATGAGTAAAGAATATACCAGATTACAAGTACCATGAGGAAAGAATACACCAGATTACAAGTACCATGAGGAAAGAATACACCAGATTACAAGTACCATGAGTAAAGAATACACCAGATTACAAGTACCATGAGTAAAGAATACACCAGATTACAAGTACCATGAGGAAAGAATACACCAGATTACAAGTACCATGAGGAAAGAATACACCAGATTACAAGTACCATGAGGAAAGAATACACCAGATTACAAGTACCATGAGAAAAGAATACACCAGATTACAAGTAGCATGAGTAAAGAATACACCAGATTACAAGTACCATGAGGAAAGAATACACCAGATTACAAGTACCATGAGGAAAGAATACACCAGATTACAAGTACCATGAGGAAAGAATACACCAGATTACAAGTACCATGAGGAAAGAATACACCAGATTACAAGTACCATGAGGAAAGAATGCACCAGATTACAAGTACCATGAGTTAAGAATACACCAGATTGCAAGTACCATGAGGAAAGAATACACCAGATTACAAGTACCATGAGGAAAGAATACACCAGATTACAAGTACCATGAGAAAAGAATACACCAGATTACAAGTACCATTAGGAAATAATACACCAGATTACAAGTACCATGAGTAAAGAATACACCAGATTACAAGTACCATGAGAAAAGAATACACCAGATTACAAGTACCATGAGAAAAGAATACACCAGATTACAAGTACCATGAGAAAAGAATACACCAGATTACAAGTACCATGAGGAAATAATACACCAGATTACAAGTACCATGAGTAAAGAATACACCAGATTACAAGTACCATGAGAAAAGAATACACCAGATTACAAGTACCATGAGAAAAGAATACACCAGATTACAAGTACCATGAGGAAAGAATACACCAGATTACAAGTACCATGAGAAAAGAATACACCAGATTGCAAGTACCATGAGTAAAGAATACACCAGATTACAAGTACCATGAGAAAAGAATACACCTGATTACAAGTATCATCAGAAAAGAATACACCAGATTACAAGTACCATGAGTAAAGAATACACCAGATTACAAGTACTGTGAGGAAAGAATACACCAGATTACAAGTACCATGAGGGAAAGAATACACCAGATTACAAGTACCATGAGGAAAGAATACACCAGATTACAAGTACCATGAGTTAAGAATACACCAGATTGCAAGTACCATGAGGAAAGAATACACCAGATTACAAGTACCATGAGGAAAGAATACACCAGATTACAAGTACCATGAGGAAAGAATACACCAGATTACAAGTACCATGAGGAAAGAATACACCAGATTAAAAGTACCATGAGTAAAGAATACACCAGATTACAAGTACCATGAGGAAAGAATACACCAGATTACAAGTACCATGAGGAAAGAATACACCAGATTACAAGTACCATGAGGAAAGAATACACCAGATTACAAGTACCATGAGGAAAGAATACACCAGATTACAAGTACCATGAGGAAAGAATACACCAGATTGCAAGTACCATGAGTAAAGAATACACCAGATTACAAGTACCATGAGTAAAGAATACACCAGATTACAAGTACCATGAGGAAAGAATACACCAGATTACAAGTACCATGAGGAAAGAATACACCAGATTACAAGTACCATGAGTAAAGAATACACCAGATTACAAGTACCATGAGTAAAGAATACACCAGATTACAAGTACCATGAGGAAAGAATACACCAGATTACAAGTACCATGAGGAAAGAATACACCAGATTACAAGTACCATGAGAAAAGAATACACCAGATTACAAGTAGCATGAGAAAAGAATACACCAGATTACAAGTACCATGAGGAAAGAATACACCAGATTACAAGTACCATGAGGAAAGAATACACCAGATTACAAGTACCATGAGGAAAGAATACACCAGATTACAAGTACCATGAGGAAAGAATACACCAGATTACAAGTACCATGAGGAAAGAATACACCAGATTACAAGTACCATGAGGAAAGAATGCACCAGATTACAAGTACCATGAGTTAAGAATACACCAGATTGAAAGTACCATGAGGAAAGAATACACCAGATTACAAGTGCCATGAGGAAATAATACACCAGATTACAAGTACCATGAGAAAAGAATACACCAGATTACAAGTACCATGAGGAAATAATACACCAGATTACAAGTACCATGAGAAAAGAATACACCAGATTACAAGTACCATGAGAAAAGAATACACCAGATTACAAGTACCATGAGAAAAGAATACACCAGATTACAAGTACCATGAGGAAATAATACACCAGATTACAAGTACCATGAGTAAAGAATACACCAGATTACAAGTACCATGAGAAAAGAATACACCAGATTACAAGTACCATGAGAAAAGAATACACCAGATTACAAGTACCATGAGGAAAGAATACACCAGATTACAAGTACCATGAGAAAAGAATACACCAGAATGCAAGTACCATGAGTAAAGAATACACCAGATTACAAGTACCATGAGAAAAGAATACACCTGATTACAAGTATCATCAGAAAAGAATACACCAGATTACAATTACCATGAGTAAAGAATACACCAGATTACAATTACCATGAGTAAAGAATACACCAGATTACAAGTACTGTGAGGAAAGAATACACCAGATTACAAGTACCATGAGGAAAGAATACACCAGATTACGAGTACCATGAGGAAAGAATACACCAGATTACAAGTACCATGAGGAAAGAATACACCAGATTACAAGTACCATGAGTAAAGAATACACCAGATTACAGGTACCATGAGGAAAGAATACACCAGATTACAAGTACCATGAGGAAAGAATACACCAGATTACAAGTACCATGAGTTAAGAATACACCAGATTGCAAGTACCATGAGGAAAGAATACACCAGATTACAAGTACCATGAGGAAATAATACACCAGATTACAAATACCATGAGAAAAGAATACACCAGATTACAAGTACCATGAGGAAATAATACACCAGATTACAAGTACCATGAGTAAAGAATACACCAGATTACAAGTACCATGAGAAAAGAATACACCAGATTACAAGTACCATGAGAAAAGAATACACCAGATTACAAGTACCATGAGAAAAGAATACACCAGATTACAAGTACCATGAGAAAAGAATACTCCAGATTACAAGTACCATGAGTAAAGAATACACCAGATTACAAGTACCATGAGTAAAGAATACACCAGATTACAAGTACTGTGAGGAAAGAATACACCAGATTACAAGTACCATGAGGAAAGAATACACCAGATTACAAGTACCATGAGGAAAGAATACACCAGATTACAAGTACCATGAGGAAAGAATACACCAGATTACAAGTACCATGAGAAAAGAATACACCAGATTACAAGTACCATGAGGAAAGAATACACCAGATTACAAGTACCATGAGGAAAGAATACACCAGATTACAAGTACCATGAGGAAAGAATACACCAGATTACAAGTACCATGAGGAAAGAATACACCAGATTACAAGTACCATGAGTTAAGAATACACCAGATTGCAAGTACCATGAGGAAAGAATACACCAGATTACAAGTACCATGAGGAAATAATACACCAGATTACAAGTACCATGAGAAAAGAATACACCAGATTACAAGTACCATGAGGAAATAATACACCAGATTACAAGTACCATGAGTAAAGAATACACCAGATTACAAGTACCATGAGAAAAGAATACACCAGATTACAAGTACCATGAGAAAAGAATACACCAGATTACAAGTACCATGAGAAAAGAATACACCAGATTACAAGTACCATGAGGAAATAATACACCAGATTACAAGTACCATGAGTAAAGAATACACCAGATTACAAGTACCATGAGAAAAGAATACACCAGATTACAAGTACCATGAGAAAAGAATACACCAGATTACAAGTACCATGAGGAAAGAATACACCAGATTACAAGTACCATGAGAAAAGAATACACCAGATTGCAAGTACCATGAGTAAAGAATACACCAGATTACAAGTACCATGAGAAAAGAATACACCAGATTACAAGTACCATGAGAAAAGAATACACCAGATTACAATTACCATGAGTAAAGAATACACCAGATTACAAGTACTGTGAGGAAAGAATACACCAGATTACAAGTACCATGAGGAAAGAATACACCAGATTACAAGTACCATGAGAAAAGAATACACCAGATTACAAGTACCATGAGTAAAATAAGTATATTTGTTTCCTTTATTATATGTAAAATGTCTAGATGTAAGTCAACAGCAAAACCAAAATCATTTCATCAAACAGTTTTAGAAGTGCAGGGCAGGTCAGTAATTAAGGATATTGACTTGAATCCTTACTGACAAGTTGAGTCCAAATGTAAGCCATGTAGATCCTGATCTACCATCATATGGCAAATCTGGGTCTGTGCAGTTTGCAATTGGAGTGAATATATAAGTATATATGGTAGATATATATGGTAGATATATATGGTAGATTTGCCCAGAATAAGTATGTTTTATGTCAGGCTTCTTATAACTTGTTTTCTAATTATGGCAGACATGATGGATGATGGCTGTAACAATGAAATATGACAGAGAACAGTGTAAGATAAATACATATCTTTATATTCATGTGGAAGGGGTCAGTCTTAACCATCTGATTCCAGGTGTAAAAAAAAGTTTTTTTCATTATTTGAATCATATCTGATATTAGCAAACACAATGAGAGATTAGACTAATATTCATGGCATTGTTCAAATAATCTTGGCTTAACCATTTTCATGCAAAACAGAGAAAGGGAGGGTTTGCATTACATTTAAACATTTTCATGCAAAACAGAGAAAGGGAGGGTTTGCATTACATTTAAACATTTTCAGGCTTCCACCTTTAGTTAAACCCTAGTTCAACATTTCTTTATAAATGTTTGTAGGGACCAAAAGGTCAAAGATATTTGCCTTTAGAGACCACATAAATGATTTTTGTGGATCAGTGGCTATTCCAAGGGTTTTCCCAGGTATATCCTCTCCTGAATATGCTGGCTGTGATGTGTAGCCTATCATGTGCTGAAAAATAGTGTTAAGCCAAACATTAAAACATACCAATCTTTGCTTTGTCTTAAATAACACTAGAAACACTGTCTATGTTGGATGGCACGATACTGAATAGGTCATGACACTGTCATAAGGATGTAAGATGGATTGCATATGTTTGCTTACAAGCATGGAAAACAAAGTGTTGGTAATTTCTCATAACTAGAATACTAATGAGTTATTATATCTCTCTGGTACATTTTTTTATTTTAAAACGGATATCTGAAAACGTTTCCCAAATTTATCTGCAAGCTTGAGCAGTTAATTTGCAGGTATACAAATATAATTCAACATTGTTCAATATAGCTAAGGCAGATTGTTATCAAGCATGGATATGTGGTATAGAGTATAGGAAAGCTCGGGGATTTGAAGCTCGTGTGAACTCGAGCTCGATAATTTTTTTGAGCTTTTGAGCTTGAGTTGTACGAAACATAATTTTCTCTATAATTTATTTAAACATGAATCTTGTTAATCAAATAGTATTTCAAAAAGACAAGAGCATGCAGAGATTTGTCTGATAACTTTGATTGCAATTTTGTACAGAAGTTGAAAAAACCCTTCTCCCTGTCAGCTGCAATCATAATAGTCTGAATTATTACCTTAGGAGCCCCCATCGATGACCATTGCAAGGCAACGACTGTCCACTGGTTGACCAACACATGGGGAAGCATAGGCCGTGTGTGTCTGTAAAGCCACTCATTCCCACAGTCAATTAATTATCACACGGGTTTATCTGGTTCGATAATTTTTCTAGGTGTAAGCTCGAAGCTCATCAAGCTTAGACCTCGAACTTCGAGCACCCAAAAATGCTCCAAAATTATTGAGCCTCGAGCTCGAGCTTAGGCTCATTCCAAACTCTAGATATGTAAACTTAAAAAACGAATTTAATTATTTGTCAGGCAAGATACATGCACATGTGTATGTGTGTGATCATTGAGTGTTATTGTGTGTGTGTGTTATTGTATGTGGATTATTGTGTGTTAGTGTGTGTGTTTGTGTATGTGTGATAACTTTTGTCAGATCATCACATGCAGTATTGGCGTATCATTTGCACAACAGTTAAATATGATTAACTGATTCAAGTTTAGTCTACAAGTTGTAGCCTGCCTTCATCAAAATTCATTAAAATTACTATGTAAATTGAAATTCATTCATTCTATCATTGATCTCTTTCATTGTCAGTTTTAATGAAAATGATTCGTTGTGACAAGTTGTTCCATAAAAAGTTCTGCATATTGTTAATAGAGAGATATTAAATTTCAGTCTCATTGCTTAGAAAAGTCTTGTTTCTAACCGTCCATTGGTAATATTATGCATCTTAGATAGTATTTTATTTATTTATACTTATGCACCTTTTAACTTTAGGATAATTATCTTTATGAAATAAAACAGTTTTACAAAATGTCATTAATCATGCACTAATTTTTTTATAATAAATTTATCAGCTGGCAGTTCATTTCAAATCCTAATAGCTGTTAAATTTCTGAAGACCAGAATATGGTGTCATATAACGAGAAGTGATATTCCAATAATGAAGAACCACAATTGAAAAGAAATGTATTTTGTTATGATACAACAGTTTACACATATTTGTTTATTGTCATATTTTTGGAAACAATTTAAGTAAAATTTTTGAACCTGTGTATCAAGGTTGCAGGGAAAAATGCACTGTTTCTTGAATATATATAAAATAACATGCGTAGCGACAGTATTGCATGTAACACACACTGTTGTGGGAATACTGCAATATCTTACCTAGCTTTACTTAAAAAAGAGTCCTTGTCAGGCACACTGTTGTGGGAATACTGCAATATCTTACCTAGCTTTACTTATAAAAGAGTCCTTGTCAGGCACACTGTTGTGGGAATACTGCAATATCTTACCTAGCTTTACTTAAAAAAGAGTCCTTGTCAGGCACACTGTTGTGGGAATACTGCAATATCTTACCTAGCTTTACTTATAAAAGAGTCCTTGTCAGGCACACTGTTGTGGGAATACTGCAATATCTTACCTAGCTTTACTTAAAAAAGAGTCCTTGTCAGGCACACTGTTGTGGGAATACTGCAATATCTTACCTAGCTTTACTTATAAAAGAGTCCTTGTCAGGCACACTGTTGTGGGAATACTGCAATATCTTACCTAGCTTTACTTAAAATAAAGTCCTTGTCAGGCACACAGTTTGTTTTGTTATTCAGATTTGCTGGTCCTATTTCATTGTCCTCATGCAGGAGATAATGTTCTTTGAGTACTGATGGTAAAACATATTGTCAATACAATACTATGACTGGTTCCAATTTGATATGTTTAGATGAGCAACAAGCCCAAGAATTGCATGGGAAATAAGTATAGTGGCACAGTTAAGCAATGAATCACTAGACTGGTACAGTTATGGTACATGTTTAGAGGTTCAGTGACTATTACAAGAATCAGGATGGTATAACAAATGTGCTGTAAAACAGTACTGCGACAAATCGACCAATAACCATGAAAGCATTTTAAATACAGCTGAACCAGAGAATCTTTGAGATAGACATTTTTGCAGATAATTCAGCTGAGGCTTCTAATAAAAATGAAAGAAACAGATTTCTGGAAATTTTCATAAAGATTTGACCTTGCAAATTTTATTAGGAAAATGAGGGGAATGAAATGCATGAGAGCATACTAAAGTTATTGATTCATTTGCAAGTGAAGCCAGTTGTATGAGAATTGGTTATGAAAGTTCATTATAGCATAGCCATTCCTATAAATTAGTTGTTTAATACAATGACAGTTCAGTACCAGAATTTGATTTTCATCATCCCAAATAATTTGATTTTCATCATCCCAAATAATTTGACTTTCATCATCCCAAATAATTTGATTTTCATCATCCCAAATAATTTGATTTTCATCATCTCAAATAATTTGATTTTCATCATCCCAAATAATTGTTTTAGAGGAACATTGTCCCTAATTAGAAATTGGAACCTAAGCACAAAACTGAGTCAAGTCTTTGTGATCTGCCATGTGTTAGATTCAGATTAGTCTGATTGCCAAATAGAAAACATACGGCAACATGCGGTCCCCACCATAAGTAGATAATACAATGTATAGTGTTGTCCATGGATTCAAGTCTCAGGCTTGGCAAATGTGGATATATGATGAAGCTTGCCAGTAGCTTCCCATGGGTTCTCGCCTGGGTTTTCGTGGGTTCTTTCTACACCAGTTTTATTGGTTGCCATATATAGCCTCTTGTGTGCTGAAAAATGATGCTAAACTTCAAACAACAACAATGTAAAAGAGTATGTGACATTTATTTCATGCTTCTGTGGCTTTCCTGAAATTTATCTTAAAACAGGGGCATCTGTCCATTTTTGGCAGTGTGCCAAAACAGATGAAATGTTTAATGTCATGGACCATGTGAAAAATTACAGTTCCTATCACTAATTATGTATATTAATTACAGTTCCTATCACTAATTATGTATATTAATTACAAAGCATATTTTCTAAAGGACTGCCTACATGAATATGGACCACACAAGGAAAAGGATTGGGTCACAGCTTGAATACACCTGTGTTAAATGTACATTTATTGGGCTTATGTTCAAATTTTGAAACTTGACCACTGTGACCTACATTTCATGTTTTACAAACCTATGTTAAGTATTTGAATTTAGCTAATGACAACATACACTAGATGTATTTAGCTAATAACTACATACACTAATTCATGATGTATACAATTCTAGTCTAAACAGAAAACCCTTGCTGACAAATGCATCTAAAATTAGGAATTAATAAAACGTTTTCAGTGACACACCGATATTGACTATATTGCTTGTTGTGGTGGGTGACCATCAATAAGTTAAATAGTGTATTGTATATGAGAATACGTATAGGAATAAGATACTGGACTGCATGGTTTCATGTGAGACTTTGCTATAGTGGCTAAACAAGGTAATTGCTATAGTAGCTATCTAATGTAATTGCTATAGTGGCCAAACAAAGTAATTACTATAGTGGCTACTAAGGTAATTGGTATAGTGGCTAAAAAGTAATTGATATAGTGGCCAAACAAGGTAATTGCTATAGTGGATAATCAAGGTTATTACTTTAGTGGCTAAAAAAGTAATTGCTATAGTGGCTAACTAATGTAATTGCTATAGTGGCCAAACAAGGTTATTGCTAGAGTAGGTAAAAAGGTAATTGCTATAGTGGCTAATAAGGTAATTGCTATTGTGGCCAAACAAGGTAATTGCTATAGTGGCTAATAAGGTAATTGCTATTGTGGCTAATCAAGGTAATTGCTATAGTTTCTAATAAAGTAATTGCAATAGTGGCTAAAAAGGTAATTGCTATAGTGACTGATCAAGGTAATTGCTATAGTGGCTAATAAGGTAATTGATATAGTGGCTAATAAGGTAATTGATATAGTGGCTAATAAGGTAATTGATATAGGTGCTAATAAGGTAATTGATATAGTGGCTAATAAGGGAATTGCTATAGGTGCTAATAAGGTAATTGATATAGTGGCTAGTGGCTAAACAAGGTAATTGCTATAGTGGCTTGTCAAGGAAATTGCCATAGTGGCTAATAAGGTAAGTGCTATCGTGGCTAATCAAGGTTATAGCTATAGTGGCTAATCAAAATAATTGCTATAGTGGCTAATCAAAATAATTGCTATATTGGCTAATCAAAGTAATTTCTATAGCGGCTAATCACAGTAATTGCTATAGTGGCTGGTCAAGGTAATTGCATGCATGAATAACTTAACCATGTTCATACTGGCTGTGATTCCAAAGCTCTGTCATTCACCCACTAAATTCTAGCTTTTAGGGGTGGATGATTATAATAACTTATGAATCAGATTTAAGAGTAGTAATTTCAGAAGGAAAGACAAAATAACACAAAATTAATCTATGGTTACTATGAACTCATTATGGTACCTGTAATTCATTATCTTAGAAATTTGTTTTGTCTTTTTATAACCAGTCATGTAAGCCAATTTGTCATTAAGATCATTAGTTAGAATTGACTTTCATCATGGTAATTAATGTTTATAGTTGTTGACAGAGAAAACTTAGCTATCATGACATTATGGTTGTTATAGTACAGTCTAGAGATATTTTTTAAGTATTATATGACCTGGCTGATCTTAATGAAAAATAATGTTACTCATACCTCTACCTAAAGATGATTTTTTTCATTAGAGATGACTGCAAGCAATGCAGATATTGAACAATATATTTATGTTACACTTGCACAACAAGCCATTTTTCCTCTGATAACATAATTATGTTTCCCACCATCCAGCAAACAAATTGATTCAACATTCTACCCTAAAAATGGCCTCACTTTAAATATGACATCTACTGACACCTTTGAGTTGCACTGACACTGTGAGTGGAGGAGAGTAAATATAAACAAGAGACAAAATGTTATATAACATGCTTTATTTGAACAATGCCTTCCTTCATGAAATGAAAATGGATGCAGAATTAAACAATCACAGCTGATCTACTTCAATAACTGCTAAATGCAGCGAGAAACCATTATTTGGTTAAGAAACATCTGTCTGCTGACTTTAGAATGTAGGTGATTGTTACATACATGACATTAATGTAAGAAATTCCACTGGGGGTTAGAAACCTCATTTTGTGCAGGTGACTGCTATACAAAGGTGACTATTCACATAGCCTTAATTCTACTTAAATTAAAGAATATGGAAAGACTTCCTATAGCTTTCAGAGAAGGATCATTGTCTGTTGGGAAATGCATGGCATGTAACTATAGCAACCATAAGATTCATTGAAATTGGTACACCTCGAAAAATGTGAATTCACTATATTGTATAAAAAGCTCGATATTTATGATTATTCATTATGTTCTTAAACAGTCCTTTTATTGATAATGATAATAACAATTATTGTTTTTATAATAATAATAATAATAATAATAATAATAATAATAATAATAATAATAATTATTATTATTATTATTATTATTATTATTATTATTATTATTATTATTATTATTATTATTATTTGCACATAAATTCATCATATCTCACTCTCTTTTAAAATTGAACAAGAAAAGCATCATTTATGCATAAATGTGACCCCAGATGTTCATTCAGTTAGACATCTGTAATATATTGTTACTGAATGGATTTTGATTGGCTCTTGAGAAATGTAAATGATGAACCAGGTATGATACAGAATTGGATCACCCCTCCACTAGAGAGACCCATACCCACAGTAAAAACCTCTTTGCTAATGATTTCCACTTGTGTTGGGTATGATCCTAATTATGCCAGGTGTAAAGTGTCCCCAAATACAAACTGATTTAGCCCCACAGGGGCCCTTGTATAAAGCTACTGAAGATGTTGTCTGCTCTCAAAGTATTGTCTCTGCTGTTGTGGGAAGGCAGCCTGGTTTGACAGCTAGCCTGAGGCTGACAGTTACCTGTGAGGTGAATTCGGAAGAGCCTATCAATCCAAGATAAGTTGGTGGTGGACTTTTGTCAAGCCATATTGTGTATCATTTCATGAGCGGTAATTAGATGCTATGATAGTAACAAAACTTGTGACCCTTAGTGTAGTGTAAGGTTTTGTGCTGCTTAACTTTCTGAAATTTCTAGCTCTGTGTTAGGAAAAGGATAACAAGAAAGACCTAACTGGAGAGAATATTTTCAGGTAAGTAGATTCGGAATGAAACATTTTTGTATTGCTTGTCTTTTGAATTTATGTTTGCTCTGAGTTATTAAGTTATAATTATATTAGTTTACTCTGTAGGGCCTGTTTAATTAAAATATTATAGTGTTGAAAGAAAGATAAATTGCATCATAATTTTCTAAATTAAGAAGGGTAATTTAGCTGTAGGATGGACTTCATTAATTCCAAGGTGGCATATTTGATAATGTCAGACTCATAATAATTGACATTTATTTCTTTGCTGAAGAAAAGTAACCTTTATGGTATATTTTGGTACAATCCTTAATTAGTACTTTAGATTACCCTAATTAGTACTTTAGGTTACCTTAATTAGTACTTTATGTTACCCTAATTAGTACTTTATGTTACCCTAATTAGTACTTTAGGTTACCCTAATTAGTACTTTAAGTTACCCTAATTAGTACTTTAGGTTACCCTAATTAGTACTTTAGGTTACCTTAATTAGTACTTTATTTTACCTTAATTAGTACTTTATGCTACCCTAATTAGTACTTTAGGTTACCCTAATTAATACTTTAGGTTACCCTAATTAGTACTGTATGTTACTCTAATTAGTACTTTATATTACCCTAATTAGTACTTTAGGTTACCTTAATTAGTACTTTATGTTACCCTAATTAGTACTTTATGTTACCCTAATTAGTACTTTAGGTTACCCTAATTAGTACTTTAAGTTACCCTAATTAGTACTTTAGGTTACCCTAATTAGTACTTTAGGTTACCTTAATTAGTACTTTATGTTACCTTAATTAGTACTTTATGCTACCCTAATTAATACTTTAGGTTACCCTAATTAGTACTTTATGTTACTCTAATTAGTACTTTATATTACCCTAATTAGTACTTTAGGTTACCTTAATTAGTACTTTAGGTTACCTTAATTAGTACTTTAGGTTACCCTAATTAGTACTTTAGGTTACCCTAATAAGTACTTTAGGTTACCCTAATTAGTACTATTGGGAGAGGACATAACTTGCATGGTGACGTATAATACAGGTAATTGGTTTAGCAAGGTGGTTCCTCAGGAGACATTTTATGTATGTTCATATTAATTGTAAAAGATGAAACTATTTAGTTTTAAAAAATGTGGGCAGTCATAAAGCTTAAATTGATATTCATCAGAAAATTACTAAGACAAGCCTGCTTTGACAGATACATGACTTAAAAACACTTTGACATTCATGTGTTTCTGGCCATGTGTCTCAATGTCCACATGTACATACATGACTAATTTTTACCACATGTACATACATGACTAATTTTTACCACATGTACATACATGACTAATTTTTACCACATGTACATACATGACTAATTTTTACCACATGTACATACATGACTAATTTTTACCCCAAATGTTAAGTTTTTATTGTGGTCACTTTCTCAAGAAAAGTTGGCCACATATTTATGTTATTTGGCGTGTGAATGCCAAAAATTCATGTTATTTGGTGTATGGATGCCAAAATTGTATGGATGCCAAAGATTCATGTTATTTGGTGTGTGGATGCCAAAGATTCATGTTATTTGGTGTATGGAAGCCAAAAAATCATGTTATTTGGTGTGTGGATGCCAAAGATTCATGTTATTTGGTGCATGGATGCCAAAAATTCATGTTATTTGGTGTGTGGATGCCAAAGATTCATATTACTTGCTGTATGATAATTTCAAGCTGATATCATCACTGGCGTTTAAATAATAAATGACTCATAAACATGTAAATATGGTAACCATGACAATCTTCAACATAGGCACCAAGAAAATAATTAATTCATTCACAATATTAGTGTTCAAAGTGTGATTTCAAGGAAATATGGGACATGTATAAATTTAATTTCAAGCAAATATACGACATGTCCAAAGTTCAAAATGAATTTGCTTTAACTAAAATACAACAAAATTGAAAAGAGAAAAGAATACAGTGTGCCTCAAATGAAGATAAACAGTACGTATGACATTTCATACCTTTATTGATTTTGGAAACCATGTTATCTGTTGATATTGATTTCAATGTAAACATCTGTGGAACATTGTTGTTGATACATCCATATATGCTCAAAGAAAATGATTTCACTTTCTTATTTATTATAAATTTATGTGAAGAATTAAAAGTTCAACTAAAATTTGTTTTTTGTTTGGTTTTTAATAATTACTGATACTTACAAAGCAATATTTTACCAATAGTTGAGGTTTTTAAAATTTTTACTTGCTTTATTTGCAGACTTTGAAACTGTGCTGTAGATTTGAATAAAAGTATAAAACCATTGCTAGGGTAATGTGAAATTTATTTTGTACAGAATATTGTCACAATATATTTCTGAGGTAGATCCTAGATTTGTGTATTCCTGCTAAAAAGGTGGATATTGGAATGTTATGACATTGTGCAGGTGTATGTTGATCAATCAGTGACTATTTCTATTTCTCTGTTGCCTTTTTACTTTTGACACAATACCTTTAGTTTTACACCATCAACAATACCTGTAATTTGCTCTCTCTTCAGAAAAAATGTATCAATGGTGTTGTCAAAAAGGTCATAAGCAAAGTCACTGACTGAAGGGGGACCAAAATGGTTTCTGTACAAACTTTAATTTTATGACAAACCTGGAATAATCTTTGAATGGTTTGCATGTGAAGCAAGGAAGAGATCCATTGATCTTGGGGTGAAGCAAAGAGTCACTCTTTTGAAAAAATAGATAATGGCTTTGCACAGAAACTTAAGTTCTTGACCAGATAGTTTTGTCCTAGTTTGTGTTTGGCTAATACTTTGGGTTAGGAAGAAGTCTGTTAACTTTGGGATCCAAAAGTCAAATGTCAAGGTCATTACAATGGAAAGAAGAGAAAAGGTTTTCATATAGTAACTTTATTTGTAGACCATGTACCTTGACCAAAATTTGTGACAGTTTTGAAAGTGAGGTAAGAAATAGCCATATTAATTTTGGGGATCTAAGTGCCAAAGGTCACGGTTATTGTAACTCAAAGAAAAATATTTTTGCTGAACATCTTTTGTAGCAGAGTAAGTTTCTTAACCTAACCATGTGGACAGCTTCCACATAGGGGAATAAAGAAACATAAAAAGTCTCAGGGTCAAAAGGTCAAAGATCTGGGTACGTCCTGTAAGAAAATAATGGTTTCTATTTAGTAAGTTTTCTTTCAATACTGCAGAGGTTAAGGTCAAGGAGTGCCATTGATCAGTAATGTTGATAGCCATCTAGTGCCAATGCATAGGTCTATTAAACATCTTGTGGGCATATTGTTCATGTTAACCATAATGCCATGCTGTCTGATTTCTTAGTTATGATATTGTCCTTGAGTGCAGTCTTGTAATTTTTTAATGTAATCCAATGTCATGGGTAATATCATTAAATGTCAATTCAGTGGAAAAGGACATTTTATATTTATTTATTCATGTGCCATACATGTTGGGTTTATGGTTTATAGAGTTTATTTCTCTGTAATAATATCCATATATGCAAAATGAATATCTTTTCAGTGACATAATTATATGTTCTTGTAAGATGGGACTAAGAAGTTAGTAATAGTTGCCCTAAACAAGCTTTTTTGTGTGTACTTAAATTAGAAATCAAAATTTATAGCAGAACAGCATGTGCAGAAATGTATTTTCATATCTATAAATTTGAAGGAAATGCATTAAAATCAGCAAACCAGTTTTGCTGTTCTAGTTAAATTGCATATACTATTTTGCTGTTCTAGTTAAATTGCATATAATATTTTGTTGTTCTAGCTAAATTGCATATACTATTTTGTTGTTCTAGTTAAATTGCATATACTACTTTGTTTTTCTAGTTAAATTGCATATGCTATTTTGCTGTTTTAGTTAAATTGCATATACTATTTTGCTATGCTAGTTAAATTGCATATACTATTTTGCTATGCTAGCTAAATTACATATACTATTTTGTTGCTCTAGTTAAACTGCATATACTACTTTGCTGTTCTAGTTAAACTGCATATACTATTGTGTTGTTCTAGTTAAATTGCATATACTATTTTGCTGTTTTAGTTAAATTGCATATACTATTTTGCTGTGCTAGTTAAATTGCATATAATATTTTGTTGTTCTAGTTAAACTGCATATACTTTTTTGTTGTTCTAGTTAAACTGCATATACTATTTTGCTGTTTTAGTTAAATTGCATATACTATTTCCCTTGTTTCAAGATACTTTAAGAAGGCCTGAGTTGTAGCCATTCAAACTATGCCATTGCCATGAAAAATCAACTTCATATTTTTGAGGTCAGTTTAGAAAATATCTTTGATTATATTTTTACCCACCTTTTCTGTGAAAACAAAATTGAAGGAGAGGGAGACAATTTGCATATTCTTTGCAAATACTGGTAAACAAGTTTTTTTTTCTTCAGGATACCATGCTGAGGATGGTTTATACTTAGGTTAAGTGTTTGTTCCAGAGATTGGCTTTTAAAACCTGACTACAATGTTCTACTTCAGAACTGTCCTGTTGATAAAATTGGTGTCAGAAGTGGTATTCATTCCTGACAAAACCATTTATGTAGCCAATGTTTGTCTATGTTGACCATGTAGTTATCGTAGTGGGGTACATGGTATCAATACAACACCCCCTTGTCTTTTTGGAACACACATCAGCCCTTGAAGACTTCAATAAGGAGGGGTACATGCTATTATTTACAGATGATAGCTGGACTGCTATTATAATTTGACATTATTAATAATGATTGCATATCACAATGGGACATCATTTTTATTGGCTTTAACCACTCGAGTGTCAGAAATAGTCAATATTATTTCAAATGGATGTATGAAATTAAATATGGAACACACAGATTCATAAAGCCACCAAGTGTCCTAACAATTAAAATACCACTGTAAAAATTCGAATCCTCAATAACTGTGTACAATTCTTGATCAGTCTCAGTATCCATATCAATGTATTTTTAAGTAACTGAAAAATGTACCAAATATAAAAAATAATTGAATTTGATTTCAAAGTTGTATTCAGAGAAATGTGAAGCAAAGATGAGATTTTAAAATGTTAACAAAAAAATGATTTACAAAACAAAATGCCCACTCTCCTTTTGTCTAATGATATATATATATATATCTTCATTTGCAGTCAGAACTTTTACTAAAACTCATACAGCTGTTTAGTCAGTGTAGGGCACTGTTCAGTCAGATTAGGGCAGCTTGAATTCCTTGATGATAGGCATGGGTTTATTTATTGGTAAAATTAACCTGTATTGTGAAGTCATTATTACTTGGGGGTATAGTTTTCACAGTGGTTATAGAGCTGCAACTGCTTACTTTTAGTTGCAAAACCTGACCTGAACAACCAGTTTTGGAAAACCTATCATGAATTATCACTGTTTTTATTTTTAAAAAAACTGTCATTAAAGGTCACATTTAAAAGATCAACTTGTATGAAAGACCAATTTTTGGACAGTGTCGTAGCAGTTGTCTTTGACGACATTTTGTTACTATAAAGCTCTCCACCAATTAGTACCACTATGGACCACATAACCAAAATTGCACCAATGTGTAAAAATAAGGGTTGAAATAAAACAAGTAGAAACTTTATCATCTTCATCCATTTAAAAATATTTTGAAAATTGAATAAAGCCTGCATTGCCATGGTTCTGTATATTATGCCATTCTCACTATAACGCGGTTCTCAATATAATGTGTTTCAGTACATAACAGTGCTAATGAATCCGGACTACTGAGTTATAATGAGGGAAAGCTGTACTTGACTGCTAACTGGGCTAACATAGAAAAAAGTCCTGTCTCTGTCAAGCTGTTTGTTTATATAAACATTGTGAGGATATGTGAGGAAACTGGCCTTGCTGAATAGACTATCACTGTAACACTGATATCACAGTAACCATGTATCTAATGTAACACTGATATCACAGTGACCATGTATCTTGTAATACTGATATCACAGAGACCATGTATCTTGTAACACTGATATCACAGTAACCATGTATCTAATATAACACTGATATCACAGTGACCATGTATCTTGTAACACTGATATCACAGAGACCATGTATCTAATGTAACACTGATATCACAGTAACCATGTATCTAATGTAACACTGATATCACAGAGACCATGTATCTTGTAACACTGATATCACAGTTACCATGTATCTTGTAATACTGATATCACAGTTACCATGTATCTTGGAGTGACCTTAAGCACAGTGCCTAGAGTGTGTTGATGTGTAAACATCATTATACTAAAATCTGATTTGTTTTGCAAAACCTCACAAATTATCACCAAGACAATAAGTGAATTCACAGTAGTACCATTTGTCTAAATCTGCATATCATATGTATGTATGCATGTATGTATGTATGTATGTATGTATGTATGTATGTATGTATGTATGTATGTATGTATGTATGTATGTATGTATGTATGTATGTACATATCTACGTATGTAGCTACAGGTAGGTAGGTAGGTAGGTAGGTAGGTAGGTATGCAGGCAGGCAGGTAGGTAGGTAGGTAGGTAGGAAGGTAGGTAGATATGTAGGTAGGTAGACAGGGATGGATGGATTGATGGATTAATGTTTGTATGCCAGCACAATGCTGGCTATTATAATGCAAATTTCTAGTTAAATTATTACATAAATTATTATGTTTTTGTTCTAGGTAAATTATTACATAAATTATCATGTTTTCTGTTTTGGTTATATTATTACAAAAAACTGTCATGTTTTTTGTTCTACATAAATTATTACATCAGTTATCATGTTTTCTGTTTTAATGCTGCAATAAATAGGAGATACATGTATTGGCATCTGTATGACCTGAGTCTTATAAATACTTTGAATTACTAGTTATTCAGAAATATGATAGGATCTTGCAGGATGATGATACAGTTGTCATGGAGACAAACACTGATTATTGTTCTGGAACAGAAATTTATGCTGACAAAAGTTTGAAACACAGACTTAATTCCTGACTAATAACTAACAGAAGTAAATGCTTAATAATAACTTTAGTAATAGACAAAGATTTTATAGTTCCATTTTTATTTGTTCATGAACATTTTTAGTATAATATCTTTGGCCTAGAGTTAGTGAAAATACATGTACAGATAAATTGGTGGTAAAATATTGGACTATATTAATGTTTTTGCTGCATAATGATGGTAGGATTATCCAGATTTGTTTGGATTATCCAGAAAGTGGTTAGATTATCCAGAAAGTGGTTGGATTATTGAGACTTTCTTAATTATGAGCTATGGTGCTCAGTACTGGAATGATGGCCGAAAGGATGCAGGCTTAAATCCCAACATTGTATTAGCCTGCATCCGTAACTTTAATTTATCCTTGGTCCAGACACTTTCCTCCTTGGCACTAAATAACCTATGTGTGTTGCTGTGCCTCCAAAAACCAGCCAAACTTTTCTTTAGTAACTACTATAAAAGTCACACATGCCTAATTTTAGACCCTGAAAGAGAAGATCTGCAAATAAAGGTTAATACCAATGCCTAGCTCAACTCAGTCTACATGATGGGTGAGAAAGTATTTTTACTTTTGTAATCAATCTTCAGTGACCAAAGACATGGTTCTGTCTCTTGAAGGGGATCAAATTCCAGTTTAAGTTGATCAATTGTCATAGTGTAAATTAGAAAATAAAGACTTTTCCAATGCTGTAGAACTGCTAGCATCATTGATGCTGTGTCTCAGATGGTCTTATTTATCAAACATCAATCAAACTACAAGGACACTGTAGGACAGATAGCTCCAGCATTAATCTCATTGATGGGGATTTTTCTCTTGTCCTGGACTGGCTTGTTTGTGAAAGATAATTTTCATCCACATCTTGTTGGACATCAGTGTCCATCAAAGGACAGTGTGAAAGGCCACAGAGAAACTTTTCTCCACTATTATTGACCAGTGATAAATGTCATCGCATGCAGTGGACAAGATTTTGTTTCATCCACTTCACTGACCTTACCTCAGGGCATAAACGATATGTTTTCAATTTAAAGAGATTGGCAAAAGGTGATTTTTTTCTTCCCTTTTCAGGACATGGTACCTTTCAGGGCATTTAGAGATGTTTGATGAAATTGAATGCATGCCTGAGGGAGGGAGGGAGGGAGGGAGGGAGAGAGAGAGAGAGAGAGAGAGAGAGAGAGAGAGAGAGAGAGAGAGAGAGAGAGAGAGAGAGAACTTGTACCTTAGTAGCATGTGAAATTAAAATCTGAGATTTGAATTTGGGTTATTAGAAGTGAAATCTCTTTGTAATTTTTGTACAGACCCACCTTGCATTATGAGTTTGCTGATAAGGTTTTTGATTGTTTCATGTCAGGTTCATAGCTGTGTATTCACTTTATTACATATTCAGTTTCATAATTTATTATCATCCAGGCTGAAAGTGTTTGGGTGAAATTGCTTATACGGATAAGATGTCCATTCATGCATCCATTCATTCATAAACCATGGTATCCAAAATAACTTTAGTCTACTGTTTTCCACTTTAGCTCTATTAAACCAGGAGAACATTTTGAATGGCCTTTTATCAGGCATCCATTCATATGTTAGCACATTAGTTTGTTGTAGCCAATTTTCTTTTCAGACATCAAACATGGCCACCACAGGGACTAATTTGATGATTTTTGTTGCCATCAAACTTTAAAAAACAAAATTAAATTTAAAAATTTAAAATTTAAATTTAAAAAACAAAATTTTCTTGCCAAGATCTAGTTTGTCCTAAATAAAAATGGTGCCAGTCTTACATCCAGTATGACTGACACAATGGCTAATTTGAAGAATAATATTTTCTTCTCAAAAATATCCTAGATGGCATCAACACTTGGCATTTTAAAAAAGAAATGGTCTTGAAATTCCTTGAAATTCTTTTAGGCTAGTTAAGCATTAAAGGACATTTATTATGAGTGAGATTTATGAATATTAATAAGATAATCCTGCATCAGACTGGTTGAGTTGCGTCAGACTGGTTGAGTTGCATCAGACTGGTTGAGTTGCATCAGACTGGTTGAGTTGCGTCAGACTGGTTGAGTTGCGTCAGACTGGTTGAGTTTGTTAGCTCTCTAGATCTAGAGATTATATTTGTCTTCCAGTTTCGATAGAACTTGGTAAACACCAGTAGATTTATAGTATCATAACCATGGATGATGTATATGTTTTCTTCAGCATTAATATTTATAGGTAAAACCAATATTGTACCAGGTTTGCATTCTCACAATATTACTACAATAATCTACATAGTTAAATAATAGGTCAGCCATTAAATTATTCAAGTCTGGTGAGTAATATCAGACCCACATGGAACTCTTGTTATATGCTTGTAATACCTGTGGTCATTTGTGTGATCAGCCATTCCTCTGATGGTTATTGCTTATTCTGCAAGAAATTTATTTATTTTGACACCGTTAATGTTTAGAATGTATAAAATATGTCATCTTGCAAAATGTGACACACCATTGGTTTAAATGAAAGTAAGTGCTATTTAAATGAATTAATCTTGTTCATACACTGTTAAAAAAACATTTACATGTATATCTCAGAATAAATTTGAAAAGATATGGACAACTTAGGTTTAACTACTCACTTTACTGAGTTATATGATATTCATTAGCACAAATTCTATGATTTAAGTTTGACTTCATTCAGCAATTTGAAAATATTAATATATGTCTTGAAATTAATAGGTAACTTCCTTTTCATTGAAAATTTATATATCTACTAATAATGTATATATAAAAAAAAAAATAATGATTTCTCATATTGAACATCAATAACAAAAGTTGATTGAAAATCGGGCCCTCAAATTTATTATCATTGTATTAAACCGTGTTAGATCCTAAGCTTTTATGTTTCAGAATTATGGCTAAGAAGATAATTAAGATATTATCCAGATATTTTTTTTAATCAGGACTGTGCCATATTGGTTTAGATACCCAGATAAAATGAATTCATTTCTTGTCTTCAATTACCATTATGATACCATATCTTGCTTGTGATAATTATTGCTTTGTGCAATTAAGTCACCATTTACTAGATTAGATTTCCTGATACATATTAATTATAATTCTGCATATTTTGCTAATCAATTCTTCTTTAGACATAATTTATGAGAATAGTATGTTCAAGTTCCACTTTTCTCTTTAAAATCTTGTAAAATTGTTAATTAAAGGAAACTTAAAAGGAATTTGATTTCTTCATTAAAATCAAAAATCTTGTAAAATTGTTAATTAAAGGAAATTTAAAAGGAATTTGATTTCTTCATTAAAATAAAAAATCTTGTAAAATTGTTAATTAAAGGAAATTTAAAAGGAAGTTGATTTCTTCATTAAAATCAAAAATCTTGTAAAATTGTTAATTAAAGGAAATTTAAAAGGAAGTTGATTTCTTCATTAAAATCAAAAATCTTGTAAAATTGTTAATTAAAGGAAATTTAAAAGGAAGTTGATTTCTTCATTAAAATCAAAAATCTTGTAAAATTGTTAATGAAAGGAAATTTAAAAGGAAGTTGATTTCTTCATTAAAATAAAAAATACTGTAAATGCTGAGTTTCTTTTATTTGTTTTCATTGTATAAAAAGTTCCTTGATGCAAAAAGTTGAAATGAAATTTAATAAATCTGTCATTTGTAATGATTAACTTGTCATATGTCCATGAAGGCACAGGATACGGTAGTTATGTCTTTAAGGGCCCAAGACAGCTTGTCACTTATATATCGTTTAAGGCACAGGACAGATAATTTATGTCTTATGACTTTAGAGCACCGGGCAGTTAACTTGTCTCTTATATCCTTTAGGGCATAGGACAGATAACTTGTCTCTTATATCCTATAGTGCACAGGACAGTTAACTTGTCTCTTATATCCTATAGTGCACAGGACAGATAACTTGTCTCTTATATCCTATAGTGCACAGGACAGTTAACTTGTCTCTTATATCCTTTAGGGCACAGGACAGATAACTTGTCTCTTATATCCTATAGTGCACAGGACAGATAACTTGTCTCTTATATCCTATAGTGCACAGGACAGATAACTTGTCTCTTATATCCTTTAGGGCACAGGACAGTTAACTTGTCTCTTATGATTTTATTGTACAGGACTGGGAGTTAACTTGTTTTTTATATTCTTTAAGGTGCAGCACTGTCACCTTGTCTCTTATATCCTTAGGGTACATGACAGTTAACTTGTCTCTTATATCCTGAGGGCACAGGACAGTTAACTTGTCTCTTATGATTTTAGGATACAGGGCAGTTAGCATGTCTCTTATATCCTTTTGGGTACAGAACAGTTAACTTGTCTTTTATATCCTTAACGCACAGGACATTTAACTTGTATCTTATATCCTTTATGGTACAGGACATTTAACTTGTCTCTTATGATTTAATGGTACAGGGAATTTTGCTTGTCTCCTTTAGGGTACAAGGCAGTTAATGTGTCATTTTTATCCTATATAGGCACAGGAAAGTTAACTTGTCTCTGATAACATTTAGGGCACAGGAAAATTAACTTGTCTCTTATGACTTTAAGGGCACAGGAAAATTAACTTGTCTCTGATAACATTTAGGGCACAGGAAAGTTAACTTGTCTCTTATGACTTTAAGGGCACAGGAAAATTAACTTGTCTCTTATGACTTTAAGGGCACAGGAAAATTAACTTGTCTCTTATGACTTTAAGGGCACAGAACATGCTATTGCTTAATAATCATAAGCTGTATGAATTAGATAAAATTTATGAATAATAATTTGTTATATATCTTTTATGTTTGAAACCACATGACATTTCCAGTAGTTTACTTTTGAAAATGCAGTCTCTCTCTCTCTCTCTCTCTCTCTCTCTCTCTCTCTCTCTCTCTCTCTTACACACACACACAAATGCACACACTCAAACACACACACAGATGCAGACACACAGATACAAACTCAACATACACATAGACATTCAAACACCCCACCCACCCCCACCCCAGCCCCCACACACTTACAGACAAAGATTGGAGTACTAAGTAGAAGTGCACACTCTAAGACTAAATAGAAATCTTGTTGTGTCAGAAAAATTGAGAAATTACCAGCTCTTATTTTTCTAAGCAGGCAGGCCATTTCTGCCAATATATAATCAGTAAATTTACCTGTAGCTCTGTCCATTGATTATGTATGTTAAATCTGGCCAGGTTTTCCCTTCAGGTTTATTAAATCAGTCCAAAACAGCATAGTCAGACATTAAAATACCATTCAACAATAGTTGATGTGGACAGTTGATTGCGAAATTTAATTCTATTCTATTCTTTTTTCTGCAGGGTAGTCCTTTTATTATCAAGTCTTGATGAATTCATTTACCACATCATAAGCCATTTAAGCCTGCTATGTATAGCAATAACAGAGACCCTGGTAATAAATGACTGATCTAATCTACCTGCTACAGACAACAGCTTTAGAAGAGCTGTAATCGGCTTACACGATGCTACTCTGCCTAATTGACACTAGTGAAAATACGAGTCTTTATAATTTATCTCGTCTTTTAGGAAGTTGTATTTTAGAATTACTGCTAGGTTGTGTGGCTGGAGATTTATTGATAAAGAATGGACATTGGCTCTCAACTCATGTTCATCTTAAGAGAAAGTATGATTGGTAAATTTGTCAATGTTTCAGTGTCTTGTTTGGATACTACCAGCCTCATATAAAGTGGATGTAGGGTTATTTATACATGTATGTATAATGATAATTATTTAAATTGTATTTTAAGAGATTTTAGATAATTTTAAAAACACTTGAAGACAGTTTTGTGAATTGAAATTTAACTTCAGAAAATTAAAAACAGGCTTATTATTCTAGTGTTGAAAATATGAGATGTAAATAGCAGTTATCGGTAATGAATGAATGCATGTGATAGAGCGAATGAAATTTGAGAACTGTGAAATTTCCCCCAATTATGAATGCTTCCAATTTCTTCGCCTCACTTGTTAAGATGACTTGGATGGTTCAGTGCAGTTAAACTATTGACTTTTGCAGTGGAAGCCTACTGTCAATTTTAGGCAAAATGAGCCGCAGTCTTCCCATAAATAAAACACTTGAACCCCTGTAAAAAAAAAATGTATACTCCTGCATCTTGACTTCACAGGAAGTGTTGGCAAATGATTTCTGACACTGTGATACATTTCTGTTGCTAGGGAACATAACATAAAATTGAGCAATATATTATTGTTCATCGGAAACTTATCATAAATCAATACTTTTCCAGAAAAAAATATTTTGACCAGATTGTGACTCCCAATTTAGTAATAGGATCAATTAAGTTTCAGCTTGATGAAAGAATTATAAAAAAATTCATTCCTATTGCTCGGAGAGTCAGATTTTAACTAGCCCTTAAAAATATATCTAAATTACCTTGATCTGCTGATAGTATATGACTATGAAAACATATTAAAACTATCTAAATTACCTTGATCTGCTGATAGTATATGACTATGAAAACATGGTATGCAACATTTCTAGTGCGCACATACTGGGATGTATTCACACAAAAAGATAACATGACCTCTGCATTTTGCTTGTCTTATATTCTGGAAAACTTGGCGCTAGAAAAAAGATGGATGGCAACCATTCCATAGTATTGAGTTGGAACTTATGACAAATAAAATGGGGATTATGGGTGTTTAAAAAGCCTTCACATCGATTGGATTGCTCTGGTGTCATGGGGTTGCCCATTTAATTTGTAATAAAGCCATTTTTTAATGGTTGACAAATAGCAGGGAGCATCTTGAATACATTAATTCAAGTAGAATACCAGTCCACTTTTATGTCACACAGCTTTCTTACCATATTTGCCCAAGTTCATGTGCAGTATATAGTTAATGTTCCCAAAATTTCAGACTTAGTGGAAAATACCAACTGATGTTGATCCAACTTGAGTTATTCAATAAATTGGATCACTTTGACATCATTAGATCTATATAGATTTTCATTTTGAGCATTATGACTCATTTTTGGCATAGACATTATGATTCATTTTTTAGCATAGGCTGTATGATTCATAAATGAGTATATACATTATGATTCATATTTTAGCATAGGTAATATGATTCATTTTTAGCATAGTCATTATGATTCATTTTTTAGCATAGGCATTATGATTCATTTTTTAGCATAGTCATTATGATTCATTTTTTAGCATAGGCATTATGATTCATTTTTTAGCATAGGTAATATGATTCATTTTTAGCATAGTCATTATGATTCATTTTTTGCATAGTCATTATGATTCATTTTTAGCATAGTCATTATGATTCATTTTTAGCATAGTCATTATGATTCATTTTTTAGCATAGGCATTATGATTCATTTTTTAGCATAGGCATTATGATTCATATTTTAGCATAGGTAATATGATTCATTTTAGCATAGGTAATATGATTCATTTTTAGCATAGTCATTATGATTCATTTTAGCATAGGTAATATGATTCATTTTAGCATAGGTAATATGATTCATTTTAGCATAGTCATTATGATTCATATTTTAGCATAGGTAATATGATTCATATTTTAGCATAGTCATTATGATTCATATTTTAGCATAGGTAATATGATTCATTTTAGCATAGTCATTATGATTCATATTCTAGCATAGGCATTATGATTCATATTCTAGCATAGTCATTATGATTCATATTCTAACATAGGCATTATGATTCATATTTTAGCATAGGTAATATGATTCATATTTTAGCATAGTCATTATGATTCATATTTTAGCATAGGTAATATGATTCATTTTAGCATAGTCATTATGATTCATATTCTAGCATAGGCATTATGATTCATATTTTAGCATAGGTAATATGATTCATTTTAGCATAGGTAATATGATTCATTTTAGCATAGGCATTATGATTCATATTCTAGCATAGGCATTATGATTCATATTCTAGCATAGTCATTATGATTCATATTCTAACATAGGCATTATGATTCATATTCTAGCATAGGCATTATGATTCATATTTTAGCATAGGCATTATGATTCATATTCTAGCATAGGCATTATGATTCATATTCTAACATAGGCATTATGATTCATATTCTAGCATAGGCATTATGATTCATATTCTAGCATAGGCATTATGATTCATTTTTTAGCATAGTCATTATGATTCATTTTTTGCATAGTCATTACGATTCATATTTTAGCATAGTCATTATGATTCATTTTTTGCATAGGCATTATGATTCATATTTTAGCATAGGTAATATGATTCATTTTAGCATAGTCATTATGATTCATATTCTAGCATAGGCATTATGATTCATATTTTAGCATAGGTAATATGATTCATTTTAGCATAGTCATTATGATTCATATTCTAGCATAGGCATTATGATTCATATTTTAGCATAGGCATTATGATTCATTTTTTTAGCATAGGCATTATGATTCATATTTTAGCATAGGCATTATGATTCATATTTTAGCATAGGCATTATGATTCATTTTTTAGCATAGGCATTATGATTCATATTTTAGCATAGGCATTATGATTCATTTTTTAGCATAGTCATTATGATTCATATTCTAGCATAGGCATTATGATTCATATTCTAGCATAGTCATTATGATTCATATTCTAGCATAGGCATTATGATTCATATTTTAGCATAGGCATTATGATTCATTTTTTAGCATAGGCATTATGATTCATTTTTTAGCATAGGCATTATGATTCATATTCTAGCATAGGCATTATGATTCATATTTTAGCATAGGCATTATGATTCATATTTTAGCATAGTCATTATGATTCATTTTTTGCATAGGCATTATGATTCATATTCTAGCATAGGCATTATGATTCATATTTTAGCATAGTCATTATGATTCATTTTTTGCATAGTCATTATGATTCATATTTTAGCATAGTCATTATGATTCATTTTTTGCATAGGCATTATGATTCATTTTTTAGCATAGGTAATATGATTCATATTCTAGCATAGGCATTATGATTCATATTCTAGCATAGGCATTATGATTCATATTTTAGCATAGTCATTATTATTCATATTTTTAAAAAAGACATTATGATTCATAATTTAGCATAGGCAGTATGATTATTAGAATTTTACATAGAATTGTCATATTTCACAATCAGTGGAATAGTATTTAATGTTTTGGTACAAAATTCTTGTAGATCTTTTGAAATCTCTTTGTAAAAATATTATGGTTTTCTGTGTACAAATGGTACAAGTTAATAACCAGGATTGGTACATTCTTGGTAAGGAATATACTACACACCATTATTGTGACTGGAAATTTTTTATTTCTTTCAATCCATTTTTGACACTGCTGCTTTTGTTGTGATAACTGTACCTGCCTTTGCATATGTGACTAAGAGTCACACTACAGTTGAATAGTAGATCACAATGCCTTACTTATATTGGTTTAGTAAATAGTAGATCACAATGCCTTACTTATATTGGTTTGTGAATAGTAGATCACAATGCCTTACTTATATTGGTTTAGTGAATAGTAGATCACAATGCCTTACTTATATTGGTTTAGTGAATAGTAGATCACAATGCCTTACTTATATTGGTTTAGTGAATAGTAGATCACAATGCCTTACTTATATTGGTTTAGTAATAATTCTTTGGTTTTTGGATAATGATGCATTGTAACAAGCAAGACATATACTTCTTTAAAAATAATTGTTATTTTTTTGGGAAACTTTTACCAAAAAAATGACAGTGATTTTGTCAGGACATCAGCTGTGGAGTTTTCATTTGTTTGATTGAAAATAATCTGGGACCTTCATATGTGAGAATATTTATCTATTTGGAATAAATTGTTGCAGAAGGAAAATAAAACAAATTGTGAATTCTGCATAAGTTTGAAATATATTACAATTGGGGGATTGTGATTTTGGATTGGGGCCTATTTTTGGTCCCTAATAAACTCTTTAAAACTTTCTGACAATTATTATTTCCTTTGAACTTATAGAAACAATTACATTTTGCCTATGTTGGAAGTAGAGTGGAAAAAAAAACTATAGTGGTGCATTTAGAAGAATATATACAGCATGTGTCCTGTCTTCCACATTATTGGTAAAAGTACTGGTCAGGGTTAAGTAATGGGTGGGAGTGGGCTTATGTCATTAGTTTGCTCAGTCTTTGTGCTGACCATTGACCAGGTGAGGCTTTGGGTGGCTAATAACAGGGCAGTATTTAAAAGCAATATTGGACACTTGGAAAGAACTTTATTTATGTCTATTGTGCTGTCTATTAAGACCAATCTATAATTGCCTCAAGATCCAATTCCAAGTTGTTTTGCTGGCATCTGACAAATCACTTTCATGTTTTTATATATAAAGAAATCATGCCCTTCTATGAATGCAAAAATATCTTATAGTACTGTATAACTTTTCCCATCCATCAATATGATTGTACCCAGTTGTTTTGACATAGCAATCACTGTAATAGGGGAATTCCTTTTCTGGGAGCACATTTCTTCTGGTTGATATTACCAGAATGTATTAATGTAAACTCAGCAAAGAAATATTATTCTGTCAAAAATGTCTTTTGATAAATCTGAGGATATCTCAGATATTTTCTTTTATTGGAATGTGTTTCATATTGTTTACAGCTGATGCAAAAATCATCCTATGTTAAGCTTTTTGAAGTTCACATCTTTGTTCCATTTAACACTCAGTCTGATTGGCTCTGTTTAGTTTATTTAACACTCAGTCTGATTGGCTCTTTTTAGTTCATGGTTTATGGTACAGTAATTAAAAGCATGTTATTTAGTCCTGAGACAGTTTGGAGTAAAGTGCCTTGTTCAAGGACAAAACATGGTAGCTGACTTGGTGTGAAATGATGGTAGGATTTGAACTCCTAATCCATCAAAACATGGTAGCTGATTTGGTGTGAACTGATGATAGGTATTGAACTCCTAATCCATCAAAACACGGTAGCTGACTTGGTATGAATTGATGGTAGGATTTGAACTCCTAATCCATAAAAACATGGTAGCTGACTTGGTGTGAAATGATGGTAGGATTTGAACTCCTAATCCATAAAAACATGGTAGCTGGCTTGGTGTGAAATGATGGTAGGATTTGAACCCCTAATCCATCAAAACATGGTAGCTGGCTTGGTGTGAACTAATGATAGGATTTGAACACCTAATACTGCTTGTGAGTTCAATATGCTAACCATCAAGTCACCTAATACTGCTTGTGAGTCCAACATGCTAACCATCAAGTCACCTAATACTGATTGTGAGTTCAATATGCTAACCATCAAGTCACCTTATACTGATTGTGAGTTCAATAAGCTAACCATCAAGTCACCTAATACTGATTGTGAGTTCAATATGCTAACCATCAAGTCACCTAAACTGACTGTGAGTTCAATATGCTGACCATCAAGTCACCTTATACTGATTGTGAGTTCAATAAGCTAACCATCAAGTCACCTAATACTGATTGTGAGTTCAATATGCTAACCATCAAGTCACCTAAACTGATTGTGAGTTCAATATGCAAACCATCAAGTCACATGGTAGCTGACTTGGGATGAACTGATAGTAGGATTTGAACATCTAATACTGCTTGTGAGTTCAATATTCTAACAATCATCATCTAATACTGCTTGTGAGTCCAACATGCTTACCATCAAGTCAACTAATACTGCTTGTGAGTCCAACATGCTAACCATCAAGTCACAGTGGTTACTGCCTCCATTCACTGCCTGTTGCTATTCTACATCCCTGATCTGTAATAAAGTCTGAAGAGCACTTCATATCTATTCTCCATTTCCAGTCCCACAATCCAAAAAGCACTTCATGTCTATTCTCCATTTCCAGTCCCACAATTCAAAGAGCATTTCATGTCTATTCTACATTTCCAGTCCCACAATTCAAAGAGCATTTCATGTCTATTCTCCATTTCCAGTCCCACAATTCAAAGAGCATTTCATGTCTATTCTACATTTCCAGTCCCACAATCCAAAAAGCACTTCATGTCTATTCTACATTTCCAGTCCCACAATTCAAAGAGCATTTCATGTCTATTCTACATTTCCAGTCCCACAATCCAAAGTGCACTTCATGTCTATTCTACATACCCAGTCTCACAGTCCAAAGAGCATATCATGTCAATTCTACATCCCCAATTTCACAGAACCTTAGCAAGGTTTTCCCATGTGTAATTTGCAGGAAAAGGAAATATGCCGATTTTGTTTTATAGGATTCATGAATTGATTTTTTTAGAAAGAAAGCTGGTATTAAATCTTGTGAAATCACAGGACATTAGATGCTTTTGCAACCATGGACTTTATGCTTCAAAGTATATTTATCAGCTTTAAAACTATGTGTTATCAGCTGTTATTAGACCACTTGTAATATTGTCAGAAATGTTTACCCTCCTTCAAAAAAGCAGAAGTTCAAAAAAAACTTTGTAAGTAGCCTTAGAAATTTGATCATTATAGAATAGCCAAACAAAGTTAAAGATGCAGGGGAGAATTGCTTTTTATTCTTAATTCACATCTGTTGTCCGCATACTGAATGGACTGTGTCATCCTTTTAAAAGCTTTGAAACAGAATGGACCATGATTGTAATTTTTTTCTGTATACATTTTGTGTTCTTGCTCATAAAATTGGTTCAGTAGCAATGTGATCAGCAAACTTCCCACTGTCATAATTGCTATGTATTTTTGTATCAATGAGATACATCATGGTGGAGAATTTTATTGCCATTAAAGGACGCAAAGCCACAATGAGGCTTCATTATTCTGTCACAGCACAGACTGTGCTTCGTATTTGCTTTCAGAGACAATTGGAAACCAGCCCTGTAATTTAGACTGAAATCACAGATTACTTTTCTTATTTATTAACTTTTAGGAGCACCAAGTCTCACACAAAAAGATTTCCTCTAACAGTGCAACAATATGCCGTCAACTGGTCTGACTACCACGCCTCCAGTTTAATGAAGTTTTCAGATGTTTATTGACCTGATAGTTTGCTAGTCAGACTGTGCCTGGTTGCTGAATGAATATACAAAATATGTAATCAAAACATATTTGAAGGAAAATCAATTTAACTCTGGTTTCAATATTTTGACCTTTGAAGAGATTAAAAAAACTGACATTCAAAATAAATAAAGACTTGTACTGCTCATCTGTTTTGAAAGTGTATCTTCAAGCACTTGTCAGGTGAAAGGTGTTATGAAATGGTTATGTTTGTCAGCAATAGATATTAGAGGGGGTAACACTATGAAGATTGTGTTAAGACAGTGATAGAATTCTATAAACTTCAAGTCAACAAGGCTGATTTTGATAAACATGGGTAGGGCTTTGCATGGCATTTTGTGACATTGATTTATTCAACAGCTTCGATGTAGGCCTGTCCTTTGATTGACTCATACTTTACAAAGTTAAACATTTTGGGTAACTTCTTGAAATATCAATTTCTGTGTACTTGATTTCACTCAATGTATTTTTTTAATGCTCTGTCTATGATATTGTTATTGTAGTGGTATTTTGGCTTCAAACTGGATTTCTGCATACAGCCATACTGGCTCCTTTTTCCAGGATGCAAAATTACATTTAATTTAATGACACTCTACTGAAAAATGAGCAAGCAATAAAATGTTCCTTGATGAACCTTTACATGATTTAAATTTAATGATGGTCCACCCCCACCCCTTAAAAATGAGCAAAAACAAGAACTACAAATAGTTGATTTGCAGCAAGCTTAACAAAGTCTGTAAAATTTTTCATTAATATTAACAACACTCAGTTTGATTATGCATGTTCGTGACCTAAAGATTGACCATCATAACCATGTACTTACTAAATAACTTTTTTCAATTGAGCAATGGGATGCTTTCATTGATATCAAGTGAGCAAATGCATTTTGCCAGCTGCACTAATATCAGATTGTATAATAGTGGATATGCAGTTTTTGCTATTCTTTGATAATGTCTCTGTTGTTTCTGCATTCAGTGTTAGAGCCATTGTCACATGACCAATGTTTCTGCATGCCGTGCTAATGCTATTGTCACATGACTTGTTTCTGCATGCAGTGCTAGTGTCATTGTCACATGACTATTGTTTTTGCATGAAATGCTAGTGCCATTGTCACATGACTGTTGTTGCTGTGCTGATAATGAAGATGTAAGTTTCATCTTACTGTAATTCATTAAAAAAATACTTAAACACACACATTTTTTAAACACACACACAAAAACACAGACAAGAAAATATATAGGTTTTCTTCAGTAAGCATAGATTGTATTTTTTCCCTAAATGACAGAGTGATGATAAAAATTACCAATATGTAATTTCCCTATATATTACATATTTAAAAGGAACTGAAAGGAAAACTGTTTTGTAATGATTTTGTTTTGTGAGCATGTGTTCTTTACTTTAAATTGTACATCTGCTGAGATAAATTTAATTGTGCTAAGAATCCACTGAGTTGATATAAAGGTGGACGCTTTGAGATCTCTATGTTTGAAAATAAAAAAATACGAACATGGATTTTATAGCCCATATCCCTTGGTACCAAGAATACTTGTCTAGGCTGACCACCACTCTAATGCAGCCAACAGCTTTCTTGTTAGTTCAAAAAATATCAAATTTACCATTCACAATCTTGGGTTTACAAATAAAAAATTGTGAATGTTTGTTGATTTTGTAGTTCAAAATATTGAGTTTTGTTCCAAAAAGTAAGTAATCTGATAGTCTGATAATTCCAGTAACTGCTGAATTTTCCCCAATGTCCAATTTTGTCAACTTGAAAAATGCTAGATGTTATTAACAATTATCATGACAGTAAAAGAGTTGAGAAGCACAAGGTCAGCTAAGGTCAATATGACATCTTGCCACTATCAAGTTAAAATTGTATTAGATTAAAAGCAGTCAATAACAATTTCACTTCTTTTGCAAACACAGTGTTCACTTAAGAGCTTAACATTAGTTTTATTGTGTTAATTTTGTCAATGAATGACATTGAGTAGAATGTTGCAAAAAGTTGTCAGAAATTGTCAATTTTGAAGAAAAGTGGAACAATTCAGCTAAATGAAAGGAGAAATAACCATTGCTGAGAAATCTGAAAGATTCAGAGGAATATCAAGGTCACCTATAATTTAGAGCCATTTTCTTACTGCAAAAGGCATATTCTTATAATTGAATGTCTACATGTTTACCTACCAAATGGTGTAATGGTTGTTCACTTCAGGTTCTGGCTTTTTTTCCTCCATTTTTAAAAAGAAATTAAAATTGAAACTTTATGCATAGGCTATACATAGGAGCAAATAATTATTAATGTTGAATTGGCTTCTAATTTATTAGATCCTAGCATACTCTCTCTCTCTCTCTCTCTCTCTCTCTCTCTCTCTCTCTCTCTCTCTCTCTCATATATATATATATATATATATATATATATATATATATATATATATATATATATATATATATATATATGATGTTCATCTTGCAGGTTGTTATGGTGATAATAGTTTTATTTTCATTGTTTATTCAAGAATGTATTTGGTGGAAACTGGAGAAGTCATTATCCACTTGACAAATCTGTTCTTGACACATTGACACAAGATGCTCAGGCTTTTTATTTCTGTCTTGTCTATTTAGGAGTTGGCCGAGTGGTTTCTGTTGCATTACTAGAAAATCGTATTTGACATTGAAACCTGAGAAGATGAACAGGTCAGAAAACAAGTTCAGGTTCACCTTGAATAGGTTGCTGTAGGTTTGTATTTGGTAGAAAGCTATGGTAGAAAGGAAATTGGATTTCATAAATAAATACAATGAAACCATCTTAATCTGGATTCCTTTTATTTACATGACTGTCTAGCCAAATAAGGTATTATTTCATCTGCAAATTAAGGCAAGACATACATATCAGTTTTCTATTGCACTGTTATTGTCCTTGGCTTTGATGTAATTGTCCTTGGCTTTGATATCATTGTCCTTGACTTTGACGTCATTGTCCTTAGCTTTGATGTAATTGTCCTTGACTTTGATATAATTGTTTAATTGTTATCATTTAACTCACTGTTGACACAATCATATACAGTCATGAAATTTGCTCAGAATATTCATTATGATGATTACTGGTCATCACAGGCAAAAGTAGGTTACAATGACATCCTCTTTACTCTCTAGTGATTATGTTACAATTGTGGTATATTAATTAGTTAGATAAATGGCACCATCAAGCACAAGGGTTACCTAAATAATTTTGGCATTCCTAAATCATTTTGGCATACCTAAATCATAGCAGTCTGAAAAATCCTGTTTGATGGATTTAATCTAGTTTTGTTTACAATGAATCATTCTTCACATCTTTTAATCAATATGCATCAGTGTCTTTGGGGACAAACATCCAGATTAATGAGTTTGCAATGTGGAACAGTGAGAGATCCCTTTAGACACACACACATGGTACATGTACTTCTAGAACAGCCTTCAATTATATTTTCTCATTTATTTGCCCAAAATTATATACAGTTAACAAGACGTTCCTTCATTAACTGAGCTTCATGGAAATATTAGTTTGGCTGACATTTTTGGCCAAATAAATGAGGCCCAATCATACAGGGAGTCATCTTATTGATCAGGAAGTATCTAAAGTATATATAAAGTATATAAAGTATATATAAATTGTTTACTTTTATATTGTTTACTTTCAAAATATTTTATACATTGAAAAGAAAAGTCAAACAAGGATGCAAAATTAAGACCCGTCTCTACCTGAAAAGATAAGCCTTTTAAGGTATCAGGTACTACATCTGATATATATTGGACTAATTACAGAAATTTAATATCTTAAGTATAAATTACATGCCATATGTACTTGTTTATAAGTCAAATCTAACTGCTAACAACATTGAACTTGATCTGCCATTACATAATGCTTCATAGGGCCAGGGTCTTTCAGGCTTGTTTTACTGATTGCTTCTAACAAATTGCATAGACCTAAATCAGCAAGTACATATCTAGGTCTGTGTCAGTCAGGCCTGACTTAAAAGCAAATGTAGACATCATGCATTATTCTGAAGTCTGTTCTGAGTCAGAGCATGAGAACTGACAATGGAATATTCTGTATGTTGATGTTGCATTTCAACAGTTGTTATTATTTGACAAAAAATGTTAAGTTTAAACTATGAACGTATCATGTTCCCCAATGTAACTTCCATTCATATTCAATTTGAAATTGTTTCTTTCATACTAGTTTTCATATGTTTTTTTGCTGTTGAGAGATAAAAAAAAACATTCAGATAATAATAGGTCAATTTATATTTAAAGTATATTTCAAATTCATTTCAAGACAAGTTTGTAACTGTTTTGAGCTTAACTGCCACTGCATTGTGAAATTGATCCACCATATGTATGGTGAAATGAGTACCTAATTGGTATATAAAATAGATCCACCATATGTATGGTGAAATAAGTACCTAATTGGTATTTGAAATAGATCCACCATATGTATGGTGAAATAAGTACCTAATTGGTATTTGAAATAGATCCACCATATGTATGGTGAAATAAGTACCTAATTGGTATATGAAATAGATCCACCATATGTATGGTGAAATAAGTACCTAATTGGTATATGAAATAGATCCACCATATGTATGGTGAAATAAGTACCTAATTGGTATATGAAATAGATCCACCATATGTATGGTGAAATGAGTACCTAATTGGTATATGAAATAGATCCACCATATGTATGGTGAAATGAGTACCTAATTGGTATTTGAAGTAGATCCACCATATGTATGGTGAAATAAGTACCTAATTGGTATTTGAAATAGATCCACCATATGTATGGTGAAATAAGTACCTAATTGGTATTTGAAATAGATCCACCATGCATATGGTGAAATAAGTACTTAACTGGTATATGAAGAATATTAGTCATACTGAGAAAATTAAATGTCATTGTTCATATAAGAAAAAATGTACAAAATTGAAGATTTTCATTTTTATATGTATGTATTGGTATTGAACAATGCCTTGGCACTGTATATGGTATATGATGACAAAAGTAATTTTAAAATATTGTAAAAATGACGAATATCATAATATCTTGAGGATTCAGTTTTAAGAGAATGCCAATTTTACATAATAGTGTCTGTAATAAAACCCATGTATTTGGCTATTCAGCAAGCCATTGAAATGTTTGCATCTAATTCATTTCACAAATCAATACATGAAGAATATTTTGTAGCTGTTAACTTTGGTATGACTATCTTTATCTTTGCTTTAAAAGATTTTAAACAATTTTGCTTTAATGAAAGGTTGACTGTGGCTCCCACGCTCCTCTGATTATCATATTCTATAAAATATATGGAGGATTTTACATGTCTCTCAGTGCTCATGTCAAATGAAATTTGTAAAGATTTGGTTCTTATTGGGGTGGGGGTGGGGGTAAATGCCATTTTTCCATATAATGATAGGCTATAGATAGCAGTCAGAATATTTGGTGGATGAAGAACCAGCAAGTGGCATGGGAAGCTATTTCCAAGCTTTCACAGATAGCCAATTCTCAAACATGCAGAAAAAGGTGACGTGTGTCCTTGTCAAAAGGCATGTGCCATGGGAAGCTATTTCCAAGCTTTCACAGATAGCCTATTCTCAAACTCATGCTGAAAAAGGTGAAATGTGTCAGTATCGAAAGCCAAGTGCCTTACACCTTTCAGTCACCTGGTCCCCAAAATTTAAGAAATGAATCATCTAATTTATATCTTTGCAAACCTTGATAGGTGAAATCTGAATCTATTTTCTTTTTTGTCAAAATATTTTTCTCTTACCACAGTCATCTTACTCCTATAAAGACTAATATTGTGCAAACATTTATTTTCAAATTATTTTAATTTTAACATATACGGAAAGAAAAGGATTTTTTTTCTCCTTTCATTTGTTTAGAATACATTTTGAAATTCCTCATGTACATTATAAGTACCCTCAAACAGCAGACTTGAAAGATGGATGAAGATATGTTTACTAAGTCAAGAAAACATGTACCTCCTATATTGAATATGTCAACATTATTCCCAATTGTCACCAATTTTTCCCTATATGATGAAAGCTGAATTGTTTACAATATGAACTTACCTGAGGTAATCCTATTTGGTTACAGGTGCTCAAGTATGATCCGACCTGTGATCTTGCAAACATGTAGAACTTAATTGGATTACCTGTAATCACATCAATACAAAATTTTTAACCCCATTTTCTTTGTGATCTTTGGAACTTTGATATACAAAATTCATAGCATAAACTCCTATTTAGATAACCCTTCATGCTTGTATGGTAGACCATGAAGCTTTCAACACAAACTCAAAACATGTGTGAATGCATGCATGCTTGTGTGTGTATGTGTGTGTGTGTGTATGTGTGTGTGTGTGTGTGTGTGTGTGTTGGATTTTTAACATAAATTTAACATTTTCGGACATATCACTATAATGTATGCAGTGTGGCAATTTATAGTGATGTCTAGCATTGGGGCATGATGCCTCAGACGTGTAGCATGATGTCCCACCAACTTCTTAATGTTGAGCACCTAGTGAGCAGCTGTTAATACCATTTTTATATCTTTGGTATGACTTGACTGGTGTTCGAATCTGTGACCTCTAGCATCTGAGGCAGATGTTCTAACCACTATGCGACTTGATCAGTTCAAAACTGAAGTCATTTTGGCACTAATTGTATTGGTGGTGATTCTCACAAGTTTTACATTAACAGAAAATGACATATATGATATTTCTTATTATTACATCTGATAAAAGTTACATTGTCAATGATTGGGACAAAACATTGTATCTCCCTTGTACAATCATGCCTGCATATGTGATTATTCTCCCTCACATGATCAGGTTTCTTTGTCTTGTTTTATTTAGTAATATAAAAAACAATTTGCCATTGTTTGGCAGAGATATGAAAATTTGTTCAATAAGTTTTGTTTCACCCTTCATCCTCATGGAACATGACTTGCTTTGGGTTAACCAATATTTATCTCCCCATAACAAAGGGAATTAAAGTATAATGTCACATTTTCATTTGCTTTTGATATCATTAACATTTACATTAAGTCACTAGATATACCTTTTACTATGATGCAGCTGAAATGCCATTAATGTGCAGTTCCAAAGCAAATTGCAATTTTTTTTAGCTAAATAATGTAACAACTTTTTTTGACCAATGCAGTATATATATATATATATATATATATATATATATATATATATATATATATATATATATATATATATATATATATATATATATATATATATATATATATATGCTGAACAGAATGAAAAGCCAATATAACATTTAGTCAGTAGATTCTCCTAAAATGAGGGCAAATACTGAAAAATAATGTGAAACTCTCCTATTTTCAGATGTAACCATGGTTACAGACTAAAACATCAGTCAGCTCATGTTATCAATATGCTAATTATTCTCATTGTTAAAAAGCATTGTTAGATTTACAGTCTTCTGAACCTTCATAGCAAGCTAAATTTATCTTTCGGCTGTCATATTCCTTGGTGATGCCAGAGTGTTACTAATTTTGTATTTCTTTCAAAAAGGTTGATGTACAGTTTTAAAGAGAACACAGTTTATTTCAAGCCCGCCATGCTAGAAGCTTGACATAGCATCACTTTGGCATTTCTGTCTGACTTGATGTCTGTCTATCCACCTGTCCTCACCTCATATTAAAATCAGTCCACCAACACCTTTAATTAATCTGTTTTGCAATCAAACAACCAATACCCTAGATTAAAATCTGTTTGACAGTTTTGCCAGTTATTTCAAGTTAAATAAACTGCCTTTGTTATCAAAGTTGGAGAGGGGAGGAGCTAAAAACACACACCACTGCTGCTTCTTGTTTCTGATTGTTAATAAAATGAATATGCTATTAAACTGCTTGTTTTCTTTCAGTGTCATCGTACCAAATATACTTGACTAAAGTCCAACTGCAAACAGCACAGACCTTATCTGTCATCCCATAATGCACTGGAAAATCAGGGTCTGTTTTCATTGGTCTGTATATTACTCCTAATGAACTGCTTAGAACCAGATCTGGTCTGTGCAGTTTGCAGTTCATTTTGAATTTAATTGAGTATCTACTGAGCTACTTTTGAGGTTCACAATTACTTTCACCAAAATAAAAGTTCACATCATAGATATTTCATTGGTAAATTTAGATGGATTTGGGTGGTTTTGTCAAGCCCACCCATCCACCAACTCTTTTTTGTGATGATACCATCTCATTTAGTGAAAAACAAAGCTGCCCATTTGAAGCTACACAAAACACCATTCTTGAAATCAAACCCTCTTGGGAAAAAGTTGTGGACCCACCCCAGCCTTTGATTGTGAATTGTGATGATATACTTATTAACTACTGTCAGGTGTGTGTTACACTTTTGCTTTTTGTTATTATTGGTTCTTAAAGCAGAGGAAAGATTTTGGGTAAAGGTTTTTGATAACAAAATTAGCAGTCAAGCTAGCCAGAAGACTTCACTTAAAAAGCTAGAAAGGTTTATGTGTTCTTTCATTTGGGTTGCAAAGGTTTGATTTTTCTTTCTTAAATATCTGTATGGTTTCTCATAATAAAAACAACATTCATAATATGCTTATATTATTTAACCCATACCTTAACATTCATACTTTGCCTATATTATTTAACCCATATGTTAACATTCATAATATGCCTATATTATTTAACCCATACCTTAACATTCATAGTATGCCTATATTATTTAACCCATACCTTAACATTCATATATGATTTAACCCATCACTTAACATTCATAATATGCCTATATTATTTAACCCATCCCTTAACATTCATAATACACTGTATGCCTATATTATTAACCCATACCTTAACATTAATAATATGCCTATATTATTTAACCCATACCTTAACATTCATAATATGCCTATATTATTTAACCCATACCTTAACATTCATAATATGCCTATATTATTTAACCCATACATTAACATTCATAATACACTGTATGCCTATATTATTAACCCATACCTTAACATTCATAATAAGCTATATTATTTAACCCACATGTTAACATTCATAATATCCCTATATTATTTAACCCATACATTAACATTCATAATATGCCTATATTATTTAACCCATACCTTAACATTCATAGTATGCCTATATTATTTAACCCATACCTTAACATTCATAATATGCCTATATTATTTAACCCACATGTTAATATTCATAATATGCCTATATTATTTAACCCACATGTTAACATTTATAATATGCCTATATTATTTAACCCACATGTTAACATTCATAATATGCCTATATTATTTAACCCATACCTTAACATTCATAATATGCCTATATTATTTAACCCATACCTTAACATTCATAGTATGCCTATATTATTTAACCCATACCTTAACATTCATAATATGCCTATATTATTTAACCCATATCATTAATTTATCCTCTTAACATATTAACCCCTTAATTTTCATATGGAGAAGACTCTTTATTCAAAATGTCCAGCTTATCCTACTTTTTGCACAGGTTCACCTGTCTGTGTGTGTTTCAGACTGGTCTGCCTTAGATCTGAGGCCATAAAGTCTAATATCTGGACACAAAATCGGATTCTGACCATGGGTGAATTTTGGGTGAAAAAAAACGGGTTCAAAAACTTACGTTTTTCCCCCTGTATTTTGTAGTGCAACTAAAATGTCTAGATTATTTGGTATCATTGTAGAGCTAAATCTGTCTTCCTTTCTATAATACCACCCACTTTAGTGTACCATGCATGACCTTGATGCTACAGACCCTAGAAGTAGGCTACTACCTCATGCCCCATAAGCTTGTTGCTAGGGATTAATGTGTTAACCACAGATGCTAACCATCTGCAAATCTTCGCAAATATACTCAAGTGTACCAAGACATGCAGAACTTGGACACTCAAATAAAAGTGCCATATACTTGCTAATAAAATGAGACCAACTGCAAACTGCACAGACCAAGATCTGCCATCACATCATGTGCCAGCAGATCATGGTCTGAGAAGTTTGTTAGAAGTAATCAGTACAACAAACAGCAAAGACCCTGATCTGTCAGCACATTATGCCATAGCAGATCTGGATCTTTGTTGCTTGCAGTTTAGCTTGACTTGTAAGTAAGGATATATGTTAGTTTCAAGTCATGGGACTGGGGCTGCCTGTTATTAACAGAACAGAATTAAAGTAGGGGCAGTGGGGGGGGGGGAGGCTTAGATGCCTTACTCATGGTCAGAAAATTATAAAAGTATATATTTTATGCCTTTTTTAGAGTATTATGTGTCGATTTAAAACTCTGTTTTTCCAGTAAAATTTACACTAACTGAATTCCTAAAATTAGCTATTAAAATTAATTTAGAATTTGATTGTCAAAATATTACAAGCTACATTGGTACCTCATTAGACTATTGTGTTGTTTGCTGTGATGTTTGACATCATTGTAGCACATATTGATACACCTTTCCCCAGTCTAACTCTATTTAGATTTGATGAACAATTAGGCAGTTAAGCTGATAAATTATGTAACCAAAGAGAAACCTTAATCATTTTCACCTTTACTTGCCACACCAGGGATCTCTATCTGAAAGAGAAATGACCACAAGATGAACATATTTAGAGGTTTCACAATGATATTCCTGAATAGAATCAAGATTTTCTTACTTCCAAAAATGTTTAGTACAGGATTAGTTTTTTTTGTGTTGAACCTATTCTAAGTGTTAAAAGCATGTGTAATGTCATTAGCAACCTTTGACCTGGATCTGAACAATTACTTTACCTGTGCTGTTCTTTTCCATGAAATTGTATCACACATACTTATGCATCATACATACTTATGCATCATACATACTTATGCATCATATATACTTATGCATCATACATACTTATGCATCATACATACTTATGCATCATATATACTTATGCATCATATATACTTATGCATCATATATACTTATGCATCATACATACTTATGCATCATACATACTTATGCATCATATATACTTATGCATCATACATACTTATGCATCATACATACTTATGCATCATATATACTTATGCATCATATATACTTATGCATCATATATACTTATGCATCATATATACTTATGCATCATACATACTTATGCATCATACATACTTATGCATCATACATACTTATGCATCATATATACTTATGCATCATACATACTTATGCATCATACATACTTATGCATCATATATACTTATGAATCATATATACTTATGCATCATATATACTTATGCATCATACATACTTATGCATCATACATACTTATGCATCATACATACTTATGCATCATACATACTTATGCATCATACATACTTATGCATCATATATACTTATGCATCATATATATTTATGCATCATATATACTTATGCATCATATATACTTATGCATCATACATACTTATGCATCATACATACTTATGCATCATACATACTTATGCATCATATATACTTATGCATCATATATATTTATGCATCATATATACTTATGCATCATACATACTTATGCATCATATATACTTATGCATCATATATACTTATGCATCATATATACTTATGCATCATATATACTTATGCATCATATATACTTATGCATCATACATACTTATGCATCATACATACTTATGCATCATACATACTTATGCATCATACATACTTATGCATCATATATACTTATGCATCATACATACTTATGCATCATACATACTTATCACAAATACTTATGCATAATACATACTTATGCATCATATATACTTATGCATCATATGGATTCATTCAAATCAGGTGGAAGAAAATGAAAATTTACATTTTTGTTGCCTCTTTCATGAGAACAATATTGAAATAACATGCTACAACTCTGGTGGTAGAACTGCTATTTTTTTATTATACCAAAGTTAATGCAGCATGCAAAATTGAAGAAACAGCTAGGTGGAAAACAGGTGGAAGTTTCTCATGATGACATTAGTGGCAAGTAAAATAGACTTAGGTGAGACAGGATTGACTTCTTTGCGTTTCAGGGAAATTCATTGCAATTCCATTGTGTTTATGATACAATTAAATATTAAATACCCAAAAAACAACTATTAATTCAGTTAGTTTAAAATTATCAAATCTATTTGTTTATTCAATATATGTGTATTCTGTAGGGTGTATTGTGCCAGTAATGAACATTTTGTCAAGTATCAAAATGAAGCTGTTCTTCTTTAACTTCAAAACTCATTTTTTTTCATAGTAAAGTTAACTAACAATTTTGAAGATAATAAAGTTCCAGTGGAAATTAATGACTACATTGCAGATTATTTTTGCAGAGATTTGCAATGGCATTGTCAGTTTTTCAGATTTCTTCATGATTTTAATGTTTATACTTTATGCATTTATCAATTTGCTTTTAATCAACAAATACTAAAATGTTGGATGCTGATGATTTTAAATGTGTATCAGATGTATCTAATGATACATTCCAATGATTGTAGTAATACATTCTAATGTTATTGATGATACAGTCAGATATTATGTATGATACATTCCAATGATTGTATTGATGCATTCTGATGTTATTGATGATACATTCAGATGTTATTAATGATGCATTCCATCTTTGGGATATATTCCAATGTTTATATTGATGCATTCCAGTTTTTCCATGATACATTCATATGTTAATAATGATACAATCCAATATTTTAATGATATATTCCAATGTTTGTAACAATAAAGTTCAATTTTGTTAATGATACATTTCAATGTTTTTATGATACATTCCAAGGTTTTTCATGACACATTTAAATGTTTTAATGATACATTCCAATGTTTATGAAGATACATTTTGATGTTATTAATGATACATTTCAATGTTTTTATGATACACTCCAATGTTTTTCATGGCAGATTTCAATGTTTAAATGATACATTGTGATGTTTTAGTGATACATTTCAATTTATTAATGATACATTCTAATGCTTTAATGATACATTCCAATGCTTTTAATGATATATTTCAATGTGTTTTTTTTATACATTCCAATGTTTTTATGATACAATCAAATTTATTGATGATACACTACAATGTTTTAATGATACTTTCCAATTTATTGATGATGCATTCCAATTTATTAATGATACATTCCAGTGTTTTTTTTTATACATTCCAATGTTTTAATGGTACATTCCAATTTTATTAATTATACATTCCAATGTTTGAAACAAGCTAATTATTTTTATGAAATGATATATTTGCTTTATGCTCCTTTTTTTAATAAATGGATTTTATAAATGGCAAATTTAATTAGTTTAAACTGTTTTTTAAATGGTTTTGGGGGGAATTTATGAAGTTATTCTAGTCATCCTGATTATATGGTGGTAAAATATATTATTTTTATTTAGGGTGTGAATATTTTATATAGGCAATTATTTCTGTTGACAATAAAGAGTGACCATGTTGGGTTGTATGCCAATGCTTTTTATTTTGTTCCATTTTGCAAACAGAGATTTATCATCATTTAGTTCATTTGTCACAAGCAATCCATTATCATTAGAAGTTTATTTGTCTACTGAAAATATAGAGGGTGTTATCAGAGGGTGGTCTTGAAAATTACCAGCCAGAATAATTTTGATCCATGCAGTAATTTGCACATATATTTTTAACACCAAGTATAGATCTGTAGATTATTTTCAAGATAAATGTGACTTTTAAGATTTATTTGGTGTTTTTTTTAAAAACTTATTTGAATTAAAAATGTATTAAAAGAGCTAGTGTAGGTATTGATTGTTGACCAAAACAGTGAAAGGTATTGAGATCCATTTTGAACTTGAGTAAACTTGTTTGAAACTTCCATCTTAATTTGACCTGAATGGACAACATCATTTGGGCTCACCTGAGAGAGCATGAAGGATTCACTCAGGTGTAAATGAAAAATATCAGAGGTGTGGAATGGACACAATATTAATAAGAAATAAAGTCAATATTTCACACCCCAGGTGAAATTTATAATAAGTAATTATTCATCTCAGCCCCAATTTCTGCCAGACTTTGACAGAAAAACTATGAAAGTGAATAAGGACCTTAGTTCCGGTAACATATTGGATTTTAGTTATTCCTTTGTATATTGTGGGGACAAAAATTCGTCTCTTTGCGGGGTCTCCCTGTATTTCTTATGAAGATTATAATCCAGTAAAATTATAACAGACAGAGTGGCTGTAGTACTTGATGTGAGTGGAGACCTCCTGATGTGGCAACCAAGCTGAGTGACTAATTAGGTGGTATTGTGCAACAATTAAAACAAGGATTTGATAGAGGTGGTGAAAGTGCATTAATGCTGTAATTCATTGGATACATTGTTTTGCAAAAGTAAGATATGAGAGCATACAGACAGACATACATACAGGTAATTTGCTAGTATTGTCTATCAACATAAATCAATTTGCTACTGTATAAATACTAGTGGACAGAAATTTGAGATTAAATTGGAAAGTCAGACACTGCTTTAACACTGTCGTTATAGGCTTAGACCAGTTTTACGATAAATAAGAATAAGATAATTTGAAATCGGATGTGTTGAATTAGGAAAGGTACCAACTTGTTCTTATTCTTTCCTTGCAAAAGGTAAGTTGGTATTACTGCATCTTACTCATTTTCATAGAAAGCTATCATTTTTTTCAGGTAAAATTATGTGTTCATTAAGATTTTTATAGTGATAGATAGGTAAGTAGGTAGGTGGGAAGATAGAATAAAGAAAACTTTCATATGTTGACTTGCATATTATTAGTTGTTGTAAGCCAACATTCATGAACAATATTTTAATAACATTTAAATTACAATTTTAAAATCCAAAATTTATTTTTATCTTCATAGATTATCCATATTTCTTGTATGGTCTTGAATTGAACTGCATATTTTATACCATCTTCACATATATTTTGTCTTACTCCAATTATTGCAATCTTTTTCCTTCTTGTTTAAATACAGAAAGGTAAAACTCTTTCATACAATTCCTCTGTACTTGAAATTACTCTTGTGTCCTTTCAGAGCTACATTTTATTGTAGTTAAAGTTTATTAAAACCATGATTCAAAGACTCCCCTTGGTTTAAATTTAGCCTTTTTTCAGGTAAGCAAGTTCAATTTCAAACTTGAAAGTGGTAGTTTAATTTACAATGAAGTTAATCTTTCTGAGGTGAGCAGCATGCTTGTAGAGAAAATTGGTTTATATAACCTTCTTTGTTTGGACAATACATATTGTTAGTGATTGTGTCCACATTCAAAACCTCAGTCAACAGAGTGGGTAAGATTAAATTTGAAAATACATCTTGAGTTGTACATACTTTTCTTCATTGAATTTTTACTTTTACTATGTCTCTATTGAAACTAGTAGAGTAATTAAACTGGAAATGATCCCACCAAATTGATCCCACCAAATGATCCCACCAAAGCATTGTTTGAAAACTGAATATTGGTAGATAGTTGAAGTGAAAAGACATTGTTTACATCTTTCTTATTCATTTTAAAGTTATTGATCAAGTAGCTAATTATCAGTTGTTTCTACAGGGATTTTCATTTTAAAGTTGCAATTTCAAATGCAGAATGCTATGAAAAGAGTGGTCACCCAGTATATGTTGTTTCAGTTCACTGTCATTGGACTTTAACATTCCTTACTATGCATTCAGTTTCCTTTCATTTTCAAAATGACAACACTGTAATGATAACTTTTTTTCCATTTTTGTTCTTAAAAAATGTGATAACAACAGACTTTTATAATATATATATATGAGAGTATTCAATAAACCACAATGCTTATATTATAAAAAAGTCTTTAAATCTAAGATTACTGTTTAATTGCAAACCATGTTAATTATACATCAGCTTTCAATTTACAATGACATACAATTTATATCCTCATGGTTTGAAATAATTTTCCATTTTTCTTTACAAAAATATGAGGATGCAATTCATAATAGATCACAACATTTAAATAAATCTTACATTATCAACAGAATAGTGTTTAGTAATGGTATTCACACTATCTTAAACAGCAGTCTGGTCTCAGATTCATTCCCTTCTTTAAACAGCAGTCTGGTCTCAGATTCATTCCCTTCTTTAAACAGCAGTCTGGTCTCAGATTCATTCCCTTCTTTAAACAGCAGTCTGGTCTCAGATTCATTCCCTTCTTTAAACAGCAGTCTGGTCTCAGATTCATTCCCTTCTTTAAACAGCAGTTTGGTCTCAGATTCATCCATTCTTTAAACAGCAGTCTGGTCTCAGATTCATTCCCTTCTTTAAACAGCAGTCTGGTCTCAGATTCATTCCCTTCTTTAAACAGCAGTCTGGTCTCAGATTCATTTCATTCATTTTATCAACTTAATCAGTCAATTCAGTAAAACTAAAATATTTTGAAAGAAAAATGTTAACTTATCCCCTAAGGTTTTAGGTCTGGAGGAGTTTCAATGTATGTATGTATGTATGTATGTATGTATGTATGTATGTATGTATGTATGTATGTATGTATGTATGTATGTATGTATGTATGTATGTATGTATGATTGGCTGAGACAGTACCGTGTCTAATTGGCTGAGAGAGTAACATGTCTATTACACTGCAATACATTGATTTTGAATACCAGTTCATTTTCATTTAAAATTATATAATCCTAATGTATGTGGTCAGTTACAATGTACATATTTATATCACCTCTAAAACACTTTTATCAACAGGAAATTAGGTTATAACAAAGGTTGTTTGTTTTAGATTAGAAATGCTTGACCATGACTTTTGCTTTCTATCAATCACTGAGACTGAGGCTTAAGCCATTCTTTGGTCAATTCTTGGTCAACATTTGACCATTTCCAGTTTGTTAAGTAAATGCTTGACATTGTGAGATAACAATAGCTGGACAAATGTCAATATATCTTGGTAAATAGTTAGAATAAGTCAGATTATTGATTTAAGCTGATCTTGATCCATGTAATTTGCAATTTGTAATAATGGTACTATGAAACTACAACACTGACATAAGATTTTGTTTATTATTGACCTCAAAAATATTATCACCAACACAAATGTAACAGTGACAAAACTTGTTCATGATTGTCCCCATGTTGAGTTCCCATACAAAAGATTTAAGTTCACTTTCTACTAGTGTACCTGTGTAGTTTACCTGAATATATACATCAAAAGGAAGGATTTTAGGCCTAGTCTTTGATTCTTAAATAGACAAACATAGTTACAGCATTAAAGGTACAATGTACATAATGTTAAAAGAAGCTTGTTTGGTATGAGATAGGACATGAAAGAGGTTTGTATTAGTAAATGGCTTATTGTGTTATAGAAAGAAAATCAGAGCTATATATAATTAGTTATGCTTCACCAAAAATTAATTAATTAATAATAATAATAATAACTTTAATTCAAGAGCTATTGTAGTGTTAAAAAAATTATCTATCCAGAGGTGATCTATTATTTACATAAATTAATATTCATTAAACATATCTCTCTCTCTCTCTCTCTCTCTCTCTCTCTCTCTCTCTCTCTCTCTCTCTCTCATACATACATACATACACACACACACACACATATTGTTGCACATTCTCTTGTGTCCTTTGGAATACTGTTCTAGATGAGTGAGTTAGAGTAGTCCCAATGTTCCTTGTGTGATGAGTGAGTTAGAGTAGTCCCAATGTTCCTTGTGTGATGAGTGAGTTAGAGTAGTCCCAATGTTCCTTGTGTGATGAGTGAGTTAGAGTAGTCCCAATGTTCCTTGTGTGATGAGTGAGTTAGAGTAGTCCCAATGTTCCTTGTGTGATGAGTGAGTTAGAGTAGTCCCAATGTTCCTTGTGTGATGAGTGAGTTAGAGTAGTCCCAATGTTCCTTGTGTGATGAGTGAGTTAGAGTAGTCCCAATGTTCCTTGTGTGATGAGTGAGTTAGAGTAGTCCCAATGTTCCTTGTGTGATGAGTGAGTTAGAGTAGTCCCAATGTTCCTTGTGTGGTTTCGTCATCCAAGATACAATATACTTTTAGTAAGGTGCATGTAAGTTTTTTTGACACAATAGAATTACACTTTTAAGTCTTTATTCCTGGAAGAGAATTGACTTCTTTGAAAATAAGAGTAATTAATTTGAATTTGCTTTCATGCCATAAGATAGTTTTGTCAGCCTGTAATTAAAACCAGAATATTTAGTGTCTCATATGGTGTCAGATACAATCTCTAGGAGAGTCATCTCATATGAAGTCAGATACCACCTCTTGGGGTTTTATCTCATATGAAGTCATACACCATCTCAAAAGCTTTATCTCATAATTAGTCATACACAACCTCTATGAGTTTTATCTCATATGAAGTCATATGTCACTTCCAGGAGTTTTATCTCATATCAAGTCATGTACCACCACTAGGAAATTTTATCTCATATGAAGTCATATGCAACTTCTAGGAGTTTTATCTCATATGAAGTCATACGCCACTTCTAAGAGTTTTATTTCATATGAAGTCACACACCACCTCTAAGAGTTTTATCTCATGTGAAGTAATACACCACTACTAGGAGCTATTTCATAAAGTCTGATATCACCTCCGGGGGCTTTATCTCCTATTTTATTTTCTTCAAAATGTATGGTCAAATGTTTATGCATATGAAGTTTCCAGATTTTGCCAAAAAAATTATTTTCTTTGATACCTTAGATTCATTGCTTGTGGCCAGGGTATTGTTGTTCAATTGCTTGTTTATATCATTCTTCACTGAATCATTTAAATCATGGTTTTTGACAAATCAGCAAAACTTAGTGATAAAACAAAAATAGTGGTCCGTATTTACCACTTACTATATTACATGTATTCTGTTTCCTTTTCAATTTTATGAGATCAATGGGTACTTTTCTCTAACAATTTGAAATTTTTGAAAATTTTGGTATATTTCTCATTTCTAAACTCTAAATATCAATGCAGCATTTTATGGTAGCATCAATTAACAATACATGTACCAGCCTTTGATCTCAGCATATTCAATTTAATTTTTCCAATGTAATTTAAGTAATTTGCCTGAAATCTCCATAGAAATTCTCATATTTTGGCCCCACCATAGCAGTGCTAGGGATATGCAGTGTTTTATTTGTCTTTGCATCTGTATGTCTGTTACACCATCTGTTATGCCTTCATTAAGTTTTGAATTAATGTCATATCGGGCAATATTGTGGGGAATTCTCCAAAAATTATGTTTATTATTAAGGTGTGTCCTGTTGTGTGATTTGTTTCAGTATCTCTTGGAGTTATATAGTGGTCACATTGTCTTTGGTTGATTTTGAATGGTGTAGTATGCCTAACAACAATTCAATAGGCATACTTTGTAGTTCGCTATATACCATATATACTCGCTTATAACTCAAGTCCACCTACAAACAACACAGACCCTGATCCGCTGTGACATATTGAGTTGGCAGATCAGAACTATAAAGTTTTTCTACAGATTACTCCTTAAGAAATTGCAAAGATCCAGTTCTGCTGGTGTGTTATGGAATGACGGGTCTGGGTATGTTCAGTTTGCAATTGGACTGGATGTAGTATTAGTGGTAGCAAAAGATGAAAGCTTGTGATGCTTACAAATACGTAAACTACATGCATGCAAATAGAAATTAAAATTACAGTATCAGAAAAAATGAATTATATTGGCACAGTGGTGTCTGTCAGAATCAGAAAGAAGCATCACATTGTAATAATTTGACATTATGAGATCATTATAATTTGACATAATGAGATTGTAATAATTTTAAATAATGAGATTGTTATATAATTGGACATACTAAGATATATTATAACTTGACATAATGAGATTGTTATAATTTTTTTAATAATGAGATTGTTATAATCTGACATAATGAGATTGTTATAATTTGACATAACAAGATTGTTATAATTTGACATAACAAGATTGTTATAATTTGACATATCAAGATTGTTATAATTTGACATAATGAGATTGTTATAATCTGACATAATGAGATTGTTATAATCTGACATAATGAGATTGTTATAATTTGACATAACAAGATTGTTATAATTTGATGTATCAAGATTGTTATAATTTTGCATAATGAGATTGTCATAATTTGACATTATAAGACAATAATGTTTTGTGTATGCCTTCCATAGTATCAAATCCTAAGATCAAAAATCCTAAATTTCCAGCATTTTTTTATTGCTAAAAATGCCATATCTAAATATTATGATTTCTTTAGAGTCTGTAAAGCCATAAGAAGAAAACATGTACTCGTATTTGTACCTGTCCTGTATGAAAATAACAAATATTATCACTGCAGCATAATTCATGCAATAATTGTGCATTAAGTAGTAGATCGTATGTCTGCTCCAATGGCCAGACAGACAGATAGCACTGTAATAAAAACACAAGACCCAGACCACTGTCAAAACCTGGATGATCAAATTGTCCAGCTGTCTTGATCACATGGCATTCTTCTTGTCAGCTGTCATTAAGACACCTTGCATATTCTCCAAGGTGAAGACATTTTGATAGATGGACATATTGCTTTCAATGGCTTAAGCTTTTGTATTGTGCTACAACCTGTTTTCAATCTTCTTTATTTGCACTTGTGAATTCTCTCATAGCCTCTGCTTATTGGTTATCCTGGAACTAGCATTAAGAATTTTATTTTAATTTGCTTTTTGGGATGTTCTCCAGAGCATAATGTTTTAAATGGTTAAACGTATTACCCAGTGTCTTGCTTCTTTTTCATAACAAATATTTAAGCCCTATTTTTGCTGTGTTGCAAAGTCTACAAATATAAAAAAAACTTATACAGAAAAGTCAAGAAACCATTACTTTTAAACCTCTGGGTTTTTGTAGGTATGCCTGGCATCCATCAGTTACTAGTTTCAACATAAGAACTTCTGCCGACTGCCATTAAGACTTTGTGCATAGCTTGTACTTAGGATGAGGCTAAATCCTGTCAATTTTGAGCTCACAAGGTCAAGGCTGCTCTGACTGAAAGAAGAAAAATGTCTTTTACAGAATAACTTGAGTTCTTCATAATCTACAGTTACTAAGCATTGTGGATGGCTGGAAGAACCCTATTAATTTCAGATGGGAAAAGTTAAAAGTCAAGGTCCCTATGGCAGAAAAAAACAAAAATGGTTTCCTCATAATAACATCAGTTCCACTTCACAGACCTCAGCCAAACAGTTTGGATGGTTTGCACTTGTGATATGGAAGAAGAATATTGCTTTGAAAGTGAAAAAGGTCAAAGGTGAACATCATTTTGACTGAAAGAAAAAGTTTCTGCCCAAAAAAGTTCAGAGGTCAAGGTCCTTAAGGTTGAAGGAAGTAAAATGCTTTCTACAAATAATTTTGAGTTGTCTACACAGATGACTATTATACACGGGGTTGATATACAATATGCCATTCACAATACTCTTGTTTGAAATCAGTGACCAACAAGTTAAAATGATTGTCCTTCACCTTTTACAATGAATTCTCTTGTAATCATGGTGTGCCAATTTCCATATGTATTCATTGTAATAGGATTGCTTCAGACTACAAATGTAAGATATTACTTACAAAAATAAACAGATACACACAAGCTACAGTAATAGTTTCTGAAATGCACAACCTGAAATTATGAATTCATTGCCATTTGTAAGGAAATGGTTATTAAGTGCTTCAATCATGCAGTATATTTTATTATTTTTGGCCTAATTTGTTTCATTGCATAGTCATTCATTCATAGCTATCCAACCATCTTTACCCTTGTTTTATGGGATAGCTATATGGACTGTATCACAGAGATAAGGGAAGTCAATTATCCAACCAATTAACTTTATCAATAGATTTTTCTGACAGTTTAATAGCTGGCTTTCTTTTATCAAGCAAATACACACAATGCAGGATTATGTGTGTTGTTATTTCTTATCCTCAATCCATTTAAATCCTACAAGATCCTATGCTCAGACAGTTTGGGTATTGGTTGACTAGTGTCCACCCATCAGCATGAACCTAAGGCTGTCTGTGGTCAGTGGACTGTCATAAAGTACTAATAGCCAGTTTGTTTTACATGCTATTTGTTATCTGGCCAGACAGATAAATTGCCCCTATGGGCAATCAGCACTGGTCAGGTGATTAACACACCTAAGGTTGGGTATGTAACACCAGCATAATACATCCAGCAACAGATAGGTGAGAAATCATACACAGTGGCCTTTGGGCCAAAGAAACAGGTCACTTAGTGTACATATTTACATATAATTTGAGTCCAACTTCATACTGCACAGACTTGAAGCAGACACTGCATAATGCACCTGCAGATCTGAGTCTGTGCAGTTTGTTAGGAGTAATCAGTAATCAGTAGGACAAACCCTGATATGTTGGCACACATTTCAACAGGAGATCCAAGTCTACATTGTTTGAATTGATACTAAATATAAATGGTGATCCCAAACATGTAATGCACTGTGTGTACAATTTTGACATTGTTACACACACACACACACACACACACACACACACACACACACATATATATATATATATATATATATATATATATATATATATATATATATATATATATATATATATATATATATATATATATATATATATATATATATATATATTTATCTTTTTGGTATTCTTGAGGGACATGTATATCCTATTCCAATTTTGCAGTTACTGAGCAAATAATTACAGACTTTTTTGTATAACCTGTTATGATTTTGGATGGATAATATGTCAACTTAAAGATACTTTGTTTATAATTAATTTAATCATATTGTATTACCCATACTTTGAATTTTTTATATAAAAAATCCACCATGATAAAAGGCTCTCACAAGTATGCATATTTTGTTTATGTTTTATGAATATGTAATGTTGTTCTATGCTTAATGCAATCTTGAATGGCAATTAAATAAATCAATACAAATATACATGCATGAGCACAAATCTTTTCAAATACATGTATACAAGTTTGAGCATAAAACATTTCAAATATGAGTATACAAATTTGCGCATAAATCATCACAAATATACAAGTTTTGAGTATAAATGAATTCAAATCTCAAGAAGTTGGTGAAACAAACCAAAACATACGAATGGTTCCTGATATAAGTTATCAATCAAAGCACAGGCATACAATTGAAAGACAACTAAAATAAAATATCAAGAATATTCAATTGGGCAAGTACTAATGGTTTCAAATTCTCAAAAATTGAAAACGGTTATGTAAGCATTTCTGTCAGTTGCAAAGCATCAAGAAGACCCTAAACTTATGCTGGATGGAATACCTATTCCATTTGTTGACAAAACAAAGTTTTTGGATATTATCTTTGACAGAAAACTGATTTTTATTCCACACATGAAGAACTTGAAAGCTGAATGCTTGAAAGCTTTAGCTCTACTTAAAGTAGTTGTGCACACTGACTGGGTTGCTGATAAAAAAATGTCATCGTCAATTTGTATAGAACGTTTATCCGCTCTTAACTAGACTATGGTTGCATCATTTATGGTTAAGCTAGGAATTCATATTTAAATATGCTTGAACCAATTCATCATCAAGCAAGTTGCTCTGGGAACATTTAAGTTGTTGTAGGGTTTAGCTTCATTTTTCACAACATGATAGGATATAAATGGTGGCCAGTATTAATGGTGGAGGTCAAGAACCCGGGAAACACCCCTGGAAAGAACCACCAACCCACGAGAAGCTACTGGCAAGCATTTAAGACATCCCCATGTGAAAGCCTTCTCATTGAAGCAAACAAACCACCTTTATCACATCTGCACAGTATGCTCTCAAATTAAGATCAAACAATCTAAACCCTGCCTTTTCGGCTGTTTTTCAACCCAAATACAAAACCTTGTACAAAAATAAAGCAAATGCCATACCTTCATTTGGTATCAGAATTTCATCCAGCCTTGACAGTAACAAAATTGATCTTTGTACAGTTCAGAAAACTTTTGTCTCTGAAACACCTCCCTGGCTCCTTAAACAACCAAAGGTACCTTTTACGTTACATGATGAAAACAAAATTGAGACAAACCCTTCCATCTTCCAGAACTCATATCATGGACTCCTCACCGAATTTAGAAACTACACTAGAATTTATACTAAGAGATCATAGGATGAGGAAAAGGCTGCTGCAGTCTTCGTTAGTGGCAAACACACAACAAAGGTTAGTTTGCCAAATAGTACATCAATTTATTTTAAGCCAAAATCAGAGCAATAGACCTTACCTTGAAATATATCAGCCAAAATCAGTTTAACCAGCAATAGACCTTGCTCTGATTGAAAACAGAAATATTTTAAACAGTATTATCTTCTCGTACTCACTATCAGTGCATCAATCACTAACATAATAGAAAACTGGAGAACCCATTTTTGAACCCATTAATAATCAATATTCTCATCCAAATACTGAGCTGAGTAACTCCTACAATATAGTATACTGTTTTTTACCTAGCCATATTGGTATTAGAGGTAATGAAGAAGCAGATCACTGCTAAAATGGCCCTATCCCAATAAACATCTGATTTTAAAATATCGTATACTGCCTAGCATCAAAGAGTCTTTATGCCAGAAGTGGTAGGCAACGTGGAATGATGTAATGAATAACAAACTTCACGTCATCAAGTCAACCCTGGGAGAATGGATTTTATAGAACCATCTGTAGGGAGGAGGTAGTCATTGCAAGAATTTAAATTGATCATACGTACTTAACCGACTCTCACATACTAAATAAAGAAGACCCACGAGATTGCGTTTCATGCAATGAACCATTCACTGTTAAGCAATTTATTACAGTGTTTCAACCTGCAACCTATGCATGATAAGTATTATAATGTGCATAACATGAAGGAACTTTTTGATACAATAAACATCTACTTGTATTCCTGAAGGAAGCAAACATTTATTCTAAGTATAAGTTTTATTCCTAGAGCATTTTAATGTAATGTAAATACCATCCCTAATATTTTCACCATTTTTTCATCTGTCTTCTTTAACATAACCTATTTACATCCCCCATTGATCACTTTTTGATTTACTGTTACCATCTCACCATTTTGCTTCAACTACATGTATTATATATATATATATATATATATATATATATATATATATATATATATATATATATATATATATTATATATATTATATATATATATATATATATATATATATATATATATATATATATATATATATATATATATATATATATATATATATGTTTAGTAGACTGCAAGGTTAATGTCCATTAAGTTTATGTCATAAATACAGAAGTTGTCACACCAGTTACCATATATACTTGCCTATAAATCAAGTCCAAATGCACACACCCATATCTGCCATCACATAATACACTGACAGATCTGTGTCTGTGCAGTTTATCAGGAGTAATCAGTAGAATAACAACATAGATCCTGATCTTTGGGCACATTATGATACAGTATATCATGATCATTGGGCACATTATGATACAGTATATCAGGATCTTTGGGCACATTATGATACAGTATATCAGGATCTTTGGGCACATTATGATACAGTATATCAGGATCTTTGGGCACATTATGATACAGTATATCAGGATCTTTGGGCACATTATGATACAGTATATCAAGATCTTTGGGCACATTATGATACAGTATATCAGGATCTTTGGGCACATTATGATACAGTATATCAGGATCTTTGGGCACATTATGATACAGTATATCAGGATCTCTGGGCACATTATGATACAGTATATCAGGATCTCTGGGCACATTATGATACAGTATATCAGGATCTTTGGGCACATTATGATACAGTATGTCAGGATCTCTGGGCACATTATGATACAGTATATCAGGATCTTTGGGCACATTATGATACAGTATATCAGGATCTTTGGGTTTTTTTTTCAGTTTGACTTGAAGTATAAGCTAGTATAGATATGCTGATTTCCTATAATGGTGTACAGGAAACTATGGTGTGCACACAGAGTTAAGTATGTACCTGCTTATCTGCCAACAAGATGCCTTTTAAGTTTGCAATAGATACAAAAGTGTTTCATTCTTTGTATACAGATTCATTTAACTATGTGGCCAGTTAACAGAAATCCTTTCGTAAACTTGTTGGACTTTCTCATAATAGCTTAAGTGTGTGTACTGCCATGAAGTGCAATAAATTCATCAACTCTTCAATCGCTTTCACACCTTTGTTGATAGGACTGTATGGATTGAACAAACTTTAATTGATTAATTTTATCTTCAAAATAAAAGCTTGGCTTTTCCATGTTTTGCCAACAACCAGGTTGAATAAAATTGGGAGCAATGCATTCAATGTCTTTGAGGCAATGTTGTCACAGTTTTGATTAAGTGTTTTAGTAATAAGAACCCCAGTATTCATTTTACTAATGAAAGGTAGTGAAGGTCCTCAAAGAACCTTATCATGTAAATGTGAAAAGAATCAGTCTTTATGCTGAAGACAAACTAGGGACATTCTTGTTGAATGTGTTGGCATGGATTTACAATCAAAACACTTATTTCTCAGCCATATTCTATCCATGTTTCAAAATTGCTTATATTACTTTTGTGATTGAAAGCACTATTTGAGAACTATTATTCCCATAAAAACTCACAGGAAATTTCTTATGAGATCTATGTATCATTGATTTGCGTACAGTACACAATACTATTTGTTCGTTTAAATATTTGTCTTTTTCTTTTTAAAAAGAGGTGCTGTAATGTTTCACTTTAGATTTCTGCTTTTGTAAACTGAAAGATACATAAATGTATTTAAAGAGAAAAAAATATATTCATTCCAAATTTAATTATTAAAATTATTAACTGTAAGATTGAATTATTTTAAAAATTTTACAAAGTAATATGCAGTGATGCACAGTATTAAAAAACTAATTTTGATGACATACATACATACATACATACATACATACATGCATACATACATACATACATACATACATATATACATACATACATACATGCATGCATGCGTGCATGCATGCATGCATGCATGTGTGTGTGTGCATGCATCCATCCATCCGTCCATCTGTCTGTCTGTATGTATGCACATACACACACACGCACACACGCACACACACATGCATGCATGCATGCACGCACACATGCATGCATGCATACATACATACATGCATGCATACGTACATACATGCATACATACATATATGCATTACTAGAAGTTAATTTTGTTTTGGTTAATGGGTTACACACTACAAAATGGATAAGCAATTATAAAAGTTCATTTTCTTCTAAAGTTTCTGTTTTCTTTACAAAACATACAGTAAAGTATTGATAATACAAAGATCAGTCCATAGTTATTTAAATACTTGGTATTACTTGAATACTTGAGAATCACTTGAATACTTGGCATCAATTGAATACTTGGCATCACTTGAATACTTGGCATCACTTGAATACTTGGCATCATTTGAATACTTGGCATCACTTGAATACTTGGTATCAATTGAATACTTGGCATCAATTGAATACTTGGCATCAATTGAATACAAGTCATCATTCAAATACTTGGCATCACTTGAATACTTGGCATCATTTGAATACTTGGTATCTCTTGAATACTTGGCATCAATTGAATACATGGTATCAATTGAATACTACCAGTAGTCATCATTTGAATGCTTGGTATCACTTGAATACTTGACATCACTTGAATACTAATCATTATTTGAATACTAGTCATCATTTGAATACTAGTCATCATTTGAATACTTGGCATCACTTGAATACTTGGCATCACTTGTATACTTGGCATCAATTGAATACTTGGCATCACTTGAATACTTAGCATCACTTGACTACTTGGCATCAATTGAATACTTGGCATCAATTGAATACTTGGCATCAATTGGATATCATTCAGATGACTCACCCAGTTCCATTGTAAAACACCACTGCAGGCACGGATGAAAAATAGACCAATTGTACCCCAACCCCCTGAATGTCATAAGATGTGCCAAATGGAAGCATCCTAATTTCACGTTGGGATGTGTATTGTGATGATGTTCCAGCTGAGAAGATGTTGATTCATACTTATAAACATACACAGCATTTTATAGCTAGGATTATGCTGATATGCAATTAAGAACTAGACATATTTGCACAGTGTCAAATTAAGAACTAGACATATATGCACTGTGTCCAGTTAAGAACTAGACATATTTGCACAGTGTCCAATTAAGAACTAGACATATTTGCACTGTGTCCAATTAAGAACTAGACATATATGCACTGTGTCCAGTTAAGAACTAGACATATTTGCACAGTGACCAGTTAAGAACTAGACATATTTGCACAGTGTCCAATTAAGAACTTGACATATTTGCACAGTGTCCAATTAAGAACTAGACATATATGCACTGTGTCCAGTTAAGAACTAGACATATTTGCACAGTGTCCAATTAAGAACTAGACATATATGCACAGTGTCCAAATGTAACATATTCTCATATCTGTGAACTTAAAATATAAGACCATGTTCCTTCACTTTTTCTAAAGTTTTTTTGTGTGGGGTTGGGGTGCAGTTTTAGATATTCACCTAGTTATTAACACACCTGTCACAAGATTAGAGAGAATCATTATAATAAAAGATAACTGCTGGGACTGAAAAAATGTTTAGGATGAATTATTTAATAAAACTGAAGAGTAAACAGGATTAGAATTTAGTATTTAATTTGAAACATGTTTGGGGTTCCAGTTCATTGCAGATGGATAGGAATTAGATTCCATATATTCTGCATACTCATTTCAGGTAAATAACATTTCTTGTGAAGTTTTACACACAAGTATACATACACTTGTAATAGTGACCTACATTAAAAAAACAGAATTCCAAATTTATTAATTTTTTTGCAAATTGTTTTCAAATTTTCTCAATCATCTCAAGTCCAATTTCTTATTGTAAAAAATTTTATTTTTATTTTAAAGAAAAGACAAAAATTGAGTTTTTTCAAACTTATTTAAAAAGAAACTGAAAAATTCTTCAAGAAATTACATTGAATGTACTTAGTTTCATATAATCTCTACTTTTGCTTATTTCATTCTTCAGTTTTGGTGACTAAGTGGTTATGGGTGTGGGGTTCAAATCTGACTGGCACATGATTGACAAGGCAACTTACACTTGTCTCAGCTTGATTTAACCTGAAAAATGATGACATAAAACACCAAACCAAAACCATTCTTGACTACATTAGTTAAAGCACCTATAACCTTAAGAGTGTTGCTGAGCTGTGAAAAACCAAAAACCAAACATGCTAATGTCTTAAATCAGTTGAAATAGAAGTGAGCATGGTTTTTTTACAAGTATTGACCACGCATATTTTATTTTACAACATTTACAGCAATTTATCACAGACTGGCATTCAAATGGCAGATAAGGGATATAAACTGAACTCTAATTCTGTTTTGATTGATAAACATGAGCTAGTTTTACAATAATATTTGCATAATGTCAACATATGAATTGGATTCTGTTTTGCTTGGCTTTGATGCAAGTGAATTTAAAAAATGGCACAGTATATCTCTCTCTCTCTTTGTCTCTTTCTCTGTCTGTCTGTCTGTCTCTGTCTCTCTGTCTGTCTCTGTCTCTGTCTCTGTCTCTCTCTCTCTCTCTCTCTCTCTCTCATGGATCAATCCAATGAATTTTTTTATCAGTCTTGGTCACCAGAACCTGTGCCATGATTGCAAACTCTAAAATATTCTGCATCATGTCCAAAAACTCTAAAATATTCTGCATCATGTCCAAAAACAGCTAAATATTTTGATATCATTTCATTTACTATGTATCTCCATTATTTATTTGAAAACTTAAGTTCTGACTTTGAAATTGAACTGAAATAACCATGCTATCTGGGAATGATCAATTACACTACAATAATTAAATTAGAATAATCGTGACTCCAGTAAAAATTAAAAACATATAAATATCATCTTTGATCGCTAAAGAAATTCAAGGCAAGGAATCAAATTATTCTTTTTTAAAAATGAAAGTTACAAATGTAAATACTTAAAATCTTAAAATCAATTCCACAAAAAAGGAATGCACTTAAAGATCAGATAAATGGAGGCAGACAGGGATAATAACTGATATTTGAGCAGATAATATTGCCCATGTGGAAAATTAAACTTCTGATAGCATTGAAGAAAATGTTACATTAATTGATCAACCTTGAAGAAACGCTTTTTTAATTTTGATCAACCTTGAAGAAAATACTGCTGTATTTACATCTATATAAAAAAATAAAAATATGTTGAATACAAGGAAATGACAGTGCTACAGTCATATCTTAGTACACCACAGTAGAAGAGCACAGAAGCAAATCTGCCATCACATGATGCTGACAGATCTGGCTCTGTGCAGTTTGTGAGTAGTCATCAGTAAAACAAACAACATAGACCCTGGCAATGTTCCCTCTAAGCGAATGGTAGATGTACGCACATTGCTTGCTGCATTGTGCAAGCATTATGGAGACGAGCGAAATTTAACGTTGGATTGAGTGAAAACTGACAATTCAGCTGCACGGGGATGCCTGAGCAGCTGTGCATGCACATGTGCGCATGCAGCTTAGAGGGAGCATTGGACCCTGGTCTGTAGGTTCATTATGCTATGGCAGACCAATATCTTTTTTGTTTTAAGTTTGATTTGGCATGTATCAATGATACTAGTGAAGACTTTAATTTGCCCCTACATGCATAGGAATGTAAAATGGGCATGATTCATGCTTCTTGGGATACATACTATGTTGATGTCCATCCCCTGGGATACATCCTATGTTGATGTCCATGCCCTGGGATAATCCTATGTTGATGTCCATCCCCTGGGATACATCCTATGTTGATGTCCATGCCCTAGGATATGTCCTATGTTGATGTCCATGCCCTGGGATACGTCCTATGTTGATGTCCATGCCCTAGGATATGTCCTATGTTGATGTCCATGCCCTGGGATATGTCCTATGTTGACGTCCATGCTCTGATACATCTTGTGTTGATATTCATGCCCTGAGATACACATCCTGTTTTGATGTACCTGCTCTGAAATAAACATTTTGTGTTGATGTTCCAGTTGAGAATATCTCAGACATGTTAAAAAAGGTGATGTTTATATTTTCTTTAAATTGTCGGTGCATTTTAAAGATTCTTTTTGCATTTACCTTTGTTTTGTTAATCATTTTATTGGACAACTATATTTCTCACTTCTTAGCCTGTGTTGTGCTTATGTGTTGTTAAACTTTATACCTATACTAATGGAGTTTAATTTCTATTAGGGATAATAAATTAGTTTTTTTACAAAAATTAAATTTGATAAAGAAGACAAGGAGTTAATTAATTGAGATTATTTCACCAATTAATTGGATCCCAGCTGACAGTGTGTTTAATTAACACACATCAGATTTAATTTAGCTTCATAAAAATTGGCAGTGTGCCTTCCACAAGAAGAATTATTTCATGTTTTTGTAGCTGAAAGCATGGACAATATGTCTTGATTCTGTACAAAATGGATAATTATAGATAAGGACAGTAGATATAAAGTGGCAAGATGTTATCAATACTTTCTTTTGACTTGGGACGTTTGACACTCTTTGCCAGTAACCTGGCTGTTCCCTACCTCATTAACATTTCACCATGACTTTGTCTGCACAGATTCTTATCACCTGTAATAGAATATCTTTATATTTCACATTATCACTTTGATGCCAAAATGGCCATGAAGGCAAAGGTGAACCAAATTTAAAAGAAGTCAAAAACCTTTCAGACATATTTTGGCCAATTATTTAGCTACTAAATCATTGATCATAATTCTTCTATTTTAAATAAAAGTTTTATAAGGGAAACAAAAAGTACTGCATTTATTTTTATCTATTAGAATTCAAAGTACAAGAACTTGATATAATGGCTGATGACTTCTGTGCTATTTGTATAAAAGTGTGGAACTTATTTATTTCTTTGTTAATAGATATGTGTCAAGTGTTAATTGCATCATCTTCACTATCAAAGGAAGTCAATGAATGACCCATTGGTAATGAAGATGTACTTACATTTACTGATTGACTGTTAAAAGATGTATTTAGTTAGTTTACTTAATGATGGTAAATTGGTTAATATGATAATAATTATTGTCAAACCCCAAAATATGCCTGATAATCTCATATATTAAATTAAAATGATACAACTATGAAAAAGTTGTCTTATTTTCCAGGTAAATATTTGTGCATTATTCTTTTATCCATCTATTACCATATGGAGGTTAATAAATTATTACAATTATAAAATTTGTCTTGTTACATAGTTATCTTGTTTACTGTGTTTATGATTCAAATTGAATTTAATGCCTAATACACTTTTCTTGACATTAAGATTTATTTAGTGCTTTATGGCACAGCAAAACAACTAGGTTATTTAGTGGTGGGGCAATTATTTAGTGGTGGGGCAATTAGAGTCAAGAATGTTGCCCAAGGACACACCAAGACAACTGACCTAGTCAAGAATGGCAAATTGAGTAAAATAGATTTATTGGCTGATATCAGTTTTGGTTTTAAAAATGCAAATCACATAGATGTAAACAGAATAAGAAAAAAAAAGTTATTAACATTCAAAATGATCCATGTTACTGTGACTTTGTTTTCCTTCCAGCTTCTCATTATATTTTTCATCTGTGGGAAATTTCCATGTCAACGTTATTTGAATTCTGGTTTGGGAAGTCTGAATTTTAAATATTTGTATTCAATTGGACATCTCAGTGTAGTTTATTTCCATGAGTCTGAATATTGAAAGTTTTATGAAGATCACAAAAGTCAGACTAAAAATTGAATCTGAACTCTCCCATAATACAATATCTACTTCAATTACTTTACAGTTATTTTTAAATGTTTCCAATTTGGTACTGCTTTGGAGGTAGAGTACAATAAACTATATTCACAGAGGAGGTATTCCTTTGGAGGTTGATGACAATACACTATACTCTGTAAAGTGGTTTTCTTGTGTTTCTTTGCTGTCATGTCACTTAGTTTTCTGAAAATCAGCAAGGCAAAAACAAGGGAGGATCACCATTGAGATGTAATGTAACTAGTAATATGACTTAGGGGTTACTGTTTGTTACACAGAAATGCAGACTTTGTTGTATGTATGGGAAGGCTTTTTCATTTGACACTGTGCAGAATTTTCTTGATATTCTTGCATTAACTTCAAAATCTACTTGGGCCATCTGTACATGGGTATATTGTTATTGTGGTCAATGGGCTTGTGGTCAACATGACAATTAATGAAATGGTCACTGTGGCACCTGGTATTTGATTGACATGTCCATGGATAAAATCTCCAATACAATTAGATAAGTAAATATTCATACTTATTTTAGGATAGCTCCAGGTCAATTCCATTATAGTAATGGACTACATCTTGGAAATTTACTTATTTCTTTACCTGTCATGCTTTGGAATCTTGATGTTCACATTACCATTTTTTAAATGTCATTAATGCCATGCAGAATATTCTGGCTACTGAAAACAATTTAAATTCTTGAATTAGATATTTTCATTCTTTAAATTTCAGGAGCCATCATGGTAAAGAAAACCAATACTATATGTACTCACAAACAAGATGAGTCCAACTGCCAACTGCACAGACCCAGATCTGCAAGTATATTATGCACTGACAGATCTGTCTCTATATTTTGTTAGGATAAATCAGTAGAACAAACAACATAGACCCTGATCTGTAGGCACTTTATATCTACAGTAGATCAGGATCTTTGTTTCTTGCAGTTTGACTCAACTTATTAATCAATACATACGGTAGTTAAAATTTGTGTATTGTTTTTTTTATCTGCTTTTTCTGGTAGCTATCATAATATCTAAATTCATTAATTTTTTTCAACACCCATTCAAATCTAGTTTAGTTCGTACAAGTGAAGCTTTTATTTCACATCATGTAATTCTGATTTGATCTTTTACATAAATTATACCAATTACTGGTATACAGAGTTTTTATAGGTAGCTGTGATGGTGGAGTTATTGTTTTACAATCTAAGGGTTGTGGGTTCAGTACCTACCACACCATCCCAGAAAAGCTGCATAATTGTATCCTTGGAAAGGGCACAGAATTCCATTTTCTTGGCAAGTAATGTGTTAAAAGTCCCTTGAAACTGAACCCAAAAAGTTTCAAACCATATTTTGTTCAAATACTACTACTACTACTACAACTACAACTACTACTAATGATAATAATTTTTCACTTTCACATTACATGTGTTTATCATCACCTTTTTTAAATTTCATGGTGGGGAATATGTTAGATTAATAATTTTGTGGAGTCTACCTTGGTGCAAGTTCAACATAATGATAAACTGGGCATACATAATGATAAACTGGGCATACATAATGATAAATGATAAACTGGGCATACATAATGATAAACTGGGCATACATAATGATAAACTGGGCATACATAATGATAAATGATAAACTGGGCATACATAATGATAAACTGGGCATACATAATGATAAACTGGGCATAAATGTGGATGTCTGTCCATCCTATCACAACCTGGATTAAGGCCTAGGATTCAAGTTTGTATGCCCGACCATGAAAGTGATTGACATTTTGTCCATCCACATGTCTGTCCATTCATCCATGCCCTTTTTAAAATCTTATTAAGTCGTTATGCACCACCATGATGGTGATAGGGGAATATTTTTATCCTTATCAATATGTACAGCTATCCACATTTTAAGTTTTTCATTTTGGTATTTTCAGGCACTATTTGGGGCTTCTTTGTTCCGAAAGCACATTTCTAAGGTTTCATTTAGGTTTAGTTCAGTTTTCAAGTTTCTTGCTTTCATTTTAGTGTTTGCCTTTGCTAGTTTAAAAAAAGGGCTGCAGGATCATCAAAAATAGGGTGCCATTGTGAAAATGCAGATTTGCAAAATTGGGGTGGAATCCCATCTTTGATATACATATATGCTGAATACACTTTACCCAAACATAATTAAGCTATTTTCCATAGTGATCTATTGTATGTGTCTTTGAGTACTAATAAAAAAGTAACAATATGTGTCTTTGAGTATTAACAAAAGAGTAACAATATATGTCTTTGAGTATTAATTAAAGAGTAACAATAGGTGTCTTTGAATACTAATTAAAGAGTAACAATAGATGTCTTTGAATACTAATTAAAGAGTAAGAATAGGTGTCTTTGAGTACTAATACAAGAGTAGCTATATGTGTCTTTGAGTACTAATTAAAGAGCAACAATAGGTGTCTTTAAGTACTAATTAAAGAGTAACAATAGATGTCTTTGAGTACTAATAAAAGAATAACACAAATATGTGTCTTTGAGTACTAATAATACAGTAACAACTGCTCCACTGACTCTCCTAATAATGTTATCTTGCTCCAACAATCATGTTGTAAAATATAAATACCTTTTTCTCACCTCTTTTGTGATAATTTTGATAAAACCAGCACTCATAATGTTGTATCTGTTAATTTTGCCCATTGCAGGAAATGTTACATGGATATATATAGGTGTTGAAAACAGTTTCAAAGGAGAGATGACAATCTCTTTGATACTTATATGGGTAGACAATTTGTTTCAAATAAGATCTACTGTATTCTCTCTGCTGTCTCTTAACCAACTCTGACTAAACATATTGGCTTCAGAGAGACTTCTAAACAAGATTAGAAGCTCGCAGCCAATGGTAGGGTTACATACTGTATAGCATAAATGAGATCAGGTCAGTCATTCTCTTGATGCATACAGGTAAAATAGTCCCAGTAGAGCTTCCAGTGCATTGTCAAAATAAAGGTAGGCAGGTATCAGAGAGAGCCAATCATTGCAGTAGTACAGTCACTGAATGCCTTAAGGTGGTGTACTAGGAGCACTATGTGACAGAAGTTAGTGGATCTTGGATGAGCAATGTAGCATAAAAGTGTAACTATTTCGACTGGACATTGTCCATTTGCAAAATACTATGTGTTTGGATTACTATACTGCTTTCTGACTGCACTTGTTATCCAAGAGTAACATATTAACTTTCGAGAAGCAAATTTATTTTGCTAAGCTGGATTTTGTGAACTTTCGAAAACGGTAAGTTGGAAATATACCTTACACATTGAAACAGATGGAGTTTTATTATTTGCTAAAACTGTACTTCCATAAATGGGTTATAACTCAAGTTTCATTACTCTTTTTAATATATCCATAGATGATATTGAAAAGCAATGCATTGTAAGAAATGGTCCACTTTATGCATGATGAAAATGCAGAATGGTGTTATAAAATATTGTAATAGATTATGATGAATAGAGGATTTGTTATTCTTTTGTTTAAATCTTAAAATCTTAATGGTTTAGGAGATTTTTGTAGTCCTAATTGACCAGTGCCTGTTACACAAAAAAATACATCTTGCATACTCCTGTATCCAAATTAAAAAAATTAATTAAATAAAAGTAATTATTGCCAAGTTTAGATAAAGTTTGCTGTGTTCTGACACATTACATTCATTCATATTTGGTTAATATTTATTTTTGAAATCCTTGTTTTCTGCTTTGTAACATTCATTTTCAACTTTACATACTTCATTAAAACTATTTCATTTTTTAAAGTGGTAAATTGTAGAAATAATGTTAGTGTTTATCTGTGCTTGTTATATTAAGTATATACAAATTAGTACTAATTTGCATGTTATATTGATTACATACAAATTAGTACTAATTTGCATAATCATTGCCCACATACACTACCATGAAATCTACTTATATTCATTAAAGTAATTACTTCAGTGTATAATGTTAATGGCTATAATGTATACTCTTAATTACTTCAATGTATACTCTTAATTACTTCAATGTATACTATTAATTACTTCAATGCATACTATTAATTACTTGAATGTATATGGTTAATTACTTCTATGTATACTATTAAGAAACAATGGCATCATTCTCATTCTTTGGTCAGTCATTATTTATATTCACATGTCATTGCTGATTTATATGTTTGATGTTTACACCATCTTTGTCTACTATTGTTGTAAATAATTATATTTTGATGTCAGTATGGCTAGTTGTTTTTTTAATTTTTTTTACAAAGGCATTAACTATGACAAAGGTGACCCTTATGATGATTCTAAAACTCATTATTCAAAATGGTGATTGTTAGTTTGTTTGTTTGGTCTTGAACTGCATATCTGTAGTAATCATTTCTTTTACTGGTTTTGAATTTCATTGTTTCTCATGTGTTGGGCCTATGTGTTTAAATTGCATCCAAAGTTTTACAAAGGTGCTTTATAAATATTTGCATTACATTTGTTCTAAATTATTAAATATATTCATTTTAGAAGTTTATATACTTTTATGGGAATGTAAAATCTAGAATATTTAATATTTTATTGTAAAAAGTAGGCATTTGTGTGAGTAGGCAATGGTCTTAATTATTGGAGTTTTTGTTAAACCATATATATTTTTTTTTAAAATCTGTGCTAAATACAAGTTAAAGAAAATATTTCAAGGTTTTAGTGGAAGGCATGAGTGTTTTTTTAGAGCACTGTCTCTTAACAGTAGCTAAACAGAACAGCATAAATATGGATTCTACTACAGGTGACAACAATGAAAAAGTTCAGACAAAAAATATATGAAATTTTGCACAGACAAAATTATCTGTACTTTATTTTCTGCAGAGAATGTATGGTTGCCAAATAATTATGTTTCAATTGTAAGAATAAAAGGTTGTGTATTCTGAAAAATCAGAGTATTTTGGACAAACCCAAAGAAAGTGTTTGCCATCTCTATTGTACCAGAGGAACACTAAAATTTTTCTTAGATAATTGACTTAAATATAAATCTTAATTTAATGTTTGAATTTGGATAACCTATGCAAATGAGCAGAAAGGTGTGATTTCATTTTCTCAAATCAGGTATGCTTTAAAATTTGATAATGATGGATTATTTATTTTATGTATTCAAACATTTTGTGCATATATTATTTTGGTCAAATGTAATGTGATATATAACATTATTAAAAATTAAGTGTAGGCACACATTACTCAAATAAGTGGAATAACAACCTTTCTTCTAACAAGGAGGATAAAATGGTATATAAATATTTATATCTCATTTTTATGTTGATATACTGTCCTGATAAACTGTTAAATTCCTACCCCATCAAACCCAATCAGTTCATGCCTCAGTGGACATTCATGGCATGAATCTATTAAGATAACATTGACCTCCCCTTTGTTCAGGAATCAATAAAATCTATTATTGGCGATTGATAATTCCAGGAGGGGGAACGGGTAAGAAAGTGATATATCACAAAGGTCTTCCAGAGATAAAGTGTCAAATTTAAATTGTCTCATATGACACAATATTGCAACATCTCAAAGAGCTAGATAACAGTTTGTACATACATTTAAATACTCATGTTATTGCTTACATAATAGAAATTGACACTATAATAATATTTAATGTTTGTACAGGAAATATTTATGTAATTTACATAGATAGACAATACCAACTCTCCAACCACCAATCAAAATTTTAAAAAGTTTAAATTTAAAAATATTCATTATTTCTTGAGTGAAATATATGATAGAATAAACATTTGATAAATATGATAAAAGAATGATTTTTACAAATAAACAAATTTCATTACAATATATGCATTATACAAACTAAAGCAAGTTTAAAGTCTTGATATAATGCATTCAGGAATACAAAGATGTCCATTTGAAATATAGAACAGTGTATTTCTAGGCAATATTGCAAAAGGTTGAAATCCTTTATTGAAAACACAGCAGCAGCAGCAGCAGCAGCAGCAACAACAACAACATCAACAACAATAATAATAATAATAATAATAATAATAATAATAATAATAATAATAATAATAATAATGATAATGTTAATAATAATGATAATACTAACAATAATAACAATAATAAAAAGCAGCATCATACAAGGTCATATCAGCCATGCATGAATTAAAATCCTTTTTATGGCCTTTAATGTCAAGCAAACTACTTTATCAGACATTTTGATATTTTTAATGCATACAGCTTTGCAGGCTTAATATTTGCAAGTGGCATGCTGATTGTTGGTTTGTTTCCATAGATACTTGAAGTTTGTCCCATATTAATTCTATGAAACAGACTGTCACACAGATTCATTACCCTAATATAAACTTTGTATCCAAATACAAAAAGCTGGGAATAATAATATTCTATTCAATGCAAAGAGTTGGTTCAAACTCTGAATGATTTTAAATTTCCAGTTATTTTCTCTATTTCCATTTATAATGCATCAGTGACATTTATTTGTTTATTCACCATGAATGAGTCATGAAATTTGTTTATTCATCATGAATTAATGATGACATGAATTGGCCATTATCCAAAGTGTTGGGTCCGTTTCTTGATTCCTGTGTCATGTTTCGATTATTCCTGGCCATTAAGACATTCTAAACCACATTAAGGTGATCCACAGTTTCAAAATCTTTAACCAGGATTTAGTTCACTCTTCAATGTTTTTACCTTGAAACTAAATGCAATGCAAAGATGAGTACATTATTACAGACTAAAAATTACAGAGACAAGCTTTATAAAATGTTAGGTCTCAGGTGTCTTAACATTAACGTTTCTGGTGTTGGGTATCACTTGTGTTTACAAGTTACATGTTTGGGTCAGGTTTGTAAGGAAAACTTATACTTGATACTTGAATGGTTTTCTTTTGTTTTGGCATAAGGTTTTCAATTGTTTTACATGTTGTTGTATTTTGTTCCTTGTGAAAAAGAATGACTTGGGAAAATTAAGACACATTGTTGATTACATGTCGAAGAAAGTCCATTAATGGAGAATAGAGAAGTACTGAGTATTTGTCTCTAGGACATGTTCCTCTAGGGGATAGGCATTGGTAAGCATTAAATGTATTAATTCTCTGAAAAGAATATATTTGTGATTTTATCAATTTTTCACATTTGGGATGCCTTCTGTACTTTCCTGAATATCACAGCACATAAGCCCTCCAGGAGGCAGTGATCTCTGCATCTGTTATGTCTGATTTCATTGTTTGAATAGCGTCAATGAGATGTGCATCAGAAGTATTTTGAGTGAAGATAAACTTAACCTTAATGTCTGGTAATGGTCAAAGCAGAGAAACTATCTGTCCTCAATCTGGAATTCCTTTTAGTCCTTGTGGAATTTGGAGCTAAAATACCTATACCTCAAGGAGGGGACATTATTTTTATAGAATTTATGGCATGTGGTTTACTTTGTACTTTTCTTTCTAGAATTTTCATTGTTGCATATTGATTGACAAAATAGGTTTTTGTAACATTGCTTGTGAATATCATAAATTTTGTACTACATGTAATACATGCTTTGGCTTAATCTTGTAAACTTGTTGAACTTTTATTACTTTTGCTGGAAAAAGTTAGGTTTGAAAACAAATGTCAAGAATTAACTGCTCTTCCCCAACCAGATGTTTTTCTATATTGGTAAACTATAGATGTTGTCATTAGAGGACATTGATGTTGCTCATTGTGGGCTTTTTGGTGTGTGTTTCAATTGTGTAAAATATACCTTGTCATATAATGTGTAGAAAAATGGGGTCTCTTAAGACACCTGTACTCTTTAAGTCTTTAGGAGACGCTTTACATATTTACAGGTAGGGAAGTTTAACATTATATGTATAGATAAATGAGTAGACATTAAATATCGTATTCTTAAATATTACAATGTAATATAACTGTAATTAAGGGCTTTATCATCCATTTATTATTGTGACAGTCACTAATATCTTCACTCTTATAATTAAAACATACTAAATCATTCTATATGGTCTGTCATAAGTTAATCACGCAGTAGACATTACAGCATAAATATTTATTTTTATCCTTGCCATAACGAGAACAGATGTCCTTTGCTAATGAGGGTCATACCATTTCTTTAATGTACTGAGCATTTCCATGTTTATAAGTAAGAAACTCCATTGCTAATTACTATTTTATTGTGAAAGTGGTTTACCTTTTCACTACAGGTAAGCTTTGTGCTACAGGTGATTGCAATTAAGAATTCCTATTTTGAGATTTCTTAGATAAATTTATGTCAGCATGGATCATGCAAGCTGTGTTTCAGTGATAATTTTGTTATTTATGCTTTTCCTGATTTAACACAGTAATTAGGTCACATACATAATAATGAATTTCTTTTTTTTACAAAGACATGTTTTGTTCCATGATGCATCATTGTAAGATTCACAAATCTTAAAAAAAATGCAAATTTTGTGTATCATGCATGACCTAGTCTATATGCTCACTTTTAAGTAGTGTGTAAGTCCAAACTTCAGTGACCCAGATCTATCATCACATAATATGTCAGCATATCTGGGTCTGTGCATTGTGTTAGGCATAATAAGTAGAATAAAGTACATAGACCCTGCTCTGCAGGCACATTATACTATGGCAGATCAGGATCTTTCTTTGTTGTTTGCAACCTGCCTCAACTGAAAAGGGAATATATATATATATATATATATATATATATATATATATATGTTAATGTTTTTTATGGAAAAGAGATTGGGTCATGAGAAAAATTAAATCGTTAGTACATGACACATATCCTTTTAAGAATGACCATTACTAATCATTTTGTTTTGTCTCCTGACTCAAAATTATTGAATCCTTCTTTCAGTTTTGCAATAACCTAAATATGTTTCAAGTGCAGTGGAATGCATGAAATGATAGATCACATGACAATGGATCTTAGCAGTGGTAAACTTAGGCACACTTTTTTCCATAGACAGTGAGACAAGGAAACTATTGTTTTACACAAATCATGCAACTGAAAGAACATGACATAGTTTAATGCAGGGGGGAAAAAAAATCAAAGAAAAAGCACTTTCCAAACACTCTCAAGGAAGAATTTTGCTGCAACAGGGTTCAAATCCAGTATTTTCTTGAAACCAAATACATGTATGCAATAGAAGTATTCAGCGACTTTTCCATCCCCACATAAATTTAATATTTGAACATAAAACCAGGCAGACACACAAATAAAATTGAATAATTTTATTTTTTAAATCGCAATGATAAATATTATCATGATTATTTGGAGATTATGTCCACTATAAATGCTTTGAATTTTTTTCTTCTAAAAATTCACATTTTTTCCCAGTAACAATCAATCAATTAATGTTACTGTAAACTTTGTATTGCCCATGTTAAGATTTCTTTTGGTTTGTCTTCCAATGTAAAGTCATTGCTTTAAATATGCAAATGATTGTCATATTTGTAACATAATCAGTTTTACATTTGTATACCATTTTTTGCAATTATTAAATATTGGGGAAAAATAATACCATATATTCTCACTTATAAGTAGAGTTAGATACAAACTGCACAGACCCAGATCTTTTGGCACATTATGCAACAGCAGGTCTGGGTAAATACAGTTTGTTAGGAGTGATCTGGGTAAATGCAGTTTGGTAGGAGTGATCTGGGTAAATGCAGTTTGTTAGGAGTGATCTGGGTAAATGCAGTTTGTTAGGAGTGATCTGGGTAAATGCAGTTTGTTAGGAGTGATCTGGGTAAATGCAGTTTGGAGTGATCTGGGTAAATGCAGTTTGTTAAGAGTGATCTGGGTAAATGCAGTTTGTTAGGAGTGATCTGGGTAAATGCAGTTTGTTAGGAGTGATCTGGGTAATGCAGTTTGTTAGGAGTGATCTGGGTAAATGCAGTTTGTTAGGAGTGATCTGGGTAAATGCAGTTTGGAGTGATCTGGGTAAATGCAGTTTGGAGTGATCTAGGTAAATGCAGTTTGTTGGGAGTGATCTGGGTAAATGCAGTTTGTTAGGAGTGATCTGGGTAAATGCAGTTTGTTAGGAGTGATCTGGGTAAATGCAGTTTGTTAGGAGTGATCTGGGTAAATGCAGTTTGTTAGGAGTGATCTGGGTAATGCAGTTTGTTAGGAGTGATCTGGGTAAATGCAGTTTGTTAGGAGTGATCTGGGTAAATGCAGTTTGGAGTGATCTGGGTAAATGCAGTTTGTTAGGAGTGATCTGGGTAAATGCAGTTTGTTAGGAGTGATCTGGGTAAATGCAGTTTGTTAGGAGTGATCTGGGTAAATGCAGTTTGTTAGGAGTGATCTGGGTAAATGCAGTTTGTTAGGAGTGATCTGGGTAAATGCAGTTTGTTAGGAGTGATCTGGGTAAATGCAGTTTGTTAGGAGTGATCTGGGTAAATGCAGTTTGTTAGGAGTGATCTGGGTAAATGCAGTTTGTTAGGAGTGATCTGGGTAAATGCAGTTTGGAGTGATCTGGGTAAATGCAGTTTGTTAGGAGTGATCTGGGTAAATGCAGTTTGGTAGGAGTGATCTGGGTAAATGCAGTTTGTTGGGAGTGATCTGGGTAATGCAGTTTGTTAGGAGTGATCTGGGTAAATGCAGTTTGTTAGGAGTGATCTGGGTAAATGCAGTTTGGAGTGATCTGGGTAAATGCAGTTTGTTGGGAGTGATCTGGGTAAATGCAGTTTGTTAGGAGTGATCTGGGTAAATGCAGTTTGTTAGGAGTGATCTGGGTAAATGCAGTTTGTTAGGAGTGATCTGGGTAAATGCAGTTTGTTAGGAGTGATCTGGGTAATGCAGTTTGTTAGGAGTGATCTGGGTAAATGCAGTTTGTTAGGAGTGATCTGGGTAAATGCAGTTTGGAGTGATCTGGGTAAATGCAGTTTGGAGTGATCTGGGTAAATGCAGTTTGTTAGGAGTGATCTGGGTAAATGCAGTTTGTTAGGAGTGATCTGGGTAAATGCAGTTTGTTAGGAGTGATCTGGGTAAATGCAGTTTGGTAGGAGTGATCTGGGTAATGCAGTTTGTTAGGAGTGATCTGGGTAAATGCAGTTTGTTAGGAGTGATCTGGGTAAATGCAGTTTGTTAGGAGTGATCTGGGTAAATGCAGTTTGTTAGGAGTGATCTGGGTAAATGCAGTTTGTTAGGAGTGATCTGGGTAAATGCAGTTTGTTAGGAGTGATCTGGGTAATGCAGTTTGTTAGGAGTGATCTGGGTAAATGCAGTTTGTTAGGAGTGATCTGGGTAAATGCAGTTTGTTAGGAGTGATCTGGGTAAATGCAGTTTGTTAGGAGTGATCTGGGTAAATGCAGTTTGTTGGGAGTGATCTGGGTAAATGCAGTTTGTTAGGAGTGATCTGGGTAAATGCAGTTTGTTAGGAGTGATCTGGGTAAATGCAGTTTGTTAGGAGTGATCTGGGTAATGCAGTTTGTTAGGAGTGATCTGGGTAAATGCAGTTTGGAGTGATCTGGGTAAATGCAGTTTGGAGTGATCTGGGTAAATGCAGTTTGTTAGGAGTGATCTGGGTAAATGCAGTTTGTTAGGAGTGATCTGGGTAAATGCAGTTTGTTAGGAGTGATCTGGGTAATGCAGTTTGTTAGGAGTGATCTGGGTAAATGCAGTTTGTTAGGAGTGATCTGGGTAAATGCAGTTTGTTAGGAGTGATCTGGGTAAATGCAGTTTGTTAGGAGTGATCTGGGTAAATGCAGTTTGTTGGGAGTGATCTGGGTAAATGCAGTTTGTTAGGAGTGATCTGGGTAAATGCAGTTTGTTAGGAGTGATCTGGGTAAATGCAGTTTGTTAGGAGTGATCTGGGTAATGCAGTTTGTTAGGAGTGATCTGGGTAAATGCAGTTTGGAGTGATCTGGGTAAATGCAGTTTGGAGTGATCTGGGTAAATCTAGTTTGTTAGGAGTGATCTGGGTAAATGCAGTTTGTTAGGAGTGATCTGGGTAAATGCAGTTTGGAGTGATCTGGGTAAATGCAGTTTGTTAGGAGTGATCTGGGTAAATGCAGTTTGTTAGGAGTGATCTGGGTAAATGCAGTTTGTTAGGAGTGATCTGGGTAATGCAGTTTGTTAGGAGTGATCTGGGTAATGCAGTTTGTTAGGAGTGATCTTAATAAATGCAGTTTGTTAGGAGTGATCTGGGTAATGCAGTTTGTTAGGAGTGATCTGGGTAATGCAGTTTGTTAGGAGTGAACATAGACCTTAATCTGATGGCATGTAATGTGATTGCTGACCTTAGTTTTGATTGTCTGCAGACTTGACATGCAAGCCAGTATAGATGATTGCTAAATGATAGATGTGTGTTTTTACTTGATTGATATGTATTTTTATTGGAATGATAGATATACATTTTGTTTTGATTGATATGTATTTTTACATGATTAATATGTATATTAAATGACATATTTTTAGCATGATTGATACATACTTTTGCATATATATTTTACATGGTTGTTTATGTACTTTTGCACATATATTTTACATTATTGTGATGTATGTTTGCATGATATACTTTTTATGTGCTGATTATATATTTTACATTATTCATTTTGTGTTTTTACATGATCTATGTATTACATGATTAATATGTAATTTACATGATGTATATTTTACATGAATAATATATATTTTTACCTGATGTATTTTTATATGATTGGTATGTACATTTTACATCCATGCTTTACAACTGTATGCTAGGTGTGATGTTACAGTTGTACTGAATAGATCTGTCTGTATTATCCCTGTCTTATCGGACAGAATAATTTTATAAGTGAGCTGACTGAAGACAGTTAGTGTAGCCGTTACATTGGAAGTTTCTGTTGATATAGTACCAGAGATAATTAGAGAGAGCTAATAACAACAGCACAGAGATTCAGGCATGATGCTTCCATGGATTTCAGCTCATTTTTCAAACATCGACAACTCGTGTATGGCCAGCTGTCATCTATCATACTTCTGTTTTAGTCAAAATTGTCAATAGCATGTCACTCGTGGAAAGTCTTAAGCAAGAAGGGTCCTTAAGCCCAGATCATTTCTGTGTCGCTTGGCACTTGTTATGCAACAAGCTGCTTCGTCAGGGTTCATGGCAAAAAACACCAGAAAGTGGCTGCAATATTGACTCAACCTTGATATTTTAAGTGATCAAGAGAAGATGATACAAGGAAAATTGCTAGATATCCCAACTTTAGGACCAGCTGGATATTATAAAATCTTGTTTATGATGCCTACGAACTGAGATAAGATATTTGAGATCACTTGAAAAACATTACCATTTGACACTCTGTGTTAGGTAGGGGTTCTGACCCACATGCTTTAGTATACCACATATACTCAGTTATAAGTCAATTCAAACTGCAAACAACAAGGATCCTGATCTGCTATCACCTAATTCACCTGCATATCAGGGTCTATGTGTTTGTTCTACTGATTACAAACTGCACAGACCCAGATCTGCTTGCATGCATAATACAGTTTGCAGATTGATTTGTCTTATAAGCAAGTACACATGGTAGAAGAAGATATTACAGTAAAAGCTCAATTATGCATGTGCCACTTTGAACATTTATATTATAGAGATCATCAGAGTTTTCCCTGGATACACAATACATCAGTTAATTTATCTTTTTAAGACTAATTTATCAGCTATTCAGATACCCAATTATCCAAGCAAAATCTGTGTATTGGATACTGCATGTTTTAGTTTTAACTGTTTATTTTCTGACAGCCCTGATGGTATTGACAGTACAATATTAGTACTGGTGTTGACTGTACAATATTAGTACTGGTGTTGACTGTACAATATTAGTACTGGTGTTGACTGTACAATATTAGTACTGGTGTTGACTGTACAATATTAGTAATGGTGTTGACTGTACAATATTAGTAATGGTGTTGACTGTACAATATTAGTAATGGTGTTGACTGTACAATATTAGTAATGGTGTTGACTGTACAATATTAGTAATGGTGTTGACTGTACAATATTAGTAATGGTGTTGACTGTACAATGTTAGTAATGGTGTTGACTGTACAATATTAGTAATGGTGTTGACTGTACAATATTAGTAATTGTGTTGACTGTACAATATTAGTAATTGTGTTGACTGTACAATGTTAGTAATGGTGTAGACTGTACAATATTGGTAATGGTGTTGACTGTACAATGTTAGTAATGGTGTTAACTGTACAATATTAGTAATGGTGTTGACTGTACAATATTAGGTGGTCAAATCTTTGAAAGTCATATATATCAGCTTGATTGACTCAGTGGTTAATGTATTAGACTTCTGACATGAATGATGACTGGGTTCAATTCCCACCATTGTTTCAGCTAAATGATGTTTCCTTTAGTCCAAAATGTTAAACCAAACCCACACTGCTGTTTGCAATCAGCATAATTCATGCCATGTTTCTATTTAACATGCTGGTATTTGTTATATATTAAAACATTTGTTGAAGATAAATCCATGACAGAAGTTTTCATTTGTGGAGAATGACACTGCTTCCAAAAAATAAAGATAGCTTGTTAATGCATGCCATATATGAGTGTATTAACAGGCAAATATTAACATATTAATAAATTCCATATATAATAGATTAATGGCAAAATTAACATTAATTAATGCACTCCATATATGATATATTAAGGGCAAAAATAACATTAATAATGAACTGCATAGATGATGGATTAGGGACAAAAATAAAGTACAAACTAATGCACTCAACATATGATGGATTAAGTACAAAAAATAGCATAGTAATTAATGCATTCCATATATGATGAATTCATGGCAAATTCATTATTTTTCTGTAATATCAGTTTCATCTATGTCTCAATTTTAGGATTTGTCACCATGTTTAGTCAGCTAATTCCTCAATTTGTCAAGTTCATTTAACTGGAAAGAAAAACAAATGTAGCGTAGTTCAGATGATTAATGTGGTGTGTGTGTGTGTGTGTGTGTGTGTGTGTGTGTGTGTGTGTTACTTTTACAAAAAGAAGATCTTTCTTGAGTGTTTGTTTCAAATTTAAATTATTTGATGAATGAAATAATTTATATTTTCTGCAAGCCATGTATAGCAAAGGATAGAAGTTATTTTGCCTGTTTCATATAGGTCATTAGAATGAGGACAGTCTAAGATTTTTGTTTATCACATGATCAAAATACAGATTGAAATGGATTACACTGTAAATATCTTTGTCTCACATCATTTTTATATACATGTCTCCAAATGCAAACTGCACAGATCCAGATCTGCCTTTTGCATAATCTGTCAACAGAATATGCCAGCAGATTAAGGTTAGTGTTATTTGTTATACTAATTATGAATAACTGTTTAGACCACAATCTGCTGGCACATTACATGAATGCAGAATAGGCATTTTGCCATTGGTGTCAACATAAAACCAGTTATATATGGTATTTGTTAGGTTCATGTTGGAGTTATTGAAGTTTTGTTTTTGTGGGTGTAGTTTGCCTTCAGTATCAACATGGAATGAAACCTCGGAGTTTTTAGTGGGGTTTTTTGTGCAGTTTGTGGCAGTCAAAATTTTTGTTTTTATTAATGAGAATCTATATTTGGAATATTTTGTTAAAGGATTTGAAGTATTAATTGAATATATTACCAGAATATTATATCGCTTTAACCTATATTCATATCTGTCTTAACACATGAGGATGAAATAAGTTCAGTTGTTGACCTATATTCAGATCTGTCTTAATACATGAGGATGAAATAAGTTCAGTTGTTGACCTATATTCAGATCTGTCTTAATACATGAGGATGAAATAAGTTCAGTTGTTGGTATAAAAACCAACTATCACATCTGCATTATTTTTTTAAAAGAACTTTTTTCACAATAATTGGTAAATCATTTAATCTGTCATTGATATTGCTAACTGAATAGTTAATAAGATAGGGAAAAGTTTACATTTATGGTGTAATGTTTGACCTTTGTTCATTTAATTCAAAAGTCATTTTGAATTTTCTATCAAGGCATATGTATTCTACTATATAAAATTTGCTTATAGGTCAAGTAAAAAAGCAAACAGCAAAGATCCTGATCAGCTAGGAATAAATTGCCTGTAGATCACGGTCGATGTTATTTATTCTATGATTAATTTTACAAAACTGCACAGACCCAGATCTACTGGCACATTATATTAAGGCATATCTGAGTCTGTGTATTTTAAAGTTTTGCTGATCATATGAGAATTTTATACCATTCAATTTAATTTGCTTTTTTAGTGTGAAATTTAATCATAAGAAGCTTGTATTGAGGTTTGAATAAAGACTGTTCAATCATAATTTGACTAATAATAGAATATTTTGCCCTCAATTGTTGGCACTGTAAAGTAACTGCACTTTGAAGAATTGATTTAATGGTAAACATGTCAGTTTCTCTCAGTCGAACATCCCACCCATAGTGCTGTGTAAATGCATCTTGAATTGCCTTGTCAAGCAATGCTTGTCATGGTCACATGAACTAAAACAGGTCTTAGACAAGGAAATCAAAAGTAATTACCAAAGGTTCATTTGTCCCTATGGGACATTGTTAGTGGATAATGCCCACCTTTTAGCTTTGACAAAACTAACGTGATGTCCTGACAGAAAGTTATGTTTTCATATCGTTTCACAATTATATGTTGCTTTAGCTCAAATCTGGGTTGGTTAGCATTTGTCAATATCAGAATAATTGAAAACGCAAGAAATGTTCTAATTAAATCAGGATAGAGTTGGTCTTTTTTCTGTCATTTCATAACCATTCCACTCTACCCTAATCATTTATGACTTGTTAATGATTTCTAATACATTAATACCAGTGGCTAGTTACATTCATTTATTTCAAAGTAATTGTAAGATTGCCATTGCAAAAGAATTTTTAAAAACATATATTTTTCATCAAGAAAGGGCGTATCATGGGCTAATTATAATACATTTAAAATAGATGATTTCAAGATTGCAAAAGAATTTAAAAAAAGGCTTTATTCAACTTAATATTTGCCAAAACTTTGTACAATGTGACAGAAATGTTTTTCATCAGGAAAGGGCATATTATGGGCCAATTGTATTACAATTAAAATGGATGATTTCAAAAAATGCAACCGAATAGAAGCATTAGAAGGATATATTGTCCAACCTCTGTTAGAAGTATGAAGAGATCAGGAGAGAATGGAGACATAAATTGCACTAGGGTTTTAGATGAAATAGAATGCACAACCTCTCGAAAGATAATTTAAAAAAATAACTTTTAATAAAATTTGAAAAGCAACAAATTAGCTTCCAGGTTACTGAAATAATATGGGTGTTCATATATTGATGATGCCTTTCACATTTCATGAATAAAAAAATTAAATACGAAACATACAAAGGAGAAAACCAATATTACTATAATATTACATTAAAACTTAAATGCATTTTATTGATCTCCATGTCTGTCTTTATTGTACAGGTGTACATTGTATAGAGGGGATCTATATTAGCTCAGTTACACCAAAAGACTCGTAATTGAAGGTTCAATACTCAGTCAGGTCAGTGCAGATTGGATGCCTTGATGTGTCATTGTAAAAAACAACACTCAGCATGGCTACAAGTGTCAGAAGTGAAACAACCATCCAACCAACACACTGAATTGTGAAGACTGTTTACCATACAGACTGTCATTGCAAAAATTCAGTTGTGATTGAATGAAACTGGTTCTAAGACTGTTTACCATACAGACTGTCATTGCAAATTCAGTTGTGATTTAATGAAACTGGTTCTTCTCTTCTTACTTGTCCATAGATAAAAGTATCACAGATCTGTCCCGCCATGTTAGTATACATTAATATTGTGTTGATGTTGAAATACTGAGGAATCTATAGTTTCTGTCTTTCTTGTAAACTTCCACTGAACTGGTCTGCTTTAAGGGAATCATGGATTATGGAGTGGTTGTTGGGGTTACACATTTATCAATTGTCCTTTTACAATAGTCTTTCTCCACTTCCAGCTACCAAATGTGAACACATTTATGCCCCTGTGTTTTAAATCAGGAGAAAAGAGATTTTTCATTGATATGTATTCAGGGATGTTTGGGTCAGCATTGTTTGTCATGATGTAGTGTTTGCAATTGGTGAATAAATTGGGGATGGTTATTACATAAAATCTATAAAAATCAATCAAATTTGTTTTGGACCATTCCAATGAAGGTATACAACAAATTAAAATAAGTGCTTCACACCTTTCCCAACTGCAGATATTAAGTGATATATTATTCAGAGGTGTGAACATTCTTTTTAAATTAACACTTTTTCCATTCAAGGCAGATACAGACTCAAACAAGTCAAAGAGAAATCATTGAATAGGTTATGTCAAGTTTAGAATAACAAATGAATCAAAGCAAGATGCCATTGCAAAGTATCTCACCTTTATCAGTCATCGTGTCAAAGTAAGAATTATGAGTTAATACAAAGCATGTCTTAAGAGTGAAAAGGATGCAATAGTCTAATAAAGAACTTTTTCAATTGCAGGTATGACTGGACTCAGGTTCCTAATCATCATGAAACTGATATGGATGAGAAGAATGTGAACCTTTCAGTGCTGAACTAATCTGAGTACCAGACTACTTTGCTTAACTTGAAGACATGTTGTTGGGAATATAAAAGCAGTCAAGAAGGTGGATAAATGGATAAATAAAACATTTAGAAGAATTTCAGATGATTGATTGAAATATGGGTGTTAAGCGTAAAACCTTGATGAAGCTCATCATCATATTTGTCTGCTTCACATCATTGGCAACTGCAGATGCTTCGGATGCAACAATCAAGCTTTCTTTCAATCTAACGGAGGAGCTACCCAAAGATACCCTCATTGGCAATTTGGCAACAGAGGGTAATCTTCCAATGAATAGTTACAATGATTTCTATTTTTCTATAATTTCAAAACCAAGTGTAAATACTTCCCTTTTTAAAGTTGACAACTATGGTCAGTTGAAAGTAGCTGCCATCATCGATAGAGAAAAGGAATGTCTTTATCTTTCAACATGTATACTTAGTTTTGATGTTGCTGTTAAAAGTAACAAAGATGCATCATTTTTTCAGATTATAACAGTCACACTGAACATTTTAGATATAAACGACAACACTCCAACCTTTGTAAGGAGTGAATTGCAGTTCGATGTTTCGGAAACAAAACCATTACGATCCAATCCCATTACTTTCTCTGGTGCTACTGATCTGGATACAGGGATAAACAATTCTGTCCAGTCATATGAATTAATTCCAAAGGATAGTAATTTCAATTTAAGTGTCTCTGATAATGGGGATGGCACATCGACGTTAAAATTGGATTTGGTTAAACCTCTTGATTATGAGAATGCACGCTTTCATATTCTGTCCATTCTTGCAAGAGATGGTGGCATGAACCCTCAGAGAACTGGAACATTAACAGTAACCATCAATGTGCTCGACGAAAATGACAATCAACCAAAATTTGTCGACTCCTTGTTAAATGTTACTGTTCCTGAAAATATTGGTGTCGGAAAAGTTATATTGATATTAACGGCAAAAGATGCAGACTCTGGTAAAAATGGTGAGGTCAGTTATGAACTCCGAGATCGTCAACCAGATGAAATATATTATCTTTTCACAATTAATAACGAAACAGGAGTACTTAGCATAAAAAATCAATTAGAGTTCATACCTGGCAAAGAGTACAAGACAATCTATATACTGGCACGAGATCATGGTACAGTCTCTCTTTCTTCGCAAGCTACAGTGTACCTCACTATACTTAGTGTCGGGAATAAACCACCAAAAGTGACACTAAACCTATTTTCAGGTAATGCATCTGGAATTGCATCAGTGTCTGAGGGGTCAGAGGTCGGCAGCTTTGTTGCTCATGTAAATGTTGAAGATGCTGACACAGGTCAAAACGGCAATGTGACCTGCAGCATATTTAACACGTACTTTGGCCTTGAAAGACTTGGGGAAAAAGGGTACAAGGTCATCATCCAGCATCCTCTTGATCGTGAAACAATTCAGCAACATAATTTGACAATTACTTGCAGAGATTTTGGTACACCTTCATTGGAAGCGACAGTTAGTTTTGTGGTAAATGTCACTGATGAAAATGACAATGCTCCACGATTCTTAAACCCAACATATATATACACAAAAGATATTCTCGAGAATAATGCTTACCGAGAGTCAATAATTCAGGTCATGGCAGTGGATCCTGATGAAGGCCTGAATGGAATGGTCAGCTATGAAATCGCCCCAAAGTACAGCAGTGAATTTAGCATTGACAGTGTTGGTACTGTCCGAGCACTAATAATACTTGACAGGGAGGCCTATGCCCAGAAACAGTTTGAAATATTGGCCATGGACCAGGGTAAGGAGCCAAAGACATCCACAGCAACTGTGCTTCTGAATATAATTGATGTAAATGACAATCCACCTGTTTTCATAAAACCTTTATTTGAATTCGAGGTTGAGGAGGGGAGGCCAGTAATGGAAACGGTTGGTAAAGTGATGGCTGTGGATGAAGACCAAGGGGAGAACAGTAGAATTAGTTATTTCATGTGGAAAGTAAACCCAATCAATGGCAGCCTTGAGTTGCCATTTAATGTTTCAGAAGATGGTATTATTAGGACCAAAATTATTTTGGATCGAGAGTTTAAAAGCCAGTATGAATTCCTGGTTGGAGCAAGGGATCATGGGAATGTCTATTTCAACATTTCAGTTCGTGTCATAGTGAAGGTCAAGGACATAAATGACAATAGTCCGCAATTTATCTTTCCTGTTAAAGACAATAATACAATAACTGCTTTGAATGTTGTTTCAAGAGAAAAGGCCATTGCAGAAATTGAAGCAGTGGATGCTGATGAGAATATAAATTCAGAACTACTGTATTTCATATTTGAAGGAAATGATAAAGACATCTTCTTCCTGGATTCTGATTCTGGCAAACTGTTCATTCAAAAATATATTGACATAGTAGACAGTACTCGGTTTGTTTTGACCATTTCGGCTCAAGATCAAGGACATGTTCCACTTGCAGCAACTGAGAAGCTGAATATTATTTTGAAATATTCTAATGAAACAATGCCAGAAAATTTACAAGCTCATGCTGAAGAAACCTCCAATTACATCATTATTGTTGTTGTTGTTGTCATCATTACTTTGGTTGTTTCAATTGTAATCATAGCCATCATCTGTGTTGTTCGCCGACATGACCTTCATGCATGCAGATCAAAGAAACCGAAATTTCCGACCAGAAGAACGGAAATTCCTCAGCTAGACAGGACCACTCAAGAGCTTTCAAATGACAAAGATGAATACCCAGAACAACATAAAACTAAAAAGGAGGTCAGCTTTTCCTTGAGTGAAAGCAATAGAAGCCAGGATTTCCAAGAGACCCAATATGTAAAGGTGAGTGCAGCATTTATAATGTTAATCAGCAATGACAGATAGGTATGGACATTTAGAGGATAATTACACCCGATCCATTTTGAAAATAGGGAAAAGTTTCTGGATATAAGAGGGATTTAATAAGTGGGACTTGTAAATATAAGTTATATATTTTGGCACAAGTATTTAAAAATTAGCATGAAACATAAAAGAGTCCCTGGATATATAGATAAAAACAGGTAAGATTTGAACAGATACATACATACATAGACACACACATACATACATACATACATACATACATACATACATACATACATACATAGACACACACACATACACAAACATACACACACACACACACGCACATGCATGCACGCACGCACGCATGCATACACACACACACACACACACACACACACAAACACACACACACACACACACACACACACACACACACACACACACACACACACATACATACATACATACATACATACATACATACATACATACATACATACATACATAGACACACACACATACACAAACATACACACACACGCACGCACGCACGCACGCACGCACGCACGCACGCACGCACACACACACACATACATACATACATACATACATACATACATACATAACTTGAACCACATTATTACACATGACTATAACTTGCTAAATTTACTTTATCATCATATGTGCTCTGTCCCTATATATATATATATATATATATATATATATATATATGACATTTTATGACATTTTGTAATATATATATATATATATATATATATATATATATATATATATATATATATATATATATATATATGTAAAGCTATTGTCCCTATGAGTTTTCTTTATCAGTTTCTTTCTGGATCATACCTTTACTGAGAATTATTTCAGGATTGTAAAACAGACTTTATGACCCTTAATATTTTTAAAATTACTTTCTGGTGTCGGGTACATATTATAACTTTGAATTTAATCCAAATTTATTGTCTCATAGTCTGTCTTCCTTAATTTCCTTTCCACATCATTATTGTAGCAAATATTGTCGGATTCAAATTTTGGTATGCAGCTTTATGTTGCCAGACCTTAAAATGAATTTTTGTCTTCATTCTACAATATCATTTAGAAGAGTTATCTTCCCTAATTTAAGAGAAATTGTTGAAATTTAGCTAGAGTTGACCAGTGTTATGTTGATGTTGTACTGAATGAGTTGGAGTTCCCTTAATTTCTCATCTTCATTTAAAGCAGCTATTTCCGCTGAATGCCTGCTCTTCTTCTTGTTTATTCTAATTAAAACATTTATATTTCCTGAATGCCGCTTTTTTAACATTGTTTCCCAGTATAAATTCTTCAAGTTAAAGGAGTATTTAGTCAGTTTTAACTTGGAGTGGGGTAGGGGGCTTTTAGACAATGATATCATTGATTCTAAGCTATATCTTTTCTGACATTTTGTAATATAAGAAGGCCAAATTTTATGACATTTTGTAATATAAGAAGGACAAATTTTATATACCTGCTGTGATTACAATAATACCTACACTGAAAAATCAGACTGTTGGCTGGTGATTATTTTTCTTTTTCTTTTAGTTTTATTTTTAAATTCAAAGGTTGGTAATGCTATAAAATAGCTGGTTAATTTTGATCCAGAAATGTGATTTTTACAAGTCATTGATAAGAAACAAATCCAAAAATACCCAAAATGGTGTATATATATATATATATATATATATATATATATATATATATATATATATATATATATATATATATATATATATATATAATTGTATTTAAAGCAATTGAATATATTTAAAAATCTTTATGTCTGGGTTAAGATCAAATTGAGACAAATGAAACAAATTTATTATTTGAAAATTTTATTAATGCATGCCCTATAGATGGAACCATTGTTTGAGTTAGGTAAGTTTATAACTTCTACATCTATATGTGAAAAGGGAAAAATGCTTTAATAAAATTGGTGATTGACAAAAATTAATTTGGGGTTATTATTATCATTTAAGTTTCTGTTGATTATCACTATATATATCTTATTCATGGTTTTTATATTGGCAACTTAAAGCCAAGGGTGGGAGTGAGACTACCCCTAAAAATTATTTAAAGTAATCAATTAACCTGCTTTTTTCAGAAAAAAAGTGTGTAGCTTTATTTTTCAAGTAACAGTTTGAAAATGTATAATCTGCAGCTTTTAGGTATACAACTTTAGGTCTAAAACTTTCAATAGCAGTGATGTAACACTTCTCAAGCTGAAGGCAAATCCAATTTTGAATTTATTGATTTTGTTATGCCTGTAAGTTTCATTATCCTCATAACAATACATGATAATGAGGTCATGATAATGAGGTCATGAGAATTCTTCTGAAATATGGAATAAATCATTTAAAACACTGAAAATGCATCTTAATACTTGTTCTCTACATACATCAGTAAGTAATAATACATGTATATTTATTTCATGATAAAAAGGTGAACTTTGCCTGATGAAATGAATATTCCAAAGATGAAAAAGGTTTAAAAGATTAAATAAATTAATTAAGATGAAAAGGTATCTAAATACCAAATATGAATAATTTCATAGAATTGTAACATACATGTACATGTATTAATGGTATCCAAATATCAAATATCAATAATTAAAAAGAATTTTAATGTATTAATGGTATCAAAATATCAAATATGAATAATTTCATATAATTCTAGCGTATTAATGGCATTATTTTAGGTGTTTTTTGAGAATCATTTCTCCTTTTTTGCAAGATTAATCCAAATTTAACATTTGTTTTACTTCCTGTAACCAAAATCTTGTAACCTAGTCTGATGAAAAGAATTTTGACAAGTTTTAGACTCGAAACCTCTGCTATTCCTTGTGCATTTTGCACTGTGACTTTGTGCCAAGTACTATAGAGTCATTGTTTTTAATTTACAGTCCATTGTGAAGTGTCACTGTTTAATTTACAGTCCATTGTGAAGTGTCACTGTTTTAATTTAAAGTCCATTATGAAGTGTCACTGTTTTAAGTTACATAACCATTTTGAAGTGTCACTGTTTTAATTTATATGTTTGTTATAAAGTGTCACTGTTTTAATCTACATATGGCCGTTATGAAGAGAAGTGACACTGTTTTAATTTCCAGTCCATTATAAAGTGTCACTGTTTTAATTTACAGTTAATTGTGAAGTGTCACTGTTTAATTTACAGTCCATTATGAAGTGTCACTGTTTTAATTTACAGTCCATTATGAAGTGTCACTGTTTTAATTTACATAACCGTTAAGAAGTGTCACTGTTTTAATTTACATGGCCATTATGAAGTGTCACTGTTTTAATTTACATAACTGTTATGAAGTGTCACTGTTTTAATTTACATAACCGTTAAGAATTCAAGTGTCACTGTTTTAATTTACATGACCGTTATAAAGTGTCACTGTTTTAATTTACAGTCCATTATGAAGTGTCAGTGTTTTAATTTACATAACCGTTATGAAGTGTCACTGTTTTAATTTACATAACCATTAAGAAGTGTCACTGTTTTTAATTTACATAACCGTTAAGAATTCAAGTGTCACTGTTTTAATTTACATGACCGTTATAAAGTGTCACTGTTTTAATTTACAGTCCATTATGAAGTGTCAGTGTTTTAATTTACATAACCGTTATGAAGTGTCACTGTTTTAATTTACATAACCATTAAGAAGTGTCACTGTTTTTAATTTACATAACCGTTAAGAATTCAAGTGTCACTGTTTTAATTTACATGACCATTATAAAGTGTCACTGTTTTAATTTACAGTCCATTATGAAGTGTCAGTGTTTTAATTTACATAACTGTTATGAAGTGTCACTGTTTTAATTTACATAACCATTAAGAAGTGTCACTGTTTTAATTTACATGACCATTATAAAGTGTCACTGTTTTAATTTACAGTCCATTATGAAGTGTCAGTGTTTTAATTTATATAACCATTATGAAGTGTCACTATAACTTACAAATTTGAATAGCTTATATAACAGGAATCAATAACAGTAGTAAATTTCTCCCCTTCTGTACCATAATCTTTCACTTGTATAACTTTTTAATGAGGCCACAAACATTTATTTCATTTTCATTGGGCAGCAGAAAACAAATGTGTGAGGCCACAAACAATTATTCCATTTTCATTATGCAGCAGAAAAAAAAATGTGTGAGGCCGATTTTTTGCACTAAAACGTCTTAAGTTGTTGACAAAGAATCTTTCATGACTGAAGGGTTCAATGCCTATCTTAAAAACCGATCAACATTTGAGTTTAAATAGATTAAAGAAATGTAATATTTTCTCAAAGGCTCATGTGTTCAGCAAGGGTATACAATCACTACTTGGCAGTCATTTAGTTTACAGTCGCGTTTGTCACAAGCCTTTGTTGAAGTTTTAATGTACGTGGTGAGATACAAACAAGAGGCTCATAAGACGTTTATGTTGTTTACTGTTTAATTGTTTTTGTGTATCTGAGCTTCATTTGTAATCACTGATTTCAATACTATCACAGTGCCATCTAACTCTGACTGTATTGGGTCTTGTAAAGGGGGATGGTGTGGCAGTTTAAATTAATTCAAAGTGGGATAAGGTACCCTGTTATCTTCAACAAGGTGTAGACATCACCTAAAAGATATAATCTATATTGGTTCAATAATAATAATAATAATAATAATAATAATAATAATAATAATAATAATAATAATAATAATAATAATATTATCTACTCTGGCAATGTACTCAATAAAAATAAAATGGGACCCAAGACCATAAATACCTTATAATAAGAACTGAACCTAATAATAGGAGCTGTTATAATGAAGTACCTAATAATAGGAACTGTTATAATGAAGTGTCTAATAATAGGAGCTGTTATAATGAAGTGCCTAATAATAGGAGCTGTTATAATGAAGTACCTAATAATAGGAGCTGTTATAATGAAGTGCCTAATAATAGGAGCTGTTATAATGAAGTGCCTAATAATAGGAACTGTTATAATGAAGTACCTAATAATAGGAGCTGTTATAATGAAGTGCAACTGTTATAATGAAGTGCCTAATAATAGGAGCTGTTATAATGAAGTGCAACTGTTATAATGAAGTGCCTAATAATAGGAGCTGTTATAATGAAGTGCAACTGTTATAATGAAGTGCCTAATAATAGGAGCTGTTATAATGAAGTGCCTAATAATAGGAGCTGTTATAATGAAGTGCCTAATAATAGGAGCTGTTATAATGAAGTGCCTAATAATAGGAACTGTTGTAATGAAGTGCCTAATAATAGGAGCTGTTATAATGAAGTGCCTTATAGCAGGAACTGTTATAATGAAGTGCCTAATAATAGGAGCTGTTATAATGAAGTGCCTAATAATAGAAGCTGTTATAATGAAGTGCCTTATAGCAGGAACTGTTATAATGAAGTGCCTAATAATAGGAGCTGTTATAATGAAGTGCCTAATAATAGGAGCTGTTATAATGAAGTGCCTAATAATAGGAACTGTTATAATGAAGTGCCTAATAATAGAAGATGTTATAATGAAGTGCCTTATAGCAGGAACTGTTATAATAAAAGGCCATATATAGTGATGGAGTGCTGCTATAATTTTTTTTTATTGTAGATGGAGTAACTCTTCAGCATTATGTAAAAGCCATGAAATTCCCATTTGTGGAAAACTTTTCAAGAAATTCTATAAAGGTTGAGACTACTAAAATTTTATTTTTTATTTGGGTCCTTAAAGAAAAACTCGAGTCAGGGATGCATGTTTTCTATTTAGTAAAAAAAAACTTTTCCCCACAGTCTTTGGTTTGATGTTGTACAGTATGTATGTAATAAACAGTTGAGTAAGCTTTGTTTTCAGTACATGTGTAGTGGATTTTATGTACCATATTGATCAAATCTTGTCATTTGTGCAGACTGTATGAAAGCTTCAGGCTTTAATATTATTTTCACTGATGAAATGTTGATAATTTGGCTTTAGGCGTAGTTCATAATGGTGACATATGTAAAGATTTGAAATTTGTCACCGTGGAAATCTGTGGATTCAGTACCATTGTTATATGACTCTATATAATGAATTATGTATACGATCATTACAAAACTAATGCTGACAAAATAGGGCATTAAATATGTACTTGTTAAAAAAAATACTAAATATCAATGTGATAGAAATTATTCCCAAAAAGCAATTTTGCACTTTTAGGTCCAATGTTAATAAAGGTAAGGCAATATTTTGTCAAAACATAAGATAAAAGTATAAATTCTTTCTTCTGGGTAAAAATACAGGTAAAAAAAGATATTATTGACAGTTGGTTCTAGTTATATTTCTTTGGTATTTGATGTATAATTTACTTGTCAAAGAGTAATTGAAAACAAAATACAATGTCATGTGTATGATGCTGTAATTCAATTTAAAAAGTCTTTATTGAAGTCTCTCAATTTTCTTTAAGCTATGGCAACACAAGTAAAATTATCATATTCATATTCAGAAATTAAGAAGTTTTTCTACAGTTATTTAATCTTTATATTTTCAGACAAGTCCACGGGGAATCATGTTGCCTGCATGTCGAGAGGAATTTCAGGCATCGAAACAGCCGTCTAAAGGCGTGCAATTTACAACTCCAAAATTAACACAAAACCACATTAAACACCTGGATGGTCACATTACCACACAGGTGAGGCTTTATATAATTGTACTTACTTGTATTATTACAAATTGTTGAATGTATAAATCTGTTTTTGGTAATGGACTAAAAGCCTTTAAAAAAGTTACTACGATTACTATAGTCACTTTTAATACAAAGTCTGTGAGTCATTAAATCTGATTGTCATTTAAATACATGTATATAATTCATATTATCATACATGTACACAAGTTAATATATGTAATGAAATCATATCATTCATGTATGCACATAAATACATGTATAAAAATCATATTATCATATGACAAACAAATTGATCTTTGGTCATTTGATGAGGAATCGATTAGGTTTAACTTTTAACATGTGTATTTCTAGCAGTCTAAACTAGCAGATGAATGTAACAGTTTGGTACTGCATGCATTCAGATCTTGTTAGTTTCATATTATGTTATAAATAGAATATTATTTAATGCAGTTTTTAAAAAACTTCCATAGACTAATCTACTGCCTAATTAATTGTTCAATATTGGGAGCATGCTTTTTAATGAAGGATTATCTTTTCCAGATGATAATCTGTACCACTATTTATCAGCCTGTATGTTCATTTTTGAAAAAAGAATTTGAAGCAAACAATTTATTTGGGAAAGAGAACACGATGTTTTAATGAAATATTTTGTATTTAATAATTGCTACTTTTCAAAAACATAAAGACAAAAAATAAACAGCAATGGAGAGAAAATTTATTACAGATTGTTAGTAATCATCAGAATAAATAACTTAGACCCTAATCTACTGGCACAATATGCAATAACAGAGTAAGGTCTACGTTATTTGCAGTTGGTCTCATCTTAATATATATACAAGAAAATTAGATGGCTCCAATTTTCGCATTCAGTTCTAAATGAAGACAGCATTTTTTTAAATGTAGGTCACAAAACATTTGCAAGTGAAAGAGTTATTGATGTTTTACATATCCTTTTATTTCTTCATCATTAACTGAAGTTATGTTTTTTTATTGACATTGAAATGCAATAATCTTTTTTTTGTATTAGCAGAATAATGCAAACCACCAGCGTGAAGACAGTAACAGTGAAAATTCTGCCGAAAGTGCAGACAGTGGAAATGGTTCCAGTGAACCAGAGCAAGGTACTTTAAAAATAACATAAAACCAATTACAATAATGAAAATAATGATGAAGATAACACACATTAATTTCATCTGTTCTCATTTACAAAGATGACTAATTTTGAACATTTTCATGTTTTTTAATGATAATTTATCAAAAATCAAACTGCGAATAACAAAGACCCAGATCTGCCATCCCATAATGCATTAGCAGATCAGGTTCTGTGTTGTACTGATTACTAACTCTATAGACCCAGGTCTCATGCACAACTGCAAATCTGGGTCTGTGTGTTGGACACAAGATGCAAACAAGTATATGGTACTAATTTTCACACCATGCATCTCAATTTCATTGATTTGTTGTGCTTTTGTTTATGTTGTTTTGATTATATTTTGTTGTGTTTTTGTTTATGTTGTTTTGATTATGTTTATTGTGGGAAACAATCATTTCTTACATGAATAAATTCAGTTAATTTCTCAACATGAAAAAGAATTTTCAGAATAAAAGACAATATCTACAGCTTTTAAAGGATATTGTAATATCTTGGAATCTAACAAAAAATGAACAATAAAACATTTCTTTTATCTTGCATAGTAAACATAAATCAATTTTCTACTGTTAGAGATTATGGTGATGACTGGTGTCTGTAATTTATTACAAACATAAATTCTGATGATATTTGAAACATTGAAAATAGTTATTTATTTTAATTATTTTGTATTTCTGAACAGTAATATTTGAATGGAAATTCTTTTAGCAGATTTTATTTCTCAGTCATTGAAAGAAACAATTTTCTTATTCCTTTTTTGTAACTGCTTATAGTTATACATTTAGATCTGTCCAACCCATATAGTTTTACAGTTAGATCTTTCTGACCCATATAGTTATACAGTACATTTAGGTCTTTCTGACCTATTTAGTTATACATTTAGGTCTTTTTGACCCATATAGTGATACATTTAGATCTTTCTGACCCATATGGTTATACATTTAGGTCTTTTTGACCCATATGGTTATACATTTAGGTCTTTCTGACCCATATGGTTATACATTTAGGTCTTTTTGACCCATATAGTTATACATTTAGATCTTTCCAACCTGTATAGTAACTAAAAAAAATGTTTTTAACTAAATAAACACTTCTAAATCCTGCTGGGTGGGGCCTGAGTGGCCAAGTGGTCTCAAGTACACACCATTACAGATCATTGCCATCTCACCTTTCTGCCTGGGTTCAAGTCTCATGCTTTGCCAATGTGTGTATGTGAGAGAGCTTGCCACTAGCTTCTTGTGGATTGGTCGCTCTTTCTGGGGTTTTTCCATGGTTCTTCCTCCACCATTTATGCTGGCCACCATGTATAGCCTATCTTGGGCTGAAAAATGGTGTTAAAACCTAAGAAAACAACAATAATAATCCCACTGTTTACTTTTTATTCTGGTGGACTATTTTACAACAAAATGTTATTTCCAGATATATTTAAACATAGTAATTAAAATTGATTATTTAGACAATTCATACTTCTTCAGTTTGATGATTGGAGATATATTCATATGAAAAAGGTATTGCTGATAAAGAGTACTAGACAACTGAATCTTTTTCAAACCTGTTACACGAAATTTTGTACTTGACCTGATGTTGGAGAATTATGATTGCTATTTGATAACATTGATAATTCACTTGTACCACTACTCATGAATATACCCACATTTGCCAGAATTATATATGTAAATTGATTTACTAATTGTGAAACTGGGTCACTGTAAAACTGATTGTCTCACTTGATATTAATATTAACAAACAGAGGCATTGTTCAGCTTCCAGCGACTGGGAATGTATGCTATAAATGAACTTGATCTTACTGAAGATAGTACATACATAATTAAGACATACATAATTAAGACATACACAATTAAGGAAAGTCGGTATTTAATATGTACAGCATAAACTTGCTGCCATTCAAGAGTCTACAGTACTTTCTTCATCAAACAATTAATAAATGTATACATTCCTCTTTATTATAAGCATTGTTTGTCAAAAACATCTTTTGTGCAAAACTGAAAAAAATACTTGATTTGATCTAGCACATGTATATGTCATTCAACTGAAAAAAATACTTGATTTGATCTAGTACATGTATATGTCATTCAACTGAAAAAAAATACTTAATTTGATCTAGTACATGTATATGTCATTCAATTCAAAACATGTTTTAATGCAATATATTGTCTATACTTGCTTGTAAATTAGGTCCAATTACATGGAACATTGACCCTAATTACATAAAACATTGACCCTAATTACATAAAACATTGACCCTAATTACATAAAACATTGACCCTAATTACATGGAACATTGACCCTAATTACATGGAACATTGACCCTAATTACATAGAACATTGACCCTAATTACATGGAACATTGACCCTAATTACATAAAACATTGACCCTAATTACACGGAACATTGACCCTAATTACATGGAACATTGTCCCTAATTACATAGAACATTGACCCTAATTACATGGAACATTGACCCTAATTACATAAAACATTGACCCTAATTACATAAAACATTGACCCTAATTACATGGAACATTGACCCTAAATACATGGAACATTGACCCTAATTACATAGAACATTGACCCTAATTACATGGAACATTGACCCTAATTACATGGAACATTTACCCTAACTACATAAAACATTGAACCTAATTACATAAAACATTGACCCTAATTACATAAAACATTGACCTTAATTACATAAAACATTGACCCTAATTACATGGAACATTGACCCTAATTACATGGAACATTGACCCTAATTACATGGAACATTGACCCTAATTACATGGAACATTGACCATAATTACATAAAACATTGACCCTAATTACATAAAACATTGACCCTAATTACATGGAACATTGACCCTAATTACATGGAACATTGACCCTAATTACATAGAACATTGACCCTAATTACATAAAACATTGACCCTAATTACATGGAACATTGACCCTAATTACATAAAACATTGACCCTAATTACATAAAACATTGACCCTAATTACATAAAACATTGACCTTAATTACATAAAACATTGACCATAATTACATAAAACATTGACCCTAATTACATGGAACATTGACCCTAATTACATAAAACATTGACCCTAATTACACGGAACATTGACCCTAATTACATGGAACATTGACCCTAATTACATAAAACATTGACCCTTATTACATAAAACATTGACCCTAATTACATAAAACATTGACCCTAATAACATAAAACATTGACCCTAATTACATAAAACATTGACCCTAATTACATGGAACATTGACCCTAATTACATGGAACATTGACCCTAATTGCATAAAACATTGACCCTAATTACATAAAACATCGACCCTAATTACATGGAACATTGACCATAATTACATAAAACATTGACCCTAATTACATGGAACATTGACCCTAATTACATGGAACATTGACCCTAATTACACAAAACATTGACCCTAATTACATAAAACATTGACCCTAATTACATGGAACATTGACCCTAATTACATTGACCCTAATTACACAGAACATTGACCCTAATTACATGGAACATTGACCCTAATTACATGGAACATTGACCCTAATTACATAGAACATTGACCCTAATTACATTGACCCTAATTACATAAAACATTGACCCTAATTACATGGCATATTGACCCTAATTACATGGAACATTGACCCTAATTACATGGAACATTGACCCTAATTACATAGAACATTGACCCTAATTACATAGAACATTGACCCTAATTACATAGAACATTGACCCTAATTACATTGACCCTAATTACATGGAACATTCACCCTAATTACATGGAACATTGACCCTAATTACATAAAACATTGACCCTAATTACATAAAACATTGACCCTAATTACATGGAACATTGACCCTAATTACATGGAATATTGACCCTAATTACATAGAACATTGACCCTAATTACATTGACCCTAATTACATAGAACATTGACCCTAATTACATGTAACATTGACCCTAATTACATGGAACATTGACCCTAATTACATGGAACATTGACCCTAATTACATGGAATATTGACCCTAATTACATAGTACATTGACTCTAATTACATGGAACATTGACCCTAATTACATTGACCCTAATTACATAGAATATTGACCCTAATTACATGGAACATTGACCCTAATTACATGGAACATTGACCCTAATTACATAAAACATTGACCCTAATTACATAGAACATTGACCCTAATTACATAGAACATTGACCCTAATTACATTGACCCTAATTACATAAAACATTGACCCTAATTACATAGAACATTGACCCTAATTACATAAAACATTGACCCTAATTACATAGAACATTGACCCTAATTACATAGAACATTGACCCTAATTACATTGACCCTAATTACATGGAGCATTGACCCTAATTACATAGAACATTGACCCTAATTACATGGAGCATTGACCCTAATTACATAGAACATTGACCCTAATTACATAGAACATTGACCCTAATTACATAGAACATTGACCCTAATTACATAGAACATTGACCCTAATTACATAGAACATTGACCCTAATTACATAGAACATTGACTTTAATTACATGGAACATTGACCCTAATTTATTGTGCTCTCAGGCAGAAAAATGTAAAGTATATGACAGAATCCAATCAAGTAATTGTACTGTAACCCATTCAAGTATATGACAAAATCCAATCACATAATTGTACTGTAACCCATTCAAGTATATGACAAAATCCAATCAAGCAATTGTATGCTGTTTAAGTGTAGAAAATCTACTGTGACCCATCTTTGATTTTATTTCCTTTTTTTAGGAAGATTTACCTACTAATGCTTAAATATTTTTATTCAAGACTAAATTAGCTAAATAACTATTTCTTCTTTTTCCCAGATGCTTCAGTAAATCCTGCAACTTTTGTAAATCCATTGTATACACCACATCCTTCAACACTCAGTGCACAGAAACCACCAGTACAATCTGCAAGTCAGCAAATGCATAAATCAAGTGCGCCAGTGATTCCCAGACCAAGTAACAGCATCAGGGGCAGTCCTTATCAAAACACTTCAATGACTCTCAAACCGTGTGACAGTGTCAGAGGCAGTCCTTATCAAAATACTTTAGTAACTACCAGACCACGTGACAGTGTCAGAGGCAGTCCTCATCAAAATGCTTCAGTAACTACCAGATCATGTGACAGTGTCAGAGGCAGTCCTCATCAAAATGCTTCAGTAACTACCAGACCATGTGACAGTGTCAGAGGCAGTCCTCATCAAAATGCTTCAGTAACTACCAGACCAATTAACAATAGCAGAGACATTGCTGATAAAAGCTGTAGTTCAGATTACTCGAATTTACATGAAAATCAGACTCATTCACAAAATGCAAACCTTTATTCTCAACCGACATGGAATAGAAGCATTTCTACAGATTCATGTTACCATAGTTACAGTTCAGCTCAGTTGAAATCAGATTTTCTCAGGAGTATAAACCATGATAAAAAGCAAAGATTAAAGCCAGAACCAAGTGAGAAAAATCCAAATCTGCATGAACTGGGTATTAAAATTGTGCCATTTTTAAGTACTTCCCAGGGCTATGGCACCTACAGCAGTCGAGATGATGACGACAGTACAACCACATCGGGAAGTTATGTGTTGGATGATGATATTGACATGAAATATGTTTCAAGTGATTGTATGGTATAGCAAAAATATGTACTTGTGACAAACATTTATTTCAAATTGTGCCAAAAATTCATGGAAGCATGGACCCAGATGTTCCATGTCAGTTCATCTCCGATGTCCCTATCAGTTCATTTTGTACAAATTTATAATATAAATCCAAATTCAGAACTTGTATTTGAATATATATCTCAAAACAACTTGATATTTGAGAACATCACAAATATTAACAGATTGAGAATTTTGAGATGACAGTCATGTATTAATCTTATAACCACTAATGAACTGTACATACAGTCTTTGTTGGAAGGAACTGAATATTTATGGCAGAGTTATCTTTCCATGACATATTGATTAATTATTACCCATGACTGAAAACAAGGACATAGTCTTACTTTAAATGAATAGTCTGATTAGACACGATATACTTGTGTTGCATAGCAACGAGGAATCTGACCAATCACAAAAGATGTGATTCAAATTTGTGTAGAATTGGATCCATCATTTTCATTATGGAGGACATGGTTGTGGACTTCAGATGCCTGTACCAAGCAGTCCTATCCCACAGTAGCCACTAAGCGAATGCTTCTGCATCATAATAGTGACCTTAAAGGTAATATACATCACATTTTTGTTAGATATATCCACCTGTTTACCATGTTGTCAGATATGTTCATGGTGGGAAAAGAAATTATGAATCACAGAGTTGTCCAAAAAAATCTTTCTGTAGAAAAGGGGAAAGAAATTTTAACATCTAAAACCAAATGTTGTATTGAATTAAAAATGATGAAGGTTGCAATTTTGGAAGTTTAAAAATAACATCTGTTTCAACATGCTTGCAATGAAATGTCCTGAGCCTCTGTAAAATTAGCATGTACAGTGTAGCACCAAATCATGTCATCATTACATTATGATGTCATTGAGATAATGTCATTTACATTATGATGTCATCAATATGATGTCATTACCTTATGATGTCATCAATACAGTAACATTACATTACTTTTTTACCAAGGATCTCAGCATTATGGGATAGATTGGATGTAAATGACATGGTTGTAACTTCTGTCTCTACTTAAAAAAGGAAAATGAAAACTTAGAAGACAAGTTAAAATTATAAAAAGAGTTGTATGAAAGTAAATTATAAATTGGAAGCAGTTGTAAATGGGCCTTCTAAAATTTGTAGCAATATAAGACCTTCCATAAATAAGGCACACAGACTCATTGTTGGAGAAAACTGATATGATTCAAATAATTAATTTTTAAAACAACTTTCTCAGCAACAATTTTTTTTTCTATATTAAAAAAGAAGACTATAATATTCATCCTGTGCAACTTAATAAGCATCACAGCAAATAAAACTATGAATTGTGTAATGATTGGATTGCTGGAATCTTCAGCCAATCACAAATATTGATTTTTTTAAAAATAGTTATATACCAATATGTACTCGCTTACAAGTCAACTCTAACTACAAACTTCACAGATCCAGTATGTACTTGCTTACAAGTCAACTCTAACTACAAACTTCACAGATTCAATATGTACTCGCTTACAAGTCAACTCTAACTACAAACTTCACAGATCCAGATCTGCAAAAGTCACATGGTGTGCTGGCAGATTTTGTCTATACAGTTTGTTAGGAGTAAATCAGTAGAAAAGATAACATTCCTCTGGTAGATCTGTTGACAAGCATAGACACAGCTTATTTGTTGCAAGGCTTGGGTAGATATGTGTCTATACTGGAAATCATCAGTTGAGCAATATAAACTTTGATCTGCTGGTGCATTATATGATGGCAGTTCTGAGTCTGGGATTTTGTGCGTGAATTAAATTCTACAGTGATCCCTCAGTATGAATCATGTCTGTATAATGCAGATAAGGCTAGGACACCTATTACATCAGGCATAGAACATTTCCTCCAGGCCATGGGCCAGATAAGTGATATTAAAAAAGCCACACCCTGAGATGTAAATTAGCAGATAAAATCAGGTGATGGGCCAGAACTATTCTGTGGGCTGCATTATGCCCATCCTTGCATTACCTTATATAATAATAATTCTGCATTCAAAGTTCCCCAGTACAATATACCTCATGACAGTATAATATCTCACTCATATCACAGTATCATATACCTCATTAATTACAGTATCATATACCTCAATCATTACAGTATCATATACCTCACTCATATCACAGTATCATATACCTCACTCATATCACAGTATCATATACCTCACTCATATCACATTATAATATACCTCACTCATATCACATTATTATATACCTCAATCATATCACAGTATCATATACTTCACTCCTATCACAGTATCATCTACCTCACTGATATCACATTATCATATACATCACTCATACCACAGTATTATATACCTTGCTCATATGAAAATATTATATACCTCACTTGTATCACAGTATCATATACCTCACTCATATCAGAGTATACTTTTATGGCTCCTATAAAAATGTAACTAATGAGAGATTATTGTATTAACAAAAAGAAAGGTACATATTTTACATTGAGTTTCTTGCCTAACACATGATTTGTCATCACTGTTTAGATAACATGAAGTGTTTAGATAACATGAAGTGTTTAGATAACATGAAGTGTTTTCATATCTTGCAGGTGAGAGGAAGACTTGTTAGAAGACAAATGAATATGAAGCCAGACATGATGAATTGACAGATGCATATCAAAAATGGAATATGAAGCATGCCCTGATAAATACAGATCATTAGAAAAAGTAAAGTGTAATGTTTTAAAAATTGGAAAAATATAAATCACTAAATTTGAAAAAGTACAACATGTTACCAGATTTATCTTTATCACAAAAATGTAATAAGTAATCTGTGATACATTCAGTAATATCCAAAAATAATATGTGATGCATTCAGTCATATAAAAAAGTAATGTGTAATGCATTCAGTCATATCAAGAAATAATATGCGATGCATTCAGTCATATCAAAAAGTAATGTGTAATGCATTCAGTCATATCAAGAAATATGTATAATATATTCAGTTAATAAGTACTAAGTACAAATATTTATCAGGCTTTTTTTCCTGAGGTGATTCGTCTTCAGACAGGAAATATTATGTACAAGATATGTAAATATGCATGGTAGGAATTATTATGTACTTGAGATATAAATATATCTGAGAGCACCTGGTGTGCTACATTGGTTGTGATAAAATGTACCAATTATGGGTACTTCAGTTTGTGTTCATTGTTGTACAGATTATTGGTGCTATACATAGAAATAATGTACAGTGAATATCTATCAGTATCTGTTTCTGTAAAGTGTACAGACATATTTATACCAAAGAGGTATTTTTACAATATTGTTATTTGTAAAAGATAAAGAAAGAATAAAAACACTAAATCTTTGCAATGCATTTGTTTTAATATTTTCTAGATTTGTGAGAGCATACACTAATACATTCTTATGTTGCCACAGCCAACTGATAATGCAGTGTGCTATGGAGTCAGTCATATGTTGTGGCTTATTAAATTCTGTATTTCAAAGACTGAAGGTTGCTTATTGACTGAAAGTAAATTTTGGTAAAACATTTATGACAAGTTTTAGAAAAAAACTTATCCGTGGGTAAACTGTATGTATTAGTAGGCTTTGTACTTAATCTTTTCTAATTTGATTGCTGTCACTACACATGTACTGCTGCAGGTAACTTCAAAGATTCCACTAGGCCTGATCTTTATTGGATACCTCTATATACAACTGTCTTCCTGTCAAAAATGAGGCACGTTGTATCTACTTTTGATCCTTTTGAACAAACTAGGAAGTATACGCTTAGTACTATATCATATCCACGCTTGTAGTTATCAAATCTACAACTTATTTGGTGCCATTGTCTCTGAAACTGTATGTTAATCTACTGCCTGGCACTGCAGCATTGCTAACCTTTACCAGGATGCAAGTTTGCAAGTTCATGCTAAAGAAAAATTCCATCTTCTAATTAGTATGAAATGTTCTAATTAGTATGAAATGTTCTAATTAGTATGAAATCTTCTAATTAGTATGAAATCTTCTAATTAGTATGAAATGTTCTAATTAGTATGAAATCTTCTAATTAGTATGAAATGTTCTAATTAGTATGAAATCTTCTAATTAGTATGAAATGTTCTAATTAGTATGAAATCTTCTAATTAGTATGAAATGTTCTTGAATGCTCAGAGACAGAACACACTGTCCAGTTTTGACTTCCGTGTTATTGGTTTGAATCTTACCAACTTCTTCCTCCCAGACTTGTATCCCAACTCTTTGGGCCTGTTACTCTTGCTATTCTCTATGGCAAGTGAGATTTCGCATAAGTTTTCCAGGGGACAAGAGCAAAATGGGTCATCGGTACTCTATTCTACGCTGTTATTCCTGGTTTCAGCTTTACGCTGACGCTTCTACAGTGAGGATATCGGTGAGGACCTGGACTCTCTTGTCATTTAAGACCCTTGAGACGTTGGAGCCTAAACCCATATGCTTGACACCATTGCCTCACACTCACATATATTTTCGGCTACCTCTAGGAGGCTATTAAAAATTGAATCTTTGTCTCCATCGGTGTTTTAGCGTGCGCTAGAAGCAGTAGCAACATATTTCAAGGCATGCTTTTCCCACATTATGGCGTTCTCTGCAAAGCTGCCGCACCATCGCAAGGACTTGGCTTTAGAGATATCGAAAGTGTCATCCCGTCAGAAGCGTCTTGGGACTAGAGCGATAAGATAAGATAAAATTTATTACAGATAGGCATGATTCAAAACAACAGTTCAAAATATGTTCTAATGCCCTTTTTACCGACAATGCATATAACAAATAAGTCATTAAAACGTGTATTGTTGCAAGACAAAAAAACAACGCAATACAGAGATACAAATTGAACCAATCATACAACACACAGCTAGACATATGAACAAGAAAAGCATTTCAAAAGGCAATGATACAAAATGACTTTTAGTATATGGATAAGTTAAAACTTCAATTTAACAATTTCTACCAGCAAAAAAAATGTATTGGTAAAAACTGAAATTTAAATTAAATGCACAGACATTTGAGAACAACAACACTGGTCTCTCGCAGACAAATCTGGCTGATCGAAGCAGGTAAAGATGCGTGCTCTTTTCTAACCGTCCCTTTGGACCTTCTTTCAAGTTTTTTGAGCAGGCGCAGCCCCAGTAGTCTCAAATACAGCCACAAAACAAACTTCCCTCTCGCCGTCGTTCCAGAGACCAGATGATTTGAAGGGCAAAGAATGTTTTCTGAAAGCATTTTATCTAAATGAGAGAGACCCAAGGTACTAGAGCCCTTTCTTGCCTTCTTCTCGACGTCCATGTTGGTGTCCGACTAGCCCTCTTTTCTGGGATCTGGGTGGGCAACACGGACGATATGTGGCTCCTTTACACCATACAGGAGGGTTACTGGCTTCGTTTGGGATAATCTGATATCAGTACCCCCTCCCCCATTAACCAAACACGGTGCATCTAAGAAATGAGGTACACATAAATATGCAAAATGGTACCACTGAGAACGTATAGAATGGCCAGTCTCCCACTTTCTAATCCGGATATTTTTGGTATCCAAAAGAGGTGGAAAATTTAGAATGATAGTCGGCCGTTGCGCCTCAACAGATTGATTCGGGAAGAATTATCGAAGATAGAAGCTATTGCTTCAGTCAGGAACGCCGTAAGTAAATGCGACTGGACAGTCTCCATCGATTTGACATCCATCCACCTTTTCCACACACAGGATAAATTTGGCTTTGTATCCGCCGCTCCCACCCCCACCCCACCCCCCGCTCTTGATACAAAGGTGATGAGGTTTCCGTAGCTCACGTTGAAATCATTAAGGATACCCTTCCACTAGTACTTCGACAACTGTTTGATGCACAATGTCACCAGATATTCCATTCTGAAAGCTCTGTCCCTCTGTTGGAATACATTGACCCGTCTGGGAGGAGTCGGGATTTCGTGTATATGGGGATGAATTTGTTCACCTACACCAGCACCAAGTGAGTTCTTGTTGCTCTGGATAGCATCGTCATAAAAGGCCTAAGTCAAGATTTCGTTGATGTAAACTTTATTCTAATATTCTTGTCAGTTATTGGGTAACTGTTGCCTTACATTAATGAAAATAGACTGATGCGTGCATCATGTGAGGTACTACACCACCATGCCAAAAGTAGGCCATTACATCCCACTTTTACACTAACGATCAGGTGCACCTATTACCATAGGTTTTGTGACAACATTTTACAGTTATACAAATAGATATATAGGCATGTATCTTCAACAAAACTTAACTACCATGAAACGCATGTCACTGACTACCAAGAAACGCATGTCACTGTTACGAATCTTTTCAATTCCAGTGATCTTATATTCTTCTTTTAGGGGGTGGGGGTGTCTCAGACTGTCACTTATACACATGGTACTTGGCACGTGCATGAACTCTGATGAATACTACGCAGTGATTAGTTTTTTTTCCGTGTGAGTGTCCTTCTATGTCCATCCATTTACACCTCCGCAAGAAAGTGTCGAATTTTTCTTTTATTTCAATACAATTTATCCTTCTTCTTTGGATTTAGTATATAACTTCAGTATGCATTTACATTTATCTAACAAAATAACATGCCTCAATTGTATTTTCAAATTGCATTGGTAGACTCAGCATTCACGCCCTGACCATTATTTTGTTACACTTAAGTACTTATGTTTTAGATATTCGTATATTAGAAATATTTTAGAAACAAACTTGTCAAAATAGATTTCATTTCCTACATCCTAACTGCTAAAGAATCGACTCTCTACTCCATAACAGATATTTATATAAGCTATTTTCTTCGTAAGAAACGTAGATTATCAAACAACTTGCCCTGAGAGCTGACCACACCTTATATATTACAAGGCTAGTCTGCATTGATCCAATGCCTTATCCTGTTATTCATCTATCATATAATTCATCTTTCTGATCGTGAACTTATCAATCATCTTCCACTACTATCTAGGACTTTATGACAATACTGGACATAGTTATGGCATTGACAAAGAACACTGCCCTTGCGTATGAAACCAAATTCTCTTCTTCAACTGCACCAATATGGACTAGGGCAGATGTACTGTACAAACATCTGTAGTAGATCTGAAACTGCCAAATTATAGGTAGTATTATTTGCAAGTTGAAAATGCCTCAAGTTAAAGTGTTGCAGAATAAATTGTGAGCCATATATATTCTATATTCGAGATGTAAGTAAACAAAAAATGTTGGACTAGCTTGGTTTGGAAGAATACATTCTTTACTTGTTTTGTGTGTGTTAAGGAAGACGACTTTCGTCCAAGATTTCGTGATGAAATAGTATTTAGTTTCTAACATTTTATATTAAACACGAAGAAATTTAGACTAGCTAATTTGTTTAGAAATCATAATTTTGCAAAGGTGAGACGCTTTAGATTTTTGTCGGTGCATTCCTTTGAAGATAATTAGCCTGTGCTGATAGATGTAAGTATCACAAATACTTTAAAAAGTATTGTACTTTACTGGGCGACTATAGTCAAACTACTAACATGTGACTTGATTACGTTCAGCAACAGTTTGACTAATAATGGCAACCACTATTTATAATTCTGTGTTAGCTTTACTAGTATAACCATTATTGACCATCTGATACACGCACAAAAGAATTTAAAATAGTTCTCTGCGAACTATTTCACGTCAAAATTCATTTTATGACTTGCTTACTTTCCTTTTCTGTGACGTCATTGTTAGTTAACATAATATAAGAATGCAGATGATTATTAGTACACCGTTGTAAAATATTGACGTATTGGTCAACATTGTAAAATGCTGACTTACTGGTCAACATTGTAAAATGCTGACTTACTGGTCAACATTGTAAAATGCTGACTTACTGGTCAACATTGTAAAATGCCGACTTATTGGTCAACATTGTAAAATGCTGACTTACTTGTCAACATTGTAAAATGCTGACTTACTGGTCAACATTGTAAAATGCTGACTTACTGGTCAACATTGTAAAATGCCGACTTATTGGTCAACATTGTAAACTGCTGACTTACTGGTCAACATTGTAAAATGCTGACTTGTTGGTCAACATTGTAGCATGCTGACTTATTGGTCAACATTGTAACATGCTCACTTATTAGTCAACATTGTAAACTGCTGACTTATTGATCAACATTGTAAAATGCTGACCTTTGGTCAACATCCCTTTATATATCCTAAATAAAGAAACATCCGTTAACGCATTATGAATAGTGAAACATCCTTTGTTGTCGTGAGTTCTTGGTTGATTCTCATTTACTTAGATTTAAAACGTGTTTTTAGACATCTAATAAATAGCAAAACTTTTCAAACATTCTATTTGTTTATTTGAAGAAGAAGCAATTGATATCAGGCCACTCTGACATTTTCATATATTTTGATACAAAGAAATTCTTCGCACCGAAAATGCCTTTCATCGCATTCAATATATGCCCAACTAATATTTGACTGCTTACTAAATTATTTTGCACTCGCAAAAGTTTTAGAGCAGGCATGTGTAACCTAAGGCCCAGGTCCAGGTTTGACCCGTGACCTGGTTTTTTTCAGCTTTAAAAATCTTTTATCTGACCCGTACCCTGGAGTAAGTTGCACATGACTGTTTTAGAGAGTCCAAGCAAGTGAACTGTGATGACCTATCGAAAAATGTCAATCAAACCTGCAACCTGCAAACTTTTACAATATCTTCCAATCCAGTTTTCAGCGGCGATTTTTAATTTGATCGTCTTGACCTAATTAACCACTTTGATCAAATTGCCATGCATCTTCCTGGATCTTAAATTCATTTGGACACTTGTCCAATGTACTTTGATCAAAGAAACAAATTCTGTTCGGTAATTAATTACAAATTTGTTCTCTATCAGAAGTGACAAAAGTAGTAGTCCAGAATGTCTCTGTATTCAATGTTAAACCACTTCATTCTTTCCACAAAATTAGAACCGGCCCGGTGACTGGTTCACTTACAAGTTAACATGTTTATTGAAAATAATACTAAGGATTTTGAAGTATATGTTTTTGGTATCGTAATTTGCTCTCTCTCTCTCTCTCTCTCATATTATATCTCCGATGCAACACACTCAATAATTTTACCAATTTTTTTTTCGTTCACGCTGTTTCGTTTGTTGCATGGTTTCTGCCCTTTAAGAAAACAAAAAGACTTGCAGAATTCGTTTTTTTCTCTTTCATAATGAACTCTGGCAAAATTGGCAAATTCGAAAAGTGGCAAAATAGATTGTGGGATAATGTACCAAATATTTAAAATTATTGCTGTCTAGTATTCCACAATAAAATTAAAACAGATAATATCTGTTTTTAAAAATTGACATAAAAGAAAACTGTTTTAGTCATGATTTTCGAAAACATAATGAAATTACGGTAAAATGACACCGTTCCGAATTTGGGTTTGCCATGGCCGAAATAACCACGCCTATTCATTTGAATAGCAGGTCATATACAATCAAAACATTTTATGCTGACACTTGACCTATGTGATAGTTATTAATAGTTTAGTGTAGAGTGAACTTGTATTTAGAAACAGTTTTTAAATGTTAAAAGGATGAGTATTTGAATTTGTACGTTATATAAAATAGCCGTCGGCAGGGCAATGGGCGTAAGCCTGAATATTGTTGTGATAGTTCGACAGAAGTCGTTTGTCTATAGCTACTGGCAAGCTTCCATTACTCATGCGAACTGTTATACCTCATTCTATTTCCAGCGATACTATTGGTCGGCGGGCCATAGGTCTATAGGTATCGGCACGTGTTATGGCTGGACTGACGTACGGTTGTAAGTTGATTGTCTTATCAACTAAAATTCCAGTTACTCTGGATTTTACAGTACTGTTCAGTCTTAGTTATATCCGGTCAGTAATTCAGCCAGAAGTCAATATGGAAAGATAACAGTGGATTTAGTTTATACTTAACATCTCTCGTATAATTGTCATTACCAAGTAAAATTGCCATTACAATCCCGCCACCTTTTTATGGCTCCTGGTTGTTATATCTCGCCTGCCGATTATCAACCAAAATAAACATCGAGATTAGCCAGTGATGTACCTTCCATCGTTTATCGTCTTGACCAACATCGTTACTCACAGGGTAGATTATCCGTACTTTTCTGAAATGTCTACCTATTTGTTTTACATTGAATAAATGATGATGTTTGCAGGATGAACGCGCTATCCGCTTTTCTTTGATGAAATGCCGATGAAAGTGTTTGACAGAGTGAAATTAAGAGACACCAGGTTTACGAGAATAGTTTAGAACTTTTTACTAGTGGTAAAGTAGCACATTATCACTGTAACGTTGTGACAACAGAAACCAAGGAAAACTTAGTCACACATTGCGTAAATTATTTATCAATTTATAAGTGAAGACGATTATTATTATTATTATTATTATTATTATTATTATTATTATTATAAGCAGAAGGAGCTATTTTGTGATTATAATTTTCAGTGACAGCTTTTTTTCTCCACACAAATCTTAAACAATTTCATATTCATAGTGTTACGTGAAGAGAATCTCACCTCAAACTGTCCAAAGGCACATGAGACTCCGTGCCGGAATTTTTATTCGTATGGTGCCGGTTAGAATGATACCGAGACCAGGTGAGTCGGCCGCGCTTGTCTGTCTCAGGGCAAACCACTTTAATACAATTTGTAGAATGACCCTACCTATACCACAAGCTATTTTGTTAATTGTTGCTTGGTAACTTTAATTGACCGTTAGCCAGTCTTGTCCCTGGCAATGTCGGATCTATTACGTACTACACCTGTTGTGCTAAACTTGACGGATTAAGAGCGCGAGTTTCCACCCTAATGACTAATTGGTACAAAAAGTACAAGTCTGTATTGAATATCTTCATAATTTTGTATGTGAGTGAACTTTTCACTATCATCTGATTATGTCTACACCATTTCCATTAGAAAAGGTCCATTTTTACAGAAAATGATATGCTAATGCGTAGGCGCGATTGTTTGTATTTCGACTATTGGTCATTTGTATCGGCATTAATTATATAACCTTTCACGTGATGATATGCCGTAAAAATATACCCCAACACTCGTTAAAATTACACGCAGACACACACACACAGACACACACACACACACACACACCTGGTAGCCGCAGTAGTGCTTCAGAGATCTTAACAAATATCCCATGGTTGATGGATCTAGTTAAATCTCAACATCTTCTCTGGTCTTAGCAATGCTGTGTGATAATTAACCAATTTGTCGAAAGAAAAGTTATCCATTTCAATGTTTCAATTTTAAATTTAATTTTACTAATAATTTGCGAAGGACGGACCGACGGAAATTTCATCTGTCTGCCACTTGTCTAGACTTGGATTTAACAAGTCGCTTGCGAAACAGTAAAAAGTTTAGAAAAATCAGTTGAAGTTTCTGTATGATTTAAAAAAAAAACTGTTTTTCGTACAGGGGGTGGGTTGGTGGTTATGGGGCGACTTTGCCAATCTAAAACCGACTGTTGAGTGCGCAATGATGGGCAAATCTCTCCAGGCGAATATCATATTGTGCACATCTAACATAAAAATGCTATCTCATAGCCAAATTAGACATCTAAAACTCATAAGCAAAGAGATGAACAAAGAGGATAAGTACGCTATCAGAAGCACATCTGTCTGTGAAGAGGAGAATGCAAAATTAAAATCCTTCAACAAAGTGTTAAACGCACGTGCCCTAAGCATCGTTGACCGGTTTTTCTGACCGGTAAAGATACCCGCCTAAGATATTAGATCCCAAGGCAAAATTAATCGCCTCTGTCATCATATCAAATCTACTTGTGCACCGGTACATTTTGCCTTTCAAAAATTGCATCAAAGTGAATAATTCTCCTTGAAGGCAATGCCATAACAGTCTGTCAGAGCATTGTTGTGTAGGGCACATATCTCAAATAAAACTTTCACCCTATGAAAAGATGTGATATATATTTGTCAATTAAGAGTGTGTAGCTTAAACGGTATCGCATATTTGAAAGAAATATTTTTTTCCCATTAAAAGCTCAGACGATGTATGATTTTAGCCTAAAACTATCGCCACATTTCACATTAAGATTATATCTACCCTAAAATAAAAGGAGTCAAAAGAAAAGAAGTAAGAAGTAATGGATGTAAATGCAACATAAATTATCTATCTATGCGTCTAGATATCAATTGAATAATTGTTGTTTTCATTTAAACATGTAGGAACAAAACTATTTTAGAAAACGGAGAGAGATTCAAATGTAAATATTGAAGTTGAAAAAGAATAAATGCTGTATTTTGAAAATGTACAAGGTGCTGCTCAAAAATCGTTTTTTGCAACTTCTACAGTACGCAGAGATATCAGAGCAAGATTTGACATTATAAAATGAATACATATTAATCTCAAAGAGTTTCCTTTCTTTATCCAGCCTTACATAGATTCGTTCAGGGTATTAAAATAATTAATAATAATTAACTTTTTTCTAATTTTTTTTTGTTCCGGACATGAAGTGTCTAACAAATATTTTGTTTTCCTGCTTATAATTGTCGATTGCACTTTGACACTAGCGCGCGTGTGTGTATGTGTGTGCATGTTTACAAGGTCTGCACACATTTTTCAACGAATTTCTAGTGAAACAATTGCTTCAGAAATGTTTTTGTTCTGTGCTAACTCCGATAACCAATCGGCTTGTATTTGCAATCAAACCTGTCATCTTTATTTTTGACGGAGAAAATCATCACCACATTTTTTTTTTGCTTAACGACGCTATATTTGTACTCGTGAATGTCTACAATTTCTTGCTAAAGTTGCCGCTTTACAAAAGTAGGAAACAAAAACGCGTAATCCTATAATCTTATCTATCTAGCATTAAAACAATCACGATTTTAGTTCAGAGTTTAAAGTTGCCGGAAACTTCAAAAAGATGGTCGCTGGTGATAGCATACAGTTAAGGGTTTTCCCGCCAAAATTTGATGGACGTGTTGAGGTGTTGAATTTCTTGTAATTACACCTTCCTCGTTTATCTTTTTCACACACTAGATACTTTTCCATAACACCACCAGCTTACGGTTGAAGATCAAAATGTGACCATAAACAATAAACAATTTTCTTTGAATATATATCTTCCAGTTGAAGTAAAGCCCAGTTATTTGTTTTAGATTGCGAATTACACGAAAGATGAGCTAAACAAGCACTGAACCGGCTGTGTATATGGTTACACTATTTAATTATAACTATGCACGCTAAACATAAGCCCCTTGACTCGGACCAGAATAATGATCCTAATATTTTACCTACACCCACAGAAAATCATAAACTATCTCACATTTGTTTACATTCTACAAATAAAATCAGCGATACTGGTCAGGTTGAAAATGAACTTGATTTTGGACAAGATCAGCTACAAAATACAATAATACATAACCTATATATACAATTAATTAACAATTAATAAAAATCCAACTAAGACTGCAATTAGAATATACATAACTAAGCGCATCTAATCCTTTATTCATTTACATCCCACGGTCAAATTTTAAGGTTAATCCAATCGCTGTAATACCCGAGGTGGTCCGACTAAAGTTTCATTTTTGCAAAGAAATTTCCGGTATGGTTTTACAGTTAACTAATGCACCGACATACATCCAAAACATATCGCCCCCCCCCCCCCACCCGTGGATTTTTGCCGAGGTGGTCCCTATGTACTTATTTTGATGTCAGTCTGCACCATCATCACTAAGTACCTCTGCTATCTGGCGATTTACTATCTAATTTTGGATGTTATCAATACGCCACACAGGTCGTCGGGCACTTACGTTAATAGTAAAGAAAAAGAAAGAAAGAAGAAAAAAAAAACAAGTTCCTCACACTTGACCCCTTTCAAATGTTTGTGGGCTTTTCGAGGTCAGTCGAATATATGTTTTGATTATTACTACAATGAACTAAAATTATTCGTAAAAAATGTACTAACACGTGTTTTAGCAAACGAAATATTGCCTGCTTTTGAAACACTTCCGTTGTCAACTCTTCAGTTTCGGAGGTGCGTAGTTCTAGCACATTAAGAGCCGTTTAATATCTAAGGTATTTAAATCTCGCATATAGTTCCACATTCACATAATCATAGAATGTACGAGATCTTTTTCAAAGACACTAGAGCGTATGAAATTTATTATATGCTTGCCCATTTCTAGACTAGTTCCCATCCCCCCCCCCCCCGTTCTTCATGAGTACTTCAAGTTCCGAATGAGCACTCGAGTTTCAACTCCTTGCAATGAAATAGCTTTAAATGAACCGAGATAAAAAAAAATTGTGTATTTATAATAAATGCAGCGAATTAGTGCTTTTAAATAAAGTTTATAATTTGCTATTATAACTATTATGAATTAAAATTAGTACAGAGGTTAATGTTTTTACTGTACATCATTAACATAATACTTTTTACTTTTACATCCTTGTTGCGTTCACCTGATATTAAATTGATGACTAATATAATACATTATACAAGCTGATATTAAATTGATGACTAATATAATATATTATACAAGCTGATTGTGGTATATGCATATACATATTATTCAACGCGTTTAATAAATTTCACATCAAATTACAAACTCTGCAAAAGATTCTGCTTACCAAAGTTTGCTTTAAAACAGGTTTAAGTTTTTAGAGTTGATACAAACTATTTAAAAGCGAATAGATGACTATAGCGCTGTTTCTAAAGCAATTATTCCTTTTCGACATTTTTGTTTATAGTCTTGTTTGTCACTTGTGTGCCAAACATGACTAGCTTGTTAAAGTATTAGTTCTTCAAATAGCGTGCAAACTATCGCTCATGTTTGCTATCTGAGTTGTAGGATTTAAATAAAATATCCATTGTTAAGCCTCCTTTCAGACAAAGAAACATTCACAATGAATAATTTATACAAGGCGCGTTTAAAACAACTAATAAGGCATATGTCTGAGGTACTCTTTGGTTGCATTTGATGTCCATTTTGCATCCGAATTGCAGCCCGTTTAACAAGAAGTTCAAAAACAGAAATGGATTTTTGTCAGAAGACAACACCATACATTTGGATAGAATGGCATGGCCACCCTCTCTCTCTCTCTCTCTCTCTCTCTCTCTCTCTCTCTCTCTCACACACACACACACACACACACACACACACACACACATTCATCCTATTAATAGACGCGAAGAAACAAATATCCAATGGTTCATACAATTACAACCTTCAAAATAACTGCTATGCAAAAATCTTTGTAAAACAGTCTAAAAAATATTGAGAGGACAAGTTATACAATTTAAACATTTTAATATTTTTGTCGACGGGGTATTCAGTATCCTATTTACACGTACACTCAAAATAGAGACATTTTTTCAACTTGATAATTATCCACCATTTGAAGTTGTATTTCGTACAGGTGACTCATGTGTTCATCCTCAAAATGTGATCGAAGTTATTTCCTCTGCAAAACCTTTGCTATCATTCGCTTGAAATTAGACCCTTTTTCCTGAACCAAAATTTAATTATGTGTTGCCATAATAGAATATCATGCTTGTAGCTTGAAGCAAATGACAATAGTGTCTTGGTTCCAGTTCATATCAAGTTGACACGCCCTTCGTAAGAATATGATGTGACATGTTTCTACACCTTTATATGTAACCACATAATTGGCAATTGATTAATGAACTTGTGACTGTACGGTAAGAAAATTGTATGAAAAAGAGTCACTTTGATTCCATGATGTTGTCTTTTGGAGACACACCATGATGTACATGCAACAATGTGCCTTCTGCATTATTCGAGGGAAGTTTTATTCCGTTGATTCACCCACCAAGGGAAGTCGATATCACCGCTGCATTCTGTCAACGTGGAGGTGACATCTAAGGTACTTGACACCTACGAATTAAACCTCGTAGGATGAGATTGTAAGATAAAATCAAATGCATTAATTGACAAGAAACAAAACATCTTTGTGCAAACTTCCTCCTCACCTAAAATTCAAATGGTAGGTGCCAAAAGCCTAAAGCGTAAACCCTCTGATGTTTTGCTTTCTATTCTTTAGTGAATCGAAAGAATCAAAGCATCTGTAAAGACATTTAAAAAAGGAGACGTATACGGGCTATTGTTTCTGTGGGACGTGATAGGGTGTGGAACATTGGTGACATTTTTGTTTCCAGATTAAGTTTCGTTTTAAGTGCCAGTGTTAACTGACAAATTATTTGTATTAATTTATTAATTAGTTGTATTAATTTATTAATTAGTTGTATGAATTTATTAATTTTTTATATTAATTTATTAATTATTTGTATTAATTTATTAATTATTTGTATTAATTTATTAATTAGTTGTATTAACTTATTAATTAGTTGTATTAATTTATTAATTAGTTGTATTAATGTATTTGTATTAATTTATCTGTAATGCCCATTTAGTGATCATTTCTGAATATAAGACATGTTTCGTTTTTGTTTAATCTTTTTAAAATAAATAAGATTATTTACTCTGAAATAAACCTTAACACACGAGTATATTAAAAACGAATTCCATCTACCTTGTTTTTTAACAGAGATCATATGTGATGAGTTCGAATGTTGTAATTCAAGTAATAAACCTGAATATTTAATATTCTGTATAATGTAAATGGCTGATTGAATTGTGCACGTGAAAAGTGTATGGCGCCCAAGCAGCCAAACTACAATGTTTGACCAACAGATAAACCACTATAGCCATGCAAGATGACCTGCTTTGAACGAAATTTTAGTTTTATTCTAATTTATCTCCGCGTTAGGCATATTAACTACTAAATGAATGCCATTAATGTTTCAGTTTTGTAGGATACAGAACTTTATTTCCATCCATATATTTGATAATAAGTTTACGCAAACAGGTTCAATTGGTGCTTGGATGACTGCTTATATTTAATTGTCTCACAGTGTCAGACGATTTCCCATTATCTAGACGCCACCTTCTTAATCACAATACACTAAAGAGCCCTTGTCTTACATACTGTATATTATTATCCTATCATATAACTAAATTTAAAACCCACAATACCATTACTGTCATAGTTAGATGTATATCTCCATTGATATAATGCAACTATAAATTAGTCGCTATCAAAAATACATATCTAACACTTTGCATGCTATTTTTTTCCCGTTAATCATTTTTTTTTCACAAGCTGATGCCGGCTATGTCCTTGTGATTATTGCTTATTTTATAAAAGCTACAAATCTTTCCCATAAAAAAAATGATGATCATAAGTTAAAGCTGCACCTAATTAACTTCTGCCAACATTTTATTTGCTACGTCTTTACGCCAGGAGTTGTTGTTTAAGAACATATGTTTCATAATCACGAATCGTTTGCCCTTGCAAATGTAACGTAATCTGAACGTACCACGACTGTCACCTTTAAGCGCCATAGCATACTGATTGATAAATCGATGTTCATGACCTGCCCCAATACTACTTTCAAACTTATTGATACAAGGTCAACTTCAGACTGATCGCACCATCGGATTGTTCATTCCTTTTATACGCTTGCCACAGAAATATGATTTTTGTCGATATGACCCTCCCTTACCCTACAAACTGTGGCATCTTTGACAAAAATATAAAAAGGAAAGACCATTTTACCCTGTCGCTCCCCAATTTGTTTTCAAAGTTCCCTGAATCTTGCACGATGTATATAAACATTATGTTGTGTGCATGATTCGTCGCTGTAAAACTATTTTTCGAAAACAAGACAGACATACACAGATCCTTCAGAAAAAGACGAAAAATATTTATATCTGAAAATGACCCAAAACTTTCTCTGAAGTTCTTTATGGGACGTTTGCTTGCTCTTGTAATTTCGATTTTCATCGAAACTTGTAGTTCGGACGATAAACGAAATCAACACTTTTTCTACAAAGCTGACGAAAACAAATTTCCGCAATTTGTTTAAAATCAAAGCAGGCTGACATGACCTATTAAATTCCACCTGCAAGAGATGTTATTTATTGAATTCGCTATTTATCTACTTATCAAAAAAATTATTTCATTACATTATTTACATTTCAATTAAAATCAAAAGAAATTAGGATACAGAAAAATAAAAAATGAAGACGTAGCATAGCCTTTATGTGATGATACGAAAAACCCCTATTGAAGTATTTACCTTGTTTTGTTGAAGAACCGATTTTATCCTATGTGACTGAAAACTTTTTGATCTAAATCGATATTCTCAAAGGTAACAGTTCACTGATCCAATAAAAGTATGTTTGAATATCTAGGCTAATGAAGTCGTCTTATTTCGTCACAAGGGACCATTATAACGGCTAGGCTAATGAAGTCTTATTTCGTTACAAGGGACCATTATAACGGCTAGGCTAATGAAGTCGTCTTATTTCGTCACAAGGGACCATTATAACGGCTAGGCTAATGAAGTCGTCTTATTTCGTCACAAGGGACCATTATAACGGCTAGGCTAATGAAGTCGTCTTATTTCGTCACAAGGGACCATTATAACGGCTAGGCTAATGAAGTCGTCTTATTTCGTCACAAGGGACCATTATAACGGCTAGGCTAATGAAGTCGTCTTATTTCGTCACAAGGGACCATTATAACGGCTAGGCTAATGAAGTCGTCTTATTTCGTCACAAGGGACCATTATAACGGCTAGGCTAATGAAGTCGTCTTATTTCGTTACAAGGGACCATTATAACGGCTAGGCTAATGAAGTCGTCTTATTTCGTCACAAGGGACCATTATAACGGCTAGGCTAATGAAGTCGTCTTATTTCGTCACAAGGGAACATTATAACGGCTTGTGCATTTTGATAGATTATGTTCAAAGGTTTTTAAGTTGATCAGGTCAAGTTTTAAATTAAATCCAAAACTTCAAATTTTACAAATGTCATCCTGGACATTTAGCGACTGTTAGCATATACCCTTTCGTCCAACCGTCTGGGGTGGGGAAGTTGTGTGGTGTGTGTGTGTGGTGTAAAGCAGTGCCTTTTTTCTGCACATTCAACTATTGTAGTTTACTATGTTTTAGCAAGTATACGTAGATGCCGTTCATCCCTCTCCACCACAAACCTTTCAGTTATGGCCAATATCCTGGTCGGTGGAAATTAAAATAAAAAAATAAAACTGAACAAGGATATGTTGCCAATCTGCATTCAAAACCTTAAATGTCTTTCGTTGCAGCCTAAATCTTTCCTTTTTTTGTTCTTAATAAGATGAGATCAAGAACCAACTAAGAAAATATTTACATAATTACCAACACATAACAGGTGTGCGACACATGATTTCATTGGAGATGGAGAGTAGGTACCTTTTGGTTATCAACGAAACTTCATTGACTATTAGACAGACACCAAATAAATCGATTACATCAGCAAGAAACAAATCGATGATCGGAAACATAGTATGCCCTGCCATAAGAAATCTGAGAAACATCCATTCTAAGCTAAATTCCCCATGAAAATTTGTTATACCTTAGTAAAACATGCACAAGCCGAGACATGCTTTTTTTTTATAGACTAGCCCTGAATGCATGATGTTGTACATATTTTTGTAGAAAAAAATCATCACTTACAGTTTCAATGAGCCAGTTTCTTTGTCATTGAATACTTCCCAAACTGATATCATTTTATGGTGTTGCATTATAGATTAGGCCACGTTTCACTACATTTTTCATTTAAATGGTCAAACTTCGCCCAGTATTTATAAGTTCTAAAATTTAATCAGGATATTTGTGATGAACTGAACATTAAATTTGTGGGTGAGTGGAATGGTTTTTCCTTTCGAACCATTTTCCCCTTTCTTTCGCCTCAATATAATTTGTTTTCAAAAAGTAACATAATGAATATTGTTTATTTTTATGAATCAGGACAATACTATTTGTTGTAAGCTATGCCGCCAAAAAAAAAATGTAGCCCCACATTGAATTGACGCATTCATATCATGATTTTGTGGAACATAAAGTGCTATTCTCATTTGTTCTTTGGTGAAGACACTGCTATATTTTACTGTAATTTAACATCCACATTTGTATTAATATTAATTAAATGTTAATAAACGCATACATGAGGCAAAGCAAGAAAATAAATGATCTGAACCGAAAAATGCTTTCCTTATTAGCAGTACAGGAAGTGACAGATGATATATCAGAAGCCATTCTGACTTGACCCCGACCCACTAATAAGCTGACTCCAGGGAAACACAAGAAATGATGTTTCACTTTAGTGAAACGGCCAAGGGCTGTGGGGAATAATTACTTGGTCCGCGAAGCCAGCCTTCTCAAAATTATACCTCTGAAAGTGACCTTTGGTGCTGTCATTGTATATCGGTTAGGTTGGACAGGTTCTCCTTGATTTACGCCATTTTGTACATTGTCCGTAAGAGCGCTTGATTTCTATAATGATCAAAAAGGCATACAATTAGTGAAACTTTAAAATAGATGTCAAACATGCTGATTAAGCGAGAAGAAAGATAAAAACTAACATTGGTACTATCTGATTTCATTTTTCCGGACTATTAAGCAAGCATAAAAGAATGCGAATTTTCGATCATTAGATGTGAGCGAGCATATCCACGTTTCGATAGTTACGATCACGATCGTTGACGAAGAACAATCATTCTTCTGTCTGCTTAGAACTCCATGGTCTTGCTAATAATCTGACCGACAACATCCTAGCACCTTGTTCATTGTAACCTGTACTTAAAAGAAAAGCATTCAATTTGGGGAAACTTAGACATTGAGGTGCGTTTTCTTCCCAAGTATATATATGTCTTCAAGACGAAGCACTGAAAACGGTATCTGATGATGATAAGCACCGGACTGTGTATAACAGTCATTGAAAAGAATGTTTTATGTCAACCAAAATAATTTTATTTTGGGATTGTTCAACTTCATCTCTTCTTTTCACGGCTCATTACTAGCTTTACTCGAATATCTGCGTATTTTGAAGACTCAATAAAGTATCTTAAGAAGGCATTCTATGAAACAAATAACAAGTTACTTTAAATTCGAAGTGAACTTGTTGGAAAAGAAGTAAAAAACGAATAAGCCATAATATAGACGAAATTGCTTTTTGTACGTTTATCAAGGATTGTGTACCTAAGAGATAGCCTTATAATTAAACCTGAAGAGGCTATATTTCTATATTTGCGACCTGAGAGAGAGAGAGAGAGAGAGAGAGAGAGAGAGAGAGAGAGAGAGAGAGAGAGAGAGAGATTAGTGAATTTTGGTGTTTCCTCCATGCATAATGCGCGATTTACTTCTGGTGTCCCGTGTTCGATTGCGAAAGCTATCTACACTTTAGAACCTATGTAAATTCATGTATTAGATCGTAGCACTATACAATGATCTACAAGTTAGTACCTCTGTAAATTCATGTATTAGATCGTAGCACTATATAATGATCTACAAGTTAGTACCTCTGTAAATTCATGTATTACATCGTAGCACTATACAATGATCTACAAGTTAGTACCTCTGTAAAATCATTTACAAATAAGTATCAATGTACAATTATGTACAGGTCAGTATTACTGTACAAACATCTACAAATCTGTACCACTGCACAATTGTTTACAAATCCATATCACTGTATTGTTCTTTACAAATGTGTACCACTGTACAATTATCTACGAAGCTGTACCACTGTACAGGTATAACAAAATATGTACCACTGTATTTTTATTCACTTACCTTTGTAATATTACTTCCAGATATGTGCCACTGTATACTTATTTATAAATCTGAACCACTGTACAGTTATTTACAAATATGTACCACTATACAAGTATTTATAAAACTGGCATCATGTATCATCATAGATGCATTTAGGACACGACGTTCTTTTGTATGCTTCATGATCATAAGCAATGTTTTACAACTTGTCACATCAATTCTCCTATAGCTTCGCATTTCGATGACGTACAGTTTGACAAAATATCGCTGTTCTATTGGCACTGAAACTAAGTTGATCAATAATAATAAATGTTTTCATTGTTAATCCATATTTGTTGAATTCATAGGCATTCTTTTGTCTGTAAAGAGATAATCAGCAAATAATCCAGATACGTGACTGGTATATTAAAACTTACTGACGAATCAAACGTCAAAATTTTGACATGGGTTTGAATATAAATATATATTGATAACCCAGGGGATAGGTGTGACCTCAGCATCTTAGAAAACGCTAAAATGTACATAAGAAAATGCGATGAAACATATGCACGTAACATGTAAAAAATCATTCCAATTATAACGCTGACTCCAATTCCTTTAGGGTCACCATCCATAGTGATCAACAGTCGGTAACGATTTCATGCTTTCAAGCAGAAAACCCCAATTATTCAGCATTATAAGCATCAGAGCGGTCATATTTTACAAAGTATACGGAGACCACGTCAAACGTAAGTGCAACCCTCGTAATGGAAACCTTTCTGATATTTGTTTCTGATATTTGTTTCTCACTCTGAGCTATTGAGCTATTTGGTTTTTTTTTGGTTTTTTTTGATTAACCTAGTACGATTTTCTTACTATCAGCTAACACCTCAGATCTGGCGTGTCTTGCATAGCCTATCAGATTTGGATATATCTTGCAAAGTCTGCCAGATTTGGTTATGCCTGGCTGGCAAATTTTGTAAGGCTGTCAGCTAGTTTGGTTATGCCTAATATAGGTTGTCAGCTAGTTTGGTTATGCCTGTTATAGGATGTTAGCTAATTTGGTTATGAATGTCATAGGTTGTCTGTTAGTTTGGCTATGTCTGTTAGAAGATGTCAGCTGCTTTGGTTATGCATAGCATAGGCTGTCAGCTAGTTCGATATATTCTGGATCGAGCAATGGAAGTATCTTTTCAACCGTATATAACGCGTTCTCTTCTTTATTTTCTCTGTTAAAGAAAAGCACACAACAACTTTTATATTTATACAGCTTTGCAGTTTTACTGCAGCGTTTTCTTTGTTTCGCGTTTATGCTAGAGACGAAAGCAAGGCATATTAATTATTCAAAACTAAGAAACGAATGCTTACATTCTGAGCGTTCTGAATGTCTGCGGAAAATATTTTAAAATGTTCTGATAAGAAGGCATACTAACATTTTCGCCTGTTGTAAAGGAAATTAAATTTGGTAAAGTGTCGAGTTTCTTTATTTTCTCTATTCTAAAGGGAATGACAAATCAACTTTTCTCACAAAAATATCATTGAAGGAAATTACTAATCGAAAAGGCGATGATTTCATCTTCCTTAAAACACGTACATATTAGTTTAAGATTTTCAAAAAGATAACCCCATATCAGTCAACGATTTGAAAAATGTTCTCGTTGAGGAAATTAATGAGATAGCTTAAGACAAAAGGATGCGCTGATTATATTGCGATTTTGTTTTTTCCATTTGTAGAAACAGGATGTACTTGCAAACAGATCTCACGGCCCCTGTCGATGCAGCTGTTAGATAAAGAAAATAGGCTAGTTATGATTTCAAAGCTTGTTCTAAGTCACAAGGATAGGTTCGCTAATATTCCTAGGTAATTCTACGTCACAATATAAAATAAAATATGTTCGTAAGTACCAAAATGTGAGTACTTTTCCAGAAACTTTACTTCGGTTGATGATACGAGTTTACACAATGATATGGAACTTTTTTTAAATCTTATTCTTGCACACACTTCCTTTCTATACAGAGCAGGAATCTATATTAAACAAGGAGAACCAAGAAGACAAAAATGAGCAATACAATTTACATTTAGGTTGCATTTTGTCGGTCTGCAAACAGATCAAGTTGTGCTCTATCGAAGAGAACTTCTCCAAGAGCTGGAACGAGTACTGAAAACTATCAAAGAAAATTAAAATTTGACTAACTTTGGAAAACTGCAATGCTAATCTTTACCTTTATTACATTAGTAGTTAAATTTGCACATCACTTGCATCTATTATTAATATAGCGACACTTTATTAACATAGTTTAGTCTATTACGAATCAATCTAACTTCATACCAACATTGCAATATTATTACAGTTCTATTTTTCAAGTATAAGAATGATTTCATTTGTACGGCACTTCTATTCCACTGTTGATATTGCGAAACATTATTACCATAGTGGAGTATAGTATAAAAAAGTTGAAGCCACTACTCTGATATTATTACAATAGCATTTTTTAGTACAATTATATCATTTGCACGGCACCTATATCTACTATTCATATTGTGAAACTGTTTTACAATGGTGGAGTGTAATGCACAGCAACTGTATCCATTGTTGTAATATTATTACAATTTAATATTTTTTTTCTATTGCAACATCAGTTGCTACATGGGTTATAAGCTCAAAGTGCGGATTTTTAGACTGGTTTTCTTCTTAATGAGAAAATGGTTAAATGACATTTTGGCATAAAAAAGGTTAATTAGAAGAAAAAACAGAAGGAAAGAGTTTCCCGTTGCTAATGACTCGTTACATGTACAAAGGTGAGTTTCGCTGGAATAGTTTTGTTTTCGTCTGATGATGATGGGATTCTACTAGTGGTCCCAATTAGTTGGTTACGGAAATCGTTTAACCGGTGCTATTGAAATTATCTTTGTCCGATCGAAACTAATTTTAACATTCAATCCTTTCTACGCATCTGAGAAGCAATGACTCAGCTGCGAAATAGGCGTATCAAATTGTAAGTTCTAATACTGTTGCAATTTTCCGCATTTATTACAAAACTTCATACTATTTCTGAAAGAAATCCAATATAAATCTAAAAGATTTTTTTGAAATTGAATCGCCCTTGTTTCGAATAGTAATATATATAGGACTTTGATACATATACATATATCTGTTCTTTATTATTTTCATCGTTTTATATATATATATATATATATATATATATATATATATATATATATATATATATATATATATATATTAAAGTATATATATATATTAAAGTATATATATATACTGCTGTATATCCACATTATATATATATATATGTATATATATATATATGTATATATATATATGTATATATATATGTATATATATATATATATATATATATGTATATATATATATGTATATATATATGTATATATATATGTATATATATATATATATGTATATACATATACATATATATATATATATATACATATATACATATACATATATACATATACATATATACATATACATATATACATATATATACATATATATATACACATATATATACACATATATATACATATATATATATATATATATATACACATATATATACATATATATATACATATATATATATATATATATATATATATATATATATATATATATATATATATATATATATATATATATATATATATATATATATATATAATGTGGATATACAGCAGTCTAACATATAATGTAGGGATTTCTGGATTTCCCCTTAAGGCAAGTCAATAATTATTATATGACTGTCTTTATACCAGGTGTGCAAATCAGTAATTATAATATGACTGACTTTATATTAATAGTACAAAAGAGATAGGACTCTCATCATCATATGTGATGACATTTCTAGAGAGAAAACGATGTTTCGGTGTACACTGATATTTCAATACGGGCCTTCGTGTTTGATCATGTACCAAGACAATCGAGTATAAATAACAATACCATTTATATTATACTCAGAAATTACACAGAAGGTAAAAAAAACAACATTAAAACACATCAAAGAATAAATATTATATATCGTACTATACACTATGTTTGAATACTTGAGCGAATCACAACACGCCATTGCCTGAAACTTCGACGCTCTTCAGTGATAATTCTTGCTTGACTGCTATTGCTATGTTTTATTATGCTATGTGATTGCTTGTTTTTTTTTAATGCTAGCTGTTATTGTGCTATACGATGACTTGCTTCTTATTGCATGATGTTATGGTGCTATATGATTGCTGATTGATTGCTTGTTATTACTAATTGTTGTTCTGTTATATACTTACTTATTTACCTCAAATTAAATTTAAAAGTGAGGGAAAATAAAACCATGTCATGTTTGAAAAAAAAAGTTTACCACACTTGCGTGAATTATTCAGCATTCTAGAAATTACGAGTTAAAAAAGTTTAAATCTGAATGACTGAAAACTAGATGTTGGGGGAAAACAAAGTTTGTTGTACAAGGATACCATATAAATCTTCTTCACAAATCCGATTTGAACATATTACTTAGGTATTTAATTTATAGTCAGTGCTAGATCTTTATTCGTAATATAAGGTAGAGGTTTGGACTACCTGGCTTTAGTCATATGTTGTTTTTTTAAAAAATGTTTATTTGCATTTGAGTTCAAGGCCTAACCATGCATATGAGATAAACAACATTATTAATTCGCCTTTTAAGTTCAGTCTATGGAATCATTCACTCCTGCTTTCAGGTACAATGTGAGATTTAAATTATTTATTGAAATTACAAAGTGCTCATTGACGTTCTTGACTAAAATACTGCTTTGGGATTATTGTGAATTTATTTCAAGTCATTCTGGACCATATCACTGCAATACATCAATACTAGTGGTACATCAGGCAATTCAAGACTATTGGTACATCAGGTAATTCAAGACTATTGGTGTATCAGGTAATTCAAGATTATTGGTACATCAGGTAATTCAAGACTATTGGTATATCAGGTAATTCAAGACTATTGGTACATCAGGTAATTCAAGACTATTGGTATATCAGGTAATTCAAGATTATTGGTACATCAGGTAATTCAAGACTTTTGGTATATCAGGTAATTCAAGACTATTGGTATATCAGGTAATTCAAGATTATTGGTACATCATGTAATTCAAGACTATTGGTACATCAGGTAATTCAAGACTATTGGTATATCAGGTAATTCAAGATTATTGGTACATCAGGTAATTCAAGACTATTGGTACATCAGGTAATTCAAGACTATTGGTATATCAGGTAATTCAAGACTATTGGTACATCAGGTAATTCAAGACTATTGGTACATCAGGTAATTCAAGACTATTGGTATATCAGGTAATTCAAGACTATTGGTACATCAGGTAATTCAAGACTATTGGTACATCAGGTAATTGAAGACTATCGTTATATCAGCACATTCAATATTGGAATTCTTTCGGAAAATTCTATACCAGCGACGTCGCTTGGGTTGGTGTCACCCAGTGAGGTAAACTCATGGTGTCACCCCTCCAGACTAATAAGCACCAGACGCTCTGCAAACTGCATGGTGGCACCCTGTGCCTGCTAGTCATGCATTTAACTATGATCGGTTATCCGCTTATGAAATCCGACTAGACCGAGCAGTGTGTGCTCTGTAAAATTTGCAATTTTTCATTTTGGTGTCACCCCTCTGAGATGTTGTCACCCGGTGCGGCCCGCACCCCCAGCACCCCCCTAGCGATGCCACTGTTCTATACTATCTGACTAGTGATAAAAGATAGAGGATTAACTGGGATTTGTTTCATAATATTGTAACATATAAATAAAATTAATTGCTAATTTTACTAAACTTAATGACTTTGCTTCTTTCAGTTATTTAGTTTAAGACTATTGGATATTTTTAACACAAAAGATCATGCACTATAAAGAGCAACATCATTATGATATTCCTTGAAATTATTTAATAGTTCTCTTTCTCTCGGCTGAAATCATGAACATAGTCTTCAGGATCTTAAATTAAATTAAATTAAATTAAATTAAATTAAATTAAAGAAAGAGAGATTCATCAATAGCTGTTTTCCTCTCTTTCTTTAATTTTTCTATTTTCCCTCAAAATAATAGTTCGTGTTCCTATGAAACCTGTTCTAAACGTTGATTTTCTCCCCAATATTAATCTTTTTCTCAGCATTCGGAGTCTTGTATAGAAAAAAATCATAGCTAAAGACAAAACTCTCGAAAGAAAGTAAAGAACTAAAAATTCCGGAATTCAAGATTAAAGTTGACGTGAAACGGATAGAAGAGAATTAGGACGCTAGTACTGTTTTTATCTCTTTGGTTTTCATCTGCTACTTCACTGATTCAATGTGCCTGATTAACTACGCGTAAATAAACCATAATGCATGTACGGAAAGTCATGTTTCAGGTCACTGAGAAAACGTACCACAGTACCATTCTCGATACTAATCTGAAAGATTGGAAGATGTGGTCACCCTTTTAGACTATCCAGATTGCTTTCTTGATATTATTTTCGTTTGTTATGCTATTGAAAAGTTTCAAGATAAAATCTCTGTTCATCTTAATAAAATGACTTGTCGATTCAGAAACAAGGCGGCAATTTTCAATGGCTGAGCGTTGTTAGTAAAAGTCGCAATTGTGATCTAAAGGACGTAACTCGATCAAGACCAATCTTTCCCAATTATAGTTATTTCCCTTACTTTTTCAAAATATTGTAATTTCGAACAAACCTTTGTTTCTAATCTCCGTTATTCCTCAAAGTACATTTTCTTGCAACTCAAATGAAAATATTCACCAAATTGTCTCCTAAAATTGACAAGTTTTCGAATTTCAATTTTGAAGGATGGAAAGCACAGGTGTTTTGGAACGAAATGACAAATTTGGAAATCATGTATCGTTTTATCATACTCACTTGTAAATGGCGTAACAAGGCGTAAACACTGACGCTCGTGTATAATGTAGAACAATCAAAATATATTTTAAATTCAAGGAGGCATGTTTACCCGTTCCAGTTGTGGCGTTTACAAAAAGGATCACTGCACAAAGGTGAGTCACTGTCACTATGAAGGGGAGTAACTGTCACTATGAAGGGGAATAACTGTCACCATGAAGGGGAGTAACTGCAGAAGGTGTGAAGATTATCAGTCTGCTGTTTAAAATCAAACATAGGATATACAAGTCATTATATGAAGGATACTAAATCAGAATGGAACTAAAGATAGCCATGTTCATTTGTTACACAAGTGTTTGAAATATATTTTTGGTTTAAGTTCAGTAAAATAAACTTGTGAGTAACCTTTTCAAGTAAGTTATCTAATTATATATGGATAGTACAGAAAAACAATATATGACACGTTTGACAGTATCTGAGTGAGTTATTAACCCTTTATGTCTAACTAGTCGTTACGTTGTTCGCATACAAAAAAAAAATCCACAAATAATCGCCATAAAATGTTTGATTTCTATTTTGACCGATTTTGACCCATATTACTTTTTAAGTTTCTTTATTAACTTCTTGTGGAGAATATATTTTTGAAGGTAGTCAAATATACGGAAACATGGCAAGGGGAAAAATAAAGTAAAAAGAATGGATCTCGAATTGGTACTTATGTTGAAGAAAATATTTTTTAAAATATGAAGACATGATAAAGGCATTTGCTTTAGTTAATGGTGTTTGCTGAAGTGGGTTGAAACTATATTTCGGTCTTTTGATGTCGATTTAGATGTATTGGTTTTTATTTATTGGTTACTGATAGACAGACCGAAACTAATTTTTTTATTTTGGCCGAAAACGAAATCAGACCGAAAGTTATGAATTGACTTATGGTCGAAACCGAAAGTATAAATACACATTTGGCCGAAACCGAAAGATAAACCAAAGTTGCCGAACACAAGATTTATTAAATAGACCTGGGTCATGATGCAGTGCTACACTAATTAGAAACGAATCTAGAAGTAACCATTCAGAGCATGCAGTAAGATGACTTCGCTAAATGTCAAATTGCCAAGCGCCGACTAGAGTAATAGACTAGCGTGGCATTCTGAAAGTTAAAATAGATCTTCGGCTGATGAACGAAAGTCAATATCAGTTTCGGCTGAAACCGAAAGCAATAAAAGAAGCTAAAATTTCGGCTTCAGCCAAAACAGAAGCTTAGCCGAAAGAGGCCGTTTGAGAAGTAGGAAACTCCAGATAAATGTATTTTAAAAAAACTGTTTTTCACTATAGTTTACTGATTCAATGTAAATGTTCAAATGACTTATTGTAAATAAATAATAAAATATGTTAGGAGACTTATGCTTTAGATCACTGAACAATCCCACTACAGTACAATTTTTGCTGCAAAATAACACAATTTTTTTTTTTTAAAATTATTATTTCATTTTATGTAAACAACTAATAATAGCTTCATTATTCTCATTGTGTATGAACTGAATATAATGATTTTTTATTCAGGTAAACTAGAAGAAGTAAATATGTTAATTTGATTTTATTAATTAATTAATATTAATATGTTAATGTGTGCCAGGTTTTTTTTGTTTTAGTTTTCCATGTGAACTTAAAAAGATATTTGTGTTTAAATAAACAAGGCTCATTAGATCGTTACAGAGGGTTATTGTCCGTTAGGAAAATTTTCTTTTGGAAAATGTCAGTTGTGGAGTTCAAGTAGAGAACTGTATACTGGAACTGTGAGCATTTTACCTGTCGTGTTTTAACATCAAGCACCTTTAAGTTGTATTATATGCTGTGACCAGGAGTGTTGGGTTGGTATCTTTTTTGTTTCAAGTTATTGAATTAAAGTGTTTATTTTCTCAGGAAATACAAAACTCAGATAAAATTATTGGATACAGATATTCACAGGAATTTATACTGAATTCAAACCTTGATTTATATTTATATGAATAAACAAAAGACTGTTGACACATCAACATCTACCACAGGCACATCGACTTCAGTTTTGGGGATATTTTTCAGACGGTTACTGAATTTTATTCAGGACTTTAAACTTGTGTCTGTAATTCTTGGATTATTTTGGGTTTTAATTCGCAACACCCAAAGTTCTTTTTTTTTTCTTCTCATTTCCACGTTATATTCTACATAAATAAACTGTTTAGTAAATTTTGCAAAGCTTGTTGTCTTTCACTGGTTTTTGTTACTTATTTTGAGAGCATAGACTCTCTCACAATACTAATGTTATATTTTGTAGTATATATTGGAAAAGGTCACCGCTTGAGAGTATTTGAACTGCTTTCATGACATTACTTTCGTTTTGTTGTTGAGCAGTTTCAGGTTACCTGATAATATTTCCATTATTTTCAATTAATTGCCATTTTAATCCAGCAATAAAGAGTCAGTTTTGAAAGTCGAAGGATTTTAAATGGAATCGCATTATGCAAGGGACGTAACTCGATGAAGGAAAGTCTCCTCTTATTATAGTTAATTCCCTTACTTTCTCCCCAACTGCAGTTATTTTGAACAATATTTAGGCTGTAATCCCAATACACTCCGAGTTACAATTAGATGCATCTGAAATGAAAATATTTACCAAAATCTTTCTTAAAAATAAATTTGAATATTGATTCATGAAGGAAGAAAACTTGCAACAGAAAGGTGATTTCATTAAAATGGCACCTCACTAGGATAGAGAGAGGAGGATAATTTACTATTCATTCTTCTCTCTGACAATGCTAATAAGTTCTGCTTGGTCAGAAAGTATTTTAAGTTTTTCATCCAACAATACATTATTTGTTCTCTTTTCATATAGCATAGACTTTTATCCATGCCCAGATCTGTCTCTGAAAGCAACGGATTTTGTCTCCTCTTAAAATGCAATCTTTCATTAAGTCATTTTTGTTGTGTAGAAGACATAGCCGTTTTAGACGTTTATAGAAGATTGCATTCTGCTGATAAAAATCAAACAGGGGGAGGGGGAGGGCTACAAATGATTATAACCAGTGACACATAATATGAATGAAAGATGGAATTAGAGGTAGCTATATTGTTTCCACAAGTTTTTAGAAACTATTACTTGTCATAAAAAAAATTCCAAATGAAAACTATCATGCACTATGGGCTTTTACAATGGATATTCGGCATTAGACTGGGTCAAGAAAGTTGATCTTGGAATGAACTTTTACTAGTGCAGGGGATTCAATGTAAGATCATGTTAACAAGAAGTCATGTACAGTTTCATTAATCTCCTGTATGGATGTCTAACTATAAATGGGATGAAGAAGTAGTAAACAATAGTTGTTTCTTTCTTAACTGCTAATATGACATTTCTTTAAAAATGACAATTTGGCAGGATTTAAAATTTAACTAAATACAAAATCTGAATTGACTGCTGTGTTTCTATGTTTATGTGCATTAAAAGGAACACATTTGTATGGGAAAAATAGATATTATGCAAGATTGGATATAAAAGGCATGACATACTGTATGGAATATATATATATATATATAATGTCCTCTTAATATATTAATATGTAATACTGTATGGAATATATATATATATATATATATATATATATATATATATATATATATATATATAATGACCTCTTAATATATTCCAATTTTTTACTCTTTCTTTGTTCCTGTCGGTGTTTTCCTAGACTGATTACTTGACTGTGCTCAAAGGTGTCGAAGTGCCTTATCACTGAATTTGCCGTTAAGCATCTTTTGAGGAATTTATACAACACTCTTCAATGGAATTTTGATGCAAAGAAGCGAAAGAAAGTGAATAAATGCCAGTTAAATGTGTGTGCAATCAAATTCTCCAAAATGATACTTGTAGTGGCAAGAGTTAGGATATAGAACGACAATATGAGCTATGCGAGTTGTACTACGATTGAAACCATATATGAGAAATTTAGCATTACTTGAGCAAGTCGTAAAACATCAAGGACTTAAAAGTCAATGCTTCCTTGGTATAGTAAATAAACTATAGAAAGCAAAGTAATGGTTCCCATCATCAAGTCGGCTAAGGTAAATTGATTAGATAGGAAAGGAAAAGAGGTAGATGATTCTTTGTGCATTGGATCGCAGAAGTTTGAAACTAAATAGGTTTGTGCACATATAATAAACAACATACTTAGCCTTTTTTTCTTTATTTTGTATAGTTTTTTATATTTCAAACAAGGTAATCTAAAATACTATCACATTAATATCCCTTACTGTATCTGACATAGCGTGGTGTTTGTTTCTACTGTTTTACAATGGTGACGTTATCAAATCTTGTATTAAAACTTTTGGTTGAAATCGATTGACCCACGGATATCACTGGTCAACATACGAATAAATCGTAAGCATGTCACGGATCTTAGTTCATGGGAGAAATTACAACGTGATGAATAGTCAATATTATTTAGTTTTAAATGTTAAGAACCAATATCAGTCAAGATTAAATATTATGTAGGTGATTTATCATATACAACATTTTTGCACTTTACTGCGGCATTGGTACTTTAAGATAAGCATTGAATCCTTAAGTCACGAATCCTTCTTTGTGAGCATTTTAAAACAGTTGGCATGCCAGGTGTTTTCTGCACAATCAAAGATGAAGTAAATTCTTCTGGCTTTACTAAAATGTTTTATTACAGTTACAGATATTAAAAAGGGTAAATAAATGGAACAACGTCCTGCTATTATCGCATGCAGGTTTATAAGCAGTTCAAATATTTACCTTAGAATGACCCTTCATACTGTTAATGTAAATTTATGACTCCACAGTACTGTGCACAAACTCATTGTAGGTATGTAATGGATAGGGCATATCAAAGGTTTCTATGTAAAATTAATTAGATTTCCCTTATCTGATTAAGTTACAAGATTTTAATTAGTGTTAGTAATATCAATGTAGAATTTGGATTTCATTTTCAAAATGAAAACGAGAACTTAGCTCAGAAAAAGGTCCAAGGAACACTGTCAGAATTCTATGAAATTGTTCACTTCTAATATTATTTTATTTCTTAATTTTTGTATTTAAATTTTTAATGCTTTCATCTGCAAATTTACTTTTGTATCACGTCATAAACATAGTATGACATATTGTTTTCTATGGAGAAGAAGCATCAAACTGATTTAGTCCATATTTCTGAAGAATTATTGTTGCCTCGATATCCCACAAAGTTCTGAAGATAAAGTAAGCTTATTGGTATATATGAAACAAAAATTTGCCAACACTCTTGTTGTGTACAATTAATTTGCACTGTTTGTTAATATTTCAAAAAATATTTATTTCAGTATATGTTATTGATAATGTAGCATTGTATGTTAAATTTACCTTTCCAAAGTCATCTTTATTTTCAATATGATCTGAGTATTTTGTTAACAAAAATTTTGAAAGAAATATTATATAGCTAAAATATTCCCTATAGGGATTTAATATTAGGATCAAATAAACATGTTTTTTTTGGTCAATAAGCTTTTACAAAATTATTTTCCATTAACTTATATTTTTTTTTTTTTTAAAGAAAATGCTTATTGTGACCTGATGTCAAGCCTTGGTTTCCTAGAAATTATTCATGTATGCTTTAACGTCTTAGTAGAATCAGTTGTAATTTCTTGTGTACAGAATTATAATGTATTCCGATTATTTATTCACTGGAAATTCAGGGCGCACATCAGAAATTACATTCTTTGAAATCAAGACTGGAATCTATAGTGAAATTCAAATGAGGATCTAGTAAATCAATTGTAATCCATCAAAAGACTGATGGCTTGTCGCACTTATAAAGGCCACTACATGCATATCACCACTTTCAGCATTGGATTAATTTGGACTGGTACTAAAGTTTATTCAGAACTTTAATCATCTAGGATTATTTGGAATTTGGTTCACATTAATGCAAATTTCTTTGGTTTTACATTTTCTCATTGAATTTTAGCGATAAAAATATGTTGAATTTTATAAAGCTTGTCGCTTCATACTATTTTCTATTACTTTTTTAAGACCATAGAGCTGTATTGCCTCGAGAAGTGTTAGGTCACTGCTATTGAATTTTTTTTATCTAAATTTGTATTTAGTATCTGCTTATTACACATTTATATATAAAGAAAACATGCACATATTACTAGTATTCCGAAAATAAGCAGGTTAATGGATATATCAAAACTGCTTAGGTAAGCCTGAGATTAGTAAAGAATGATTAGGTGGAATCACATTTAGGACAAAACTAGACCAGGTCTCTCAACACTGTCCACCTTCGAAAATAACAGATAACTCTTGACTCCTTCAGCTTGGAAATTTTGTGTAATCACCGTCTTTTTGTTGAAACATACTTCTTTAATAATGTACAGCTACAAAATACTTGGGCTTTTTTATTTCAACATTTGAGGCCAGAGAAGGTGCAGTTTTGATTTAAATGAACATCTGTTTAATATTTGGAAGCATATATTTAAATAGTCATGCATAACAATACTCTTTTTACATAAAATTTAGTAGTATCTTATACTTAAAAGTGCAGGAGAGCAATAACCAGTGGCCGATTTATACACTAGAATGTATATTTTAGGAATTTGATAAATAATTTTAGGTCTGCTTGCTGCAATCCTATTAGATCAGAATCAACCTCTGTTTCAGATTTAATTCAAGAAGATATTTTTTTTTGTTTGTTTGATTAGGATTTATAATGTAGCTTTAACAATGTTTCAGTCATATCACTACAATGTCTGTAGTGAGGCAGTTTATAGTGATGTCTAGCACTGGGGCATCATGCTGCAGACATATAGCATGATGTCCCACCCAGCCATATTATCCTGACACCATGCCAACCAGTTCTAACACTAACCTCTTAATGCTGAGTGTCAAGCGAGGCAGCTATTAGTACCATTTTTGTAAGTCTTTGCTATGACTCAGCCGGGGCATCGAAACTACGACCTTACGCTTGTGCGACAGACGCTCTAACCACTAGGCCACTGGAGTAGTTATGATAAAAAGTACGTCATCCAACTGAATTTGGATAATTTAAACCCTACATGACATGCTTAAAAGTACTTGAATGAGTCGTAAAACATCAATGATTGAAAATCAAATAATCAGTAGGTATGAGAAATAAACAATAAAAAGTCATGGCAAAAAAAGATTGTATAAATTATAAAGAATAGGGCTGAGTTTTCACTGATTTTATCCTTTTTTCTCAGAGAGCTTCATAACAGCTACCCAGTATGTTTGACACACTAGTTTTATAGGCTTGTAGGGAAAAATATGAAAACTAAATTAGCTTAGTTCTGGTATTTTTTTTAATATAAAGGGCTTGAGATAGTCCCATTTTAAAAATAATGATGTTGTTTGAATTTGCTTGAAACATGAATATACTTTTGATTTCATTCAAATATTTTCTTTATTAGTTCTTGGTGCATAGTAGGCAAATTTAAAGCATATATATATAAAAAAAATCTGAATTTGACAGATGAGACTGAGCTCATGTGTAAATTATTCAAATCACAGACAAGTAAAAAAAAGTTTTACAAGCCAGCAAGTTAATAATTGTCACAGAACACAATTCCATATGTCATATCAGTTAAGGAAATACCATTTGTCTCCACATCCCATTCTTTGTTATCAAATGTTTAACCACTGTTTATACCTATTTAACACAACATGATGGTCACAACAGTGTCACTGTTGGAGAAATGATAATGTATTGTTATGTTAGTGTAGGTGACACAAAAATATGCAATAATGTCATGGTTTGCTTAACCAATGGCCTAGCATGGCATGGGTTGCTTGACCAATGGCCTTTATCACTATCAGATAAATGATTATGTTTTGTTATGTTAGTGCAGGTGAGACAAAAATATGCTATGATATCATGTTCGCTTAACCAATGCCCTAGCATGGCATGGGTTGCTTGACCAATGCCCTAGCATGGCATGGGTAGCTTGACCAATGGCCTTGCATGACATGGTTTGATTGACCAATGGCCTTGCATGACATGGTTTGCTTGACCAATGGCCAAGCGTGTCATGGGTTGCTTGACCAATGGTATAGCATGGCACAGGTTGCTTGTCCAATGGCCTAGCATGGCATGAGCTACTTGACCAGTGGTCTAGCATGATATGGGATGCTTGACCAATGGCCTAACATGGCATGGTTTGCTTGACCAATGACATAGCATGTAATGGGTTGCTTGACCAGTGGTCTAGCACTGCATGGGTTGCTTCACAAATGACCCAGCATGGGATGGGTTGCTTGACCAATCTCATGCCATGGTTTGCTTGACCAATGGCCTATCATAGCATGGTTTGCTTGACCAATGACCTAGCATGTCATGGGTTGCTTGACCAGTGGTCTAGCATGGCATGGGTTGTATGACCAATGTCATGTCATGGTTTTTTTGACCAATGGGGTAGCATGGCATGGGTTGCTTGACAAATGGACAAGCATGGCATGGGTTGCTTGACCAAAATCATGTAATGGGTTATTTTACCACGATCCAAGTTCAGTGGTAACATATCTATACAATATCAACACAGAAAGAAAATGTTTTGTTGGGAAACATGTATGTTATAAAACAAATTTCCAATGTAACACAGATCTTTCAAATAAATGTAAACTAATGTAGAAAAAATAAAGATTTCCATGTTGAGTATATAAAGAGCATTTTCCTATTAGTTAAAGATCATAAAACCAGAATTCTGAGAAATTAGCTGTCTTTATATATCTGTCTGTCTGTCCATATGTCTATCTATCATGCACAGGCTGCATCACCTCAGTTTAGTGACATCTCTTACTAGACAGTTTTCAACCTTTGCTGTATGACAGTACTATTTCTCTTGCCCTATTTTTGTCTCTTTTATTCAGATATCAGAATGGACCCTACTTTGTAAGCCAAAAGCATATGGCCATTCATCAGTCAACTCTCTTTTCATGTCCATATATCTCCAGTACAAAAGAATAGTTATTTTCATGGAGAACAGTTTTCAGCATTTCGTTCTTCTTCCATTGACCATGTATATTGGACTCATACAGTCGCAAGGAGAGAGGCTATTTCTTTAAGCTGAGTGCTGAAGTTCTGAAAAAAAAATTAAAGGAACAAAGAGAAAGAAATGTTTTTCAAGTTTGATACAATATTATTTATTGGTATAAAAACTGTTAATGAAGTAAATACCATTACTTTGATATTGGGTTAAGTTACTTCTCTTTAAAGGGTCTACACCATGTACCATACACAACCAGTTGATGCAATGTGACTACTGCAGTATTTTCAATTGGTAAAAGGGACATAAATGATACAACATGGAGTATTCTTTACAAATTCATAAATAGGTAAACACTCTTATAAGTCTCTCTCGAACAGACTAAATCTGAAACATGGCCAGTCTGTATTTAATTAAAACATGACATTTTCACCATTCTGTACATATTACTCAGAAGGGCTGCATCATAATTTGATTCTGTATTATCTAAGGGAGATAAATCTGGATAGTCTTTGAACATTTCACATGTGTAGGTCGAGCTTTTATAAAATTAAAGTCAAACTCGTCAATAGTTGTCTCTGGAAATTGAAGAAAGAAGCCTCTAACAACAGATGATTACTTAACAGTGGCTACTTTCTAAAATAATTTGATTTATGATTTCATTGAAAAGAGGTTTTCTAAGACAGGTGGTTGTGTTTTAATATAGGAGACCTTTAAGGCACATATGACTCTAGTATGAATCACTGTAACTGCAGCCATATCTATGAAGCAAGATAGCTCACATGATTGTCACATGACTGGCATATAATTTGCAAATATTTGAAATAAGAATAGTTAATAAACCTTTCATTCAAAAATTTCATATTACAATTTGCCTTCTCGCTAATGAATCAGTTAGCCGACAAGGGCTTCTGACTGCTAGCCTGCTACTGCCTGATTCTGTAATTTGTTCAAAATGAAATGTATATTCACCTACCTTAAACTGTGTTAGGGTCATTTCCATTGTATATGTATGAAGATTTCCTGATGGATCAGATACCTTCAACTTAAGGATCACAAAAGGGAAGTTCAGACTTTTACACGAGTCAGAACTAACTGCCATTCCAAGCTTCCACTGAAGATCAACAAGCTGGAAAAAAAGCTCAACAAGCTGTGAATACAGTCAGAGACAAGCTGTGAATACAGTCAGAGACAAGCTGTGAATACAGTCAGAGACAAGCTGTGAATACAGTCAGAGACAAGCTTTGATGGAAGCAATAATGTTTTAGTGGAACCAGTAATAAGTGTGCAAATTGAATTTTGAAAACGTATATATACACCAATCTAACTAGGGGTTTAACAGCAGGTCAGCACATTCCTGGCTATACAGTTTCAACCAAACGTTAAATTCTAAAGTGTAAAGATAAAAACTAAAAACTTTACAAAGATCATCCATACAAAATAAATCTAAAATGCAGTGCTAAAAGATAACAAGAAAATATTTTAAAATCTTAAAAATGTTTATAAAACAAAACTGCATATTAAAAAAATCCATAAAAAATAAACGGCTAAATTTTCTTATACCATACATTCTTTTAAATAATCCATGATTTTCACTGGTGATATAAATGAAACAGTTTTATATTGAGTTCACGTCAGAAAACTGTGTCACTGGATGGAAACTGATGCACTTGTCAAGAATGTACTCCATGGATCAGGTATGTGAGTTTTTGATGAATGTGTCTTGAAATCACCACATTTTCATGATTTGTTACAAAAATCTCATGACGGCTGTCAAATTCCAAAGCTTGAATTTTTCATTCCACATATTTCGGCAAACATTTAGAATATTCCAGTTTATATCAGGGTAGCAATGACTGTTCTACATTAAGAAATGGGTGACTCAGGGTAGCAATGACTGTTCTACATTAAGAAATGGGTGACTCAGGGTAGCAATGACTGTTCTACATTAAGAAATGGGTGACTCAGGGTAGCAATGACTGTTCTACATTAAGAAATGGGTGACTCAGGGTAGCAATGACTGTTCTACATTAAGAAATGGGTGACTCAGGGTGACTGCTTTGTCTGCCCTTAAATAACCCATGTGACTGCACAGTGTACTTTTTGAGATCATTTTAACAAATCACGTTACTGTAACATCTGCAATATTTGGCAAAATATATCTACATCTTAAGATTATGATGTGATGTAAGATACATGTACATTCTGCTGGTGGAGCCCCCAGTAGGCTTAGTGGCCTAATGCAATTGCCTTTACAGTTCAGTAACATATAACCTCAGTGGCCTAATGCAATTACCTTTACATTTCAGTAACATATAACCTCAGTGGCCTAATTCACTTGCCTTTACATTTCAGTAACATATAACCTCAGTGGCCTAATGCAATTACCTTTACAGTTCAGTAACACATAACCTCAGTGGCCTAATTCACTTGCCTTTACATTTCAGTAACATATAACCTCAGTGGCCTAATTCACTAGCCTTTACAGTTCAGTAACATATAACCTCAGTGGCCTAATGCAATTACCTTTACAGTTCAGTAACACATAACCTCAGTGGCCTAATTCACTTGCCTTTACATTTCAGTAACATATAACCTCAGTGGCCTAATTCACTAGCCTTTACAGTTCAGTAACATATAACCTCAGTGGCCTAATGCAATTACCTTTACAGTTCAGTAACACATAACCTCAGTGGCCTAATTCACTTGCCTTTACATTTCAGTAACATATAACCTCAGTGGCCTAATTCATTTTCCTTTACAGTTCAGTAACACATAACCTCAGTGGCCTAATGCAATTACCTTTACAGTTCAGTAACACATAACCTCAGTGGCCTAATTCACTTGCCTTTACATTTCAGTAACATATAACCTCAGTGGCCTAATTCATTTTCCTTTACAGTTCAGTAACACATAACCTCAGTGGCCTAATTCACTTGCCTTTATAGTTCAGTAACATATAACCTCAGTGTGGGTTCAAGTCTCAGAATTGGTCAATATAGGCTAGTGAAAATGCTTGCCTGTAACTTTATGTGGGTTTTTCCCCAGGTTCTTTATTCACCAAATATACTGGCTGCCATGTATAGCCTATCATGTGCTGAAAAATGGTGCTAAACCCCCATAACAATGTTTTGGTGATCATTTATGTATTAATTAAATTGTTCTTGCTAAATACAGAAGCCAATGACACTAAAATGTTTTAACTCAATGTAAGATACTAATAACATGACAGCACATACATTTTATAGCAATGTTAAAATCGATATTTGTCTTTATTTACTTGATCAAAAAATTATTTCATTTACTTTCACTTTTCAATAATATTGATACATGTACATTTTACACTTCTGATTTTCTCCTACCTGACCAATGTTCAATTTTTCCTCTGTGAAATTACATGCTATTAAGGACGGTCCCTGAAAAACCAAAAGTTTTAAATACAGGCTAAAACTGAACAAACGATTTTTTAGAATATATTTCTGAGAAAAATTAGCTGATACTAAGCAAAGAGCAAGGACTAACCAAATCCACCTAATACACATATATTTGGATCCTTATATTCTGCATCAATTGTTACAGAAGAAACAGAAACTGAATGTATACATCTGCATGATACAAGAGAGAGAGAGAGAGAGAGAGAGAGAGAGCAAGAGAGCAAGATAGATAAAAAAAGTCATAAAATAACATTTAAAAAAAGATTTTAAATCTCTTTTTCTAAAGAATTATTTGCTGATTTCTGAGTTAAAAATATTTTTCTTTTAATAACGTTAATTCGTAAATCAAAATAATATTTGAAACAATAACACTAAATTAAAGGATGAAAATGGCAGACAAAACATTACATTTAGTTCCTTCTTTTCATTTCTCAACCCAATAATTGGTTGCTATATTTTAAAAATATTCTGATTTTTTTTAATTGACAGTAATAATTCAAATGGAATAAATTTTCTGGGACATTGCTTCATATATAGTCAAACTTCTCAAAACCCACCTCCGAGTCCATAAATCCATATCAACGTCAAAATACCCAAATTCCTGAAAATTTTCCTTCTGTGATAAGAATAAACTCTTTAATTTAGCAAACAAAAAACCCTCTGCTCTAAATCCAAATGTAAACATTTCTGTGACAAATGTCAATTTTGAATTAAAATGAAACCAATAATACAAACCATACAGGAGCAATTATCCAGTCAGTTGTCTTTAAACATTCTAAAAACATCTGATGTTAAACAGAACTGAAGTTAAGATCAAACCCTCTGAACACTGCTTTTTTGGCTGTTTTTCAACCAAAATACAGAACTTTATATGGAAATAACCCAAATGCCATACCTTCATTTGGCATCAGAACATCATTCAGCCTTAACAATATCAAAATTAATCTCTATACAGTTCAGAAAACGTTTGTCTCGAAAACACCACCTTGACTACTTAAGCAACCCAAAGTGATTTTTACGTTACACAATGGGAATAAATCTGAGACAAACCCTTCCATATTCCTGAACTCTTATCATGAACTTCTCAACAATTTTACAAATTACATTAAATTTTATACTGATGGATCAAAGGTGGATGACAAGGCTGCTGCAGCCTTCGTTAGTGGCAAACACATAACCAAAGTGCGCTTGCCAAACGATGCGTCCATATTTTCCGCGGAAATCAGAGCAATAGACCTTGCTCTGAAATTTAACGAACAAAAACGCATTTTAAATAGCATTATCTTCTGTGACTCATTATCAGTACTTCAGTTGCTATACCATAGAAAACTGGACAATCCATTATTAGTCGATATTCTTGTCAAAAACTCGGAGCTTGGTACCTATTACAATATTATTTACTGTTGGATACCTAGCCATATTGGTATTAGAAGTAATGAAGAAGCAGACTGGGCTGCTAAGATGGCTCTATCCCAAGAACCATCGGATTTTAAATTACCGTTTACTGATTTTAAACCTAGTATCAAAAAGTACCTACGTCAGAAGTGGCAGACGTCATGGGATGATGCAGTCAATAAGAAACTTCATGCCATCAAACCAACCCTGGGAGAATGGACTCCTTCCTACAGAACTATCCGTACGGAGGAGGTTGTCATTGCAAGAATTAGAATTGGTCATACATACATTACCCACTCACATATACTAAAAGGTGAAGATCCACCAGAGAGCGTTTATTGCAATGAACCATTCACTGTTAAGCACTTTATGACCGAGTGTTCCGACCTGCAACCTACGCGTGATAAATACTATAATGTACATGACATGAAGGAACTTTCTGATACTATACAAATCACTTGTAGTTTAGATTTCCTGAAGGAAGTAAATCTCCATTTTAAACTATAACTTGTATGCCATCACCTAGAATATTTTTATCTAATGCAAATACCACCTCTTATTTATAACATCTTATCATCAATATACACCATTTACATCTCCCGTTGATTGGGAAGCTTCATATTTTCCTGTTACCAACATCTTACCATTTTATATTTAACTATTATAGTTTTTTATATCGTTGGTCGATGTTAAACCTTTCTTATTTTCAAAGATCTAACTTATTGTATGGTGCTATATAGCCTAAAAGTGCTGGTGTGCTGTTAAAATTCAAACAAACAAACAAACTTAAACTGAATCAAACATAAACTGTATTAGTTCAGATGGACAGCCAGTTCTTAAAACTTTCTTTAAAAATAAAAAAAAGATGTTTGCCTATGCTTTATGTGTTGAATCAAAAGACCACACTGTACCCACTAGATCCAAGGACTTGTGTAAAACACGAAATAGAAAATACCACATTGTACTCACTAGATCCAAGGACTTGTGTAATACATGAGATAGAAAATACCACATTGTACCCACTAGATCCAAGGACTTGTGCAATACATGAGACAGAAAATACCACACTGTACCCACTAGATCCAAGGACTTGTGTAATACATGAGATAGAAAATACCACATTGTACCCACTAGATCCAAGAACTTGTGTAATACATGAGATAGAAAATACCACACTGTACCCACTAGATCCAAGGACTTGTGTAATACATGAGATAGAAAATACCACATTGTACCCACTAGATCCAAGAACTTGTGTAATACATGAGATAGAAAATACCACACTGTACCCACTAGATCCAAGGACTTGTGTAATACATGAGATAGAAAATACCACATTGTACCCACTAGATCCAGATCCAAGGACTTGTGTAATACATGAGATAGAAAATACCACATTGTACCCACTAGATCCAGATCCAAGGACTTGTGTAATACATGAGATAGAAAATACCACAGTGTACACACAAGATCCAAGGACTTGTGTAATACATGTGATAGAAAATACCACACTGTACCCACTAGATCCAAGGACTTGTGTAATACATGAGATAGAAAATACCACATTGTACTCACTAGATCCAAGGACTTGTGTAATACATGAGACAGAAAATACCACATTGTACCCACAAGATCCAAGTACTTGTGTAATACATGAGATGGAAAATACCACATTGTACCCACTAGATCCAAGGACTTGTGTAATACATGATAGAAAATACCACATTGTACCCACTAGATGCAAGGATTTGTGTAATACATGAGATAGAAAATACCACATTGTACCCACTAGATCCAAGGACTTGTGTAATACATGAGATGGAAAATACCACATTGTACCCACTAGATCCAAGGACTTGTGTAATACATGAGATGGAAAATACCACATTGTACCCACTAGATGCAAGGATTTGTGTAATACATGAGATAGAAAATACCACATTGTACCCACTAGATCCAAGGACTTGTGTAATACATGAGATGGAAAATACCACATTGTACCCACTAGATCCAAGGACTTGTGTAATACATGAGATGGAAAATACCACATTGTACCCACTAGATGCAAGGATTTGTGTAATACATGAGATAGAAAATACCACATTGTACCCACTAGATCCAAGGACTTGTGTAATACATGAGATGGAAAATACCACATTGTACCCACTAGATCCAAGGACTTGTGTAATACATGAGATGGAAAATACCACATTGTACCCACTAGATCCAAGGACTTGTGTAATACATGAGATGGAAAATACCACATTGTACCCACTAGATCCAAGGACTTGTGTAATACATGAGATGGAAAATACCACATTGTACCCACTAGATCCAAGGACTTGTGTAAGTACAGGCTGGAAGATAAGCATCCCTTTGAAAGGAGTATTTAAATTCTTGTTTTGGAAAGGCCATAGTATGTCTGACCTGTGGTCTTTAAAAGCATTTGGAGTTAATTATGACTATAAACTGTATGTGTAGGGATTTAGGTTTTGAGACATTTATGTACCTTCATCTTCCACATGTTAGTGATAACTGATACTGCAGATACACCGCAAGTGAAATCAGATCTTAATTGCTGATGTAAATCATCCCCACTCAATTTTGCTTTAGCTGCAAATCTACAAACAAAAATGCAATTTCAAAAACACAAATTTTTCATCTAAGCATGCACACAAATATAGCTGTACTTTAAAACACTCCTGTTTGTGCATGAAAAACAATGTGATTCTCTTGAAAAATGCCGCATTTAAATTCTGGCTAGTTAATTTTTGCAATTGTATCTAGTGAGGTTATAATACCCCTGTACAAAAGAGGATAAATTTTTGTAAGAGTTATTTTCACAATCCAAATCTTTGACCAATGTATTACTAAATTTCTAGACCACTAAAATTATTTCCTAAAAGTAATTTTATATGCACACAAACTAACGAATTTATCATCGTTTCCACTCATAAAAAACACCTCTTGTACATCTTATCATCTTAATTCTGAACTGACTTCAAAATGTCAATAAACTGTGACATCATCTCTAAATTTTGAGATTAAGATTTAAAAAAAAATACGTAGCTGTCATATGAAAGCAAAAGTTCCCATGAATAATTATTGACTTACAAAAAGGTGAACATTTGTTAATGCTGCCAACAGTGTTGTAAATACAATCTACAACATCAGGGATATAGCATAAGAAACAGTTCGATTATAACATCATATAAAACTAATTATACTGTATCAATATCAGTATTCCAAAAAATATATTTGATTGGAAGCAACAAATCTTTAATATTTAGAAAATATCCTGTAAGAAAAAAATATTTATCCAATATACATAATAGCTAAGGAAGATACAGTCTCAAGAAAAAAATATTTATCCAATATACATAATAGCTATGGAAGATACAGTCTCAAGAAAAAAATATTTATCCAATATACATAATAGCTATGGAAGATACAGTCTCAAGAAAATTTTTTTTGCAATGTGTCTGAGATATGTGGATTTTATAAATTTGTCAAAACCCTGCTTGCCAAAAGAAGGGATAAAAAGAATGCACTTACCTGTACAGGTGAGATACAGCATTTATGCAACTCTTCACTTTCTCGGATGTCAGGGTCGGATCTTGCATGAGCAATCTCTGTCAAATAAGAATAATTACACACAGAACTCCCCATCTAACACATGAAAATATGGTAATATATTCCGACATTCTGGTGTGGGTGGGTGGTATTATTTACAATGGACTCTTACAATAATATAGTGCAAAGAATCCAACCCTACTTCTGTAAAATAAGAATGTCAGCTTTAATAAAATCAGAATCTTAATATAAAAATATTTCCAAATTTTAATTTATGAGTTTGTTTCATACAGTAAACCACATTAATTCAACGTGCATTTTGGGTGTTTTACAGTACAGAAACATGTCAGTGTTATTTAGTGTTGAGACAACTAGTACAAATTGCCACGCACAGCAGCAGAGTGGGTGAATCAGACAATTTTGAGCCAAAAATCGATTTTAACCGTCAAAACAACAAATAGAACCTTCCTACGAAATCTCATGTTTTAACCAAAAAAAAAAAAATAAAGTCTCCATTTGCCAAACAGAGACTTAGTGATTTTTGTCTGAAACACGATCTTGCAGGGGGCTTCGAAATGAGTAAAAAACACGATGGACACTCACCCTATGATTTCAACCGAATTATGGGTTAACAATGAAAATCACTACGACTTCACAAACAGACTAATTTGTAAAACCTCACCTTGTAGATCAATTAGATTATTGGACTGGTCAGTGAGTTTAAAATTGATTCTGGTTAATGAATTATTATGACATCGCATATAGACTGGATTAGTTGGATCCTTGATTATTAGAAATCCTGGAGGAGCTGTTGGTGCAAATGAATACAAAATATATCCCTGCTGAGCTTGATTTGATCGTTCAAGATTTATTTGATAGCTTCCTTCGATAACATCACATACTAAATTGATCGCTATCACCGATGAAATATTTACATTTTGAGGACCGATATGCCTGCCGCCACCATCTGGGTCATTATTATGTGTCAGGATAGTTGTTTGTGGTTGTGATTTTGTTAATTTTTTCCACGAATCATGAATTATTTTAAAACCAATATCGATGGCATCATTGAGAGATTTTTGTAGTCCTGATATATTACATCCTGGTAGTTTGAATGTGGAAATATCTTTGACGGGAATTTTATATTCATCTGTAAATAAATCTCTTGTTTCAGGACTACTGTCACCTAATACCTCTTGAATGATTTGTGAATGAAATGTTTCCATGTCATTGATGATTTAGTTACATGTTTCTACAACGCTGATAAATTCATCTCGGGTGAGAGTGCCGGATTTAAGGGATATTAACAACAAGAAAATATCGTTATTGAACGCTGTGAAATTTTCAGCGATGTCATGCTGTCGAATTAGGTAGAATTTTCTCTTAGTGGGAGGATCTATCAATTCATAACAAAAATTCAATTTATTGTAATCGCTATAGCTTTTTACTGGATTGTCAGATTTTATCCTGTCGGTGATATAATCAGTTTTTTGTGGTTCAGGTGGTAAATTAACGGTTTTCCCCCCGGGTGGTAATTCAGGCCATCCTAGTACGGTTCTAATAGAACTCTGATAAATATCTACGACGTAACCAGGCGAGTTTATCTCAATGGCAGATGATAGCGTCGGTTCATGAACCGTTATAGCAATTTTTGATTCTTTTCCAGTAATCGATTTTATTCTACGTTGCAATTCAGCATTGATTTGTTCAATTTGGTATGATCCGGTTGGTATCGAAACAACGTTCCAGTCTGGGGTACCGTCGTCTTTATTCTTATACGAGAACACCAGTGAATTATTGGGTTGTTGACCACCAAATGATTTTGATCTGATATTAGGCCAACTGTGATACACTCGTAATTTTGCTAACGCGATTTCCTTCACGGGGACTGGGATAGGGAAATTCACACTGAATTCTGGATTCGTTGAGGTTATTGAGATCATGCCTGTTTGTACTGGATTTGTGTTCTCCACTATTTGTTGAAGTAATTCCATCGGTGTTGTCATCGTTATTATACTGTTGTTGTATTTCTAATTTTGACATCGCGGAATCATAAATACTGACCATCGCTGAGAACTCACTATCTGATATTAATGTATCATCGAGTGACGACGATATCATCGAGGATAATTGCGAGTATGCGGTTGATACAACATGAAACTGAATTAAGTAATCTTGCAGTTTACTCTGGCTGCATGATGATATTTTTTTTGTTATTCCGGTTGATATACCCGCGATTGTAGCCGCCGCAGAAATGCAAATTGGAACTACGACCGGGGCAATCATTGTAACCGATGCAAGTATTATTCCGGCGCCAGCGAGAATGCCTGACACCGAATACATGGTAACATCAATTGCAGTGATTCTTCGTCGGTATTTTTTTATTTTTGATACTCCTCAGCGAGGGTTTTGAGTCTAGTTTGAAATTCTCTGACCTGATCATAGCGATGTTGCGATGATGAAATCATCAGTGATGTCATTTTATTCTCAAATCAGTTTACGATTTCAATTGAAACCATTATTTACTTAAATCCGCTACAAATTCCAAATACCACGTTGTTGAAACCCTAACCAAATTTTTATCAGTAGATGTTATCGTGAACTTTTCAGTTGTATCCTTGTCGATGATCGTTGAAATCGTATTGTTGACCCCGGATGAACTCGACGATGAAATATTAAATTGAGTCGTTGTCACTAGTGTTAATCGATAAATACCTTTAACGGTTGCAGTGATATCTAATTTGTTGTTTGTAGGTGTCCACGCAAATGATCCGTGTTGGATCATGTATACTACGTTGTTGGTTTTCTCATGAGGAATTTTTGTTTTTTCAATGATTGTTATCATCCTCGTTGCATCACATTTGATTGCTTCGATGAAGTTTTTCGTCTCATCGATGGATTTTTTGATATCAGGGAGTTTTATTTCAATTTTATCCAACGGGGTTCCAATAAATTTATCCACGATGTTTCTACGAAAATTTGAAAACTGTTTTCCATGTTCTTCAATTCTAGATTGAAGTGTTGCTAGTTCCAACACAGAATTTTTTAACTCATCGTTGAGAGTTTTTAATCTATCTGTAATCGTCGAAAAAAATACACCCGGTTTGAGTTTACCCTGATCGGAAAATAACGCGATAGTATCCTCGATTGCGCTTCGTTGTTTAACCAAAATATCATCCAACGACACATTACTAGTTTTCAATTTACCCTGACGATCTTGAAATACAACTATTTCATTAGGATCAACACTTGCTAGATTCAACTTCTCAGCTATTTCATCTTTGATTATTTTTTTTATATCCTTGATAGAATCAAGGGTTGCAGATATTCCTGCAGTGCTAATGGCACCGGGTTTCAAAGATCTTCCCCAAATATCAATCATGTTATTTTATACATCTTTCTCTAAAATCGTTTCGATTTCCAGCGATTACTGGTGTATTCATTTACGACAACATGTGGTGGTTTTCCCCTTGGGTTACCCAAGGAGTTAGAAATAGCATCAAGGACATTTAATACTTGGCTGCCGCATATTGGTGGATCATTCATTTGTTGTGTTGGTAGCATAGAATACCAAGTCTTCATTGGAAAAGTCTTTAAGCGATTTATATAGCGCATAAATTCCTTTGGGGGGGGGGCTAATCCATATGAATTGAAATAAACAACTGCACATGGATCAATAGCGTATGCAACCCAGTGAGTTCCAGGTCCGGTGCTGTTATCTAAATTAATAATACCGGTTTCAACATCATTGGGTTGTGCCGGCAATTGATCTTTCATAAAGACACCTCTGAAGTTTTTTAGTGGCATCAATTAAATCAAAATTGGACATAGGAATTGAAGATTCCCGAGTCAAAGATTCCACAATCGAAGGTTTGGAAATCGAAGATTTCTGAGTTAGTAAACCGGTCCTAGTCTTAGACCTGATCCGTGAATGGATCTCCTGCTGTACCATGAATACGGGGTTCCTGGTAGTCTTAGACCCCTGCCCTTTTTTTTATATCCCTGTCCAGTTGCCTTCTTTAGTGCCATTCCTGCTGCAGTACCAACGGCTCCTAACGCCGCTGCTTTAGCCACCGCTGGGGCTGCTGCTGCAATCAAGGCCGGAATCGCAGCTAACAACAGGAATATACCGCTGGTTTTAATCATATTTTTGATAGCAGCCGCAGAAATAGTAATCTGAACACCTTTTTCTGCTACAAGTGCATCATTGAAGTGTTTTACTTGACAAGTTGTCAGCAATAATTTATTCACCCCGCCATTCATTTGATTAGGTTTCAGCGTTATTGTGGTTCCACATTTTTAGCCGACTCTGATTGCAATTTCTTGACTTGACCAGGAGTTAACGCAACACTAATATTACTATACGACATTATACATAATAGATTGATTCTAAATCGTAAAGTGACTCAATGGAAAAATCTGAAGGATTTTCAATGAAAAATTCGTAGAATTTTCAATCATAGATTTTCCACTGGTGCGTCAGTTATTCTCATTCTTCCACCAACACCTTCAAGTAGCATTGATTTATCACTGAGAATGACAGCAACCGCTCTGTAATTAGCAATACCACCAGGACGGGTTACACGAGCTCTAAAGTGTATGTCAACAACGGATTGTCTCATCAAATCAAGATGTTCCAATGAAAAGTAATAAATCGGATAGAGGCTTTTAAAATCCAATTGTGATATTTGCAAACCAGTATCAACATTTTGATCACGTGCCATAAATGACAGCATATTATGATATACACGTGCAATATGGTTGTGAGTGGTTGTGAGTGTAATCAAGTTGTATATCCTCAGATGGTTCCTGTTGGCCGTTTATTCTCAGCGAGACTTCTCTAACACCTAACTGATCAAACTGATCAAATATCATATGACTTCGTTCTTGATTACCAACTCGCGCATTATTCTGTAACGCTACAAATATATGACGTGGAGCTGAAACACCTTGTTTTGATGCCAGATGCCAAGTAAATATATCATTAACATTATCCTGTTTAATATCCGTAGTCACTGATAACCAACTCAACAACGACTTTCCTCCTTGATCCATAAATGATAGTAGTCGCTATTCTTCGGTGATTGATGGAGTTAACACTGGCATCCATAATGCTAGTTTTGATAAAATGACTTTACCCTCGGGGACACCAGCATCACGCCAGATTGCATCATTATCAGTACCCTTTCGCACGAGTGCTATTGTATGCTTCGCTCCATAAATAACTTTTCGGACGTTTCTACAGAATCCAAATATATGATGCAGTGGAATCGCACAAGAAAATTGTTGACACTGTCCTTGTAATGTTGCTACGCGTGTTGCAAACCCTAGGTTGTAATTAGTGATATTATTTATGACATCAAAAGTACCAGCTGGTCTTGTATATCCGACTGGTGCTGGATCAACTGCAGTAGCTTGTGTTGCCTTTACTCTAGAATACTGGACGTGTTCAGGGTGATCAGTAATATCCTTAGAAAACATCATAGATGGACCAGCTGATCTTGTATAATCATCAGAATATCTCACTAACCCTATGATTGTTGTGGCAACATCAACTTCACGGTCTATTGATTCAATTTCTTTTCCATCAATGAGATATCTTGCACTTTCAAATAACGCCATGATCCCATTATTAACAAAACCAACTTTGATAGTTGGGTTTATGTCATATGGAGTATCAGCTGCAACATTTGTTACAAGTTCACCTTCGATTTCGATAAACGCTTCACAAGGCAAAAAATATTTACTGGTATCATAAACTTGAAGTTCAATTCGCGATCAGAGATCTGGTTGTGTTGCGTGATAAGAATAAAATTGAAAATCACGTACAGAATCATCTTTACGCACTGGGGCATCCATATCAAATGCTGGATCAGGTGACCTTTTGAACATTTTATTCTATATTCACTTTGATTTATCAAAGTCTAAATCGTAAAATCGTAAAAGATTTCCAATCGTAGGATTTTCATCATCGTGGTTTTTTAAAGCCACTTCCCGCTATCATGTTTGTTATCATGCTATCTTGGTCACTCGGAGTCACCAGCAACGCTAGTTTTTCATCTACTGCATTATTTATAATTTTACTAACACTTGCAGGCATTTCTGCTGTAGATGGTAACGGTTTCTTTCTCCGTCTAACTAATGATGTTAATTTATTCTTGGCGGCTGAAAATGCCTTAGTTTCCGGCAAGATCTCCAACAGCACTAATACCCTTATCACGAATAACATCAATGGCTTTCATCAATAACTGTTTTGCTAGCGGCATCACTTTTGGGGCCATTCTTGCAAATAACCCTGCAATGGTATCACCGAAACCATCTCCGTAATATGCTCTATAAACCGGAAATCGTGAATTAACTACACAGACGCTAGTTGGTTTGTCATGGTTGTAGTGTATGATCATTCTTATTATTAAAACACTAGTGTTTTCAATTGCTAGCGTTTTCAGTCACTATGATACCCATTTTCCACTAAATCGCTAATGAAACTTCGATATGTTTTGATATCCATGATACCACCTTGAAATAACCGTCTACAGATATCAGCTGCTTCATTAATTATTTCCGGTGAGTTATTTCCAGCTTGGAACCCTCCAATTAGAACATCTAATCGTGATATATCATTGATAACACTATCAGGACAGATTCCACTGGAATCTCTTAATCCCTTCCCGCTATAACCAGTTGCTTCATCCAGTTTTTCTAAATCCGTTTCTTGTAAATAGTTAAAATCATCATCTCGATCAGGTGGTAGTTGTTGTTGTTTTTTAGGTGAAAAAGATATTTTCTTTGCAGGTTGCTGTCACTTTCCTAGCAATTTTTGCGGTTTTTGTTGTTGTTTTAGTTCTTCATATCGTTTATACACTGTACCCACCGCATTGATATATTCAATGTATGATGCACTATCTGTCTTAATTTGACTTTTTTTAGTTTTGATTTTGTAGAATATATCAGCCCAGTGAGTTATACTTCTAACAAACTTATGATGTTCTGGTTTCAACATTTTTTTTCTGTTTTCATAAGTCGTAACAACAAGTGCAGGAATTTCTGCTGGTTTAGTCTCATCAATTGCTGCTAACCCTTCCTCGTTAAATCTCACGCGTAGGTCATCTACTGTTCTTTTTCATTCAGGTGTTTTAGATACAATATCAATTTCCATTTTTTTTACAGCTTGTTTTGTTTGTTCAGTTTCCGCTGCTATTTTTTCAAGTTCACCAATAAGAGATTTTCCCGCATCTCCCCGTATAGCATGCTCTACCCCGTACGTTGCTGTGGTTACTGGTTTAAACAACTCTTCAGATCCCACAGCAAAATCAGTTTGTAAACTCTATCGTTCTTGCAGTTTATTCCTTACAGAGTCGCGAATTGGTATAAATCTCTTAATTGCATTTAGTCTCTCAAGAGCCAATTGGGTCGTTAATGCTTCATTGACCATTATTTGAAATTGTAAACAATTTTTCAATTGTAAAACAATTTTCCCCATCGATGACTTTTCATGGTCCATCGATTTCTTATTCAGTGTGAAATATTTTTATTTTTTATTCAGTGAAATATTTTTTATTCAGTGTGAAATATTTTTATTTTTTATTCAGTGTGAAATATTTTTTATTCAGTGTGAAATATTTTTTATTCATTGTGAAATATTTTTATTTTTTATTCAGTGTGAAATATTTTTTATTCAGTGTGAAATATTTTTTATTCAGTGTGAAATATTTTTTATCGCTGTGAAATATTTTTTATTCAGTGTGTGAAATATTTTTTATCGCTGTGAAATATTTTTTATTCAGTGTGTGAAATATTTTTTATTCAGTGTGAAATATTTTCACTGATTTTGTGAGATTTTTAACACGGTCATGGAAGCGTTATTTCATCGTGAGACAGCTTCTACCATCGATGGGGAAAGTGTGGAAATTGTATATAAAATATTAATTCCACACTTTCCCCACTTTTCCATTGATCGTCCATCGATTTTTTATTCACTGTTTTGCCTGTTTTTCACTGATTTTGACTTTCCCTTGAGGGTCGATCAATCAAAAAATGCTAAAAAATAAAAAAAATCTCTTTGAGGGTCGATCAATCAAAAAATGAAAAAATCTCTTTGAGATTTTACGGTCAAGTAGACAATTTCGGTCAAAATCGTTCATTTTCTTGAATTAACGCCCGTATATTTCTAATCTTGGAATTAACCTCCTTTTTCAATTCATATTCCCTACCTAATTCTTTTCGTATTTCTTCCACGATAGTAAATAACGGGACAAACACACGTCACTGGAAAATGCAAGAGAGTCCCGAATAGAATTCTGAATTCTTTTGATTAGCGCATACTTCTTTGGTAGCATATATTTGTTATTGTTAACCCCATATTCTATATCCTGAAAATCAGACACAATTTGATCAGGATTTAAGCCATCTGATAGTTTAATATCATGACTTTTCAATTTTGCAATTTCAACTATAATGCTATTCATAATTTCAGAATTCATATTCTATGATAATTATATACTTCGAAATGAAAAATATGACGCATTAGACATAAATGAATTGAATTTTTTGTCCGTTCTTTTTTGAAATCGCAGTCTTGGTTATTCCCGATGCAACATATCGTACTGAGTCTCTACAAATATTGAAATACCTTCCGGCGCTAGTTATTGATTGGAATATTTTTTCCTCGTTAGTTGCCGTATTAAAAGATTTTACTAGTCTCGCCGTTTTCGAGCATTTTCCAGTTTTTCCTCGTTTGGTATTCTCACTCTGTGTAACAGCTTGCAGATTATCCAATTTGTTATTCTGAGGATTGGAATCCATATGATCGATAACAAAATCATCTTTGATCAATCCATTGTGACATTCATACACGAAACGATGATTAAGATATCTCTTCTTTCCAGCGCAAAACACCAAATACCCTTGATTATTCACAAAACCGACCGGTTTCTTCAATCTGCAGTGTCTGACAATACCATCACTGGATGCTTCATAATTTGTAATCACAGGGTGTGGTCTGAGTTCTTGGTTCATTTGTATACATAATACTATTTGTCTAATTCATTGTTTGGTCTAATAATAAATATTTCGATGTAGTCTTGAGGAGTTCTTATGATTTTATCCTTGATACTGACTTTGTCAGCGTCAAGGACTTTGTCAGGGACGGAGTCAGTGTCAGGGTCAGGGACTTTGTCAGGGTCAGAATTTTTGATTGAAAATCCATAGGATTTTCCATTTTTGATTCTTTTGTCATAATAACGCTTCAACTCCCTGTATCGCTTACCACCACAATTTAGACACAACTGTGATTTTCCCCTAACCCCAACCCCACATTGAATACAAGGTAACGGACCAAGGCTTCCACGTCGAAAGCTTTGCATATGATATCCACCGAACTCATTTCTGCATGATTTGTTACAAGGAGTCACTGATCCAATCATGAGCCATTTGCAATGATTCATTATACATAAATCTTTCATTTAAATGCTTGTTTTAATTATAGTATGAAGGAGTTTGAGAGATTATCGAAAATTACGCCTTGGAAAAATGTTAAATTCAATCTTGATAGAGTTTCTGATACACCAAAGAATAAAATTCTTGATTGGACCATGATTAGTAAAATCAGAGATTGTTTTAATGAATTCAAGCGTGATGGAGCATCTCATTGTTGGTCAACATTTCGAATTGTACCCAATATCGATGCTACCATGAATGATGAAAAAGCAGCAGTGATAATCTCACATCTTTCGCGGAAAAGATATTTTTTTAGAATCAAATTCATTATCCGTGACGACACTGGAAATTGGATCATCAGGGATAAATACGAACCAATTCTCAAGGATAAAAAAACTATCACTGTGAATCAAGATTCCAAACCAGGAATTTTGACTGGAATTGACAAACCATACTATGAGAGATCTTATCCTGTAACAGCAGTTGTTTACGGGATATATCCATTAAATGACAAACCTGATATTGCAAAACTAGCACCAATGAAATATTCGTCATCATTGACTTCGTCAAGGCTCAATTGTGTAGCAACACGAATAATAGAACACTTCACAAATGCATCCCGGGGAAATAAATTGACTGATCTAAGACGAAAAAAAATAAATGACTGGGAACTGACAGTGAAACAGCATGGGGCAACAATTCAGGATATAGCTAAGTTAGAAAAATCACTAAGATTTCCAATATCAGTAACGACAATAACCGGAGAAGTATTATACGAATCGAAATATAAATCACAAGGAACTCCAATACAAATTATTGATCATAACGAACACGTGTGGTCGTCTGCAGTAACAATATTCCCACGGGATAGAACTGTAAAATATATACCCCAAATTGGAGAGTTTTTTTCCGAGCAGAAATTATTTGATGCTATTTACAATTTGAGTAAAAATGATCCTGTGTCGATGTGGCTATTTCACAGTGCTGCAGACGATGAATGTGGATTCGATCAGTTTGTAAGACCCAACGGAGAATTGTACCGTACTGAAGAGCTGCATAATCAAATGAAAAAACTAGCTAATGAGTTTTCTCCCCAGAGTATTGAAGATCAATTATTAACAAACTGTTTTACACTTCCTTCGGTTGCAGCACATTTTGCTAGGAAGAAAAAAGCGTGGAAACCAACGAGAAGTGAGTTTCTATCAGATGTCAGATTGAGCTGTCTTGAATACAGTCATGGAGGGTTATGGAATACAAAATATGACACTAAAACCGTTATTTCCGTTGATATGATTGCGTGTTATCCAGGGAGTTTTCTCGGGTATGGAGAATGTAGCGAATACTTCAAACGATTTGGACACCCCACACACGAAATGGCTCGTGTTGCAATTAATGGGCCACTGCCTGATTTTCATTTAACCGGATTCGCTTGTGTAGTATCATTTGAATTGGCTACAGGACTTCATCCGTGTAGTTATCTTTGGATTGGTAGACACATGTCTGAAAAACACTGGATGCCAATTACGCTATTGAGATATATGATTGATTGTGGAATGTTACAATCGTTAATTGTCAGTGAAGCGATTATATCCTATCGAGCACAGAAATCAGTCTGGTTACCACAACCTGATATAGAAAAAATAATTAGCGAACAGCTAAAACTGTTTCCAAATTTCAACGAAGAAGAAATTGCAAATTGGTCCAAACAGTTATTTGAAATCAGAAACAACGAAGCAAAAGATCTTGGACGAAGAATAATTGGTAAATTTACTCAAGGTGGCAAATACGACAATACAAGATATTCTTCACGGTTGATTATAGACAATGCTGAATACGATTTTGTAATTGCGGATCTAACGAATAAAGGCATATATGTCAATCGTAAAGACGCATTTCTGTCCGTTGGAACCAAATTGGGTACAATTGTTACCTACAACGATGGATACAATCCGCAGTATACACATTTGAGAGCTTCTATGCTCGGTTATGCTTCTATCAATTTATTTTCGAAAATAAATAAATTTCCTAACACCGCAGTTAGAGTCGCCACTGACTCATTTGACATAAACAGCGATGTGGCTGAATTCATAAGCGGTAGCAACGAGAATTGGGGGTCATGGAGAAATTAAGCGGGAAATGCTTCATGATTATATTCAATCAGCAGATGTTACAATTGAAAATAATTATCGGAATCTCTTTGAGATTCAATCAGAATTTTCTAATGCACCACCGTGTTCTGATCCAATCTGTAGATATAAAACAGTTTATTTAAACTGTGGTGGGTCAGGAAAAACAACTCGTGCAATTGAATTATTCCGTGGGAAAAATCCTATGGATTTCACAAAAATGATTGTGCTAACACCAACTCACAGACTTGCAAGAGAGATGATACAGCGAGGGGTAAATGCCTGTACTTATCACAGTTTCTTTCGATGGAAAGAAGATAAGTGGACTCCTGAGCATATGGGCAAGAAATTTATTCCTGAAATCATCATTTGGGATGAAATAGACACAGTGTCATTAGATGTATTACAAACATTTCTTGAGTGGTTGTTATTGAAAAATACAAAAGTCGTCATGTGCGGTGATCACGGCCAACCACCACCATTTGTCGGTGCATCCCCACATGAATGGCTAAAGGGTTTTGTAGACTATTATGAAGAAATTAACACTGATTATAGATCACTTGATGAACAATTACGAGAAATAAAAAGCGCTAATTAGATTACAACCGGATAGAATCCAGTGTGAAATAGCGCGTGAAATAATTTCAGAAACTCCAATGAATGATTTTTGGGAGGCATGGAGACCAAATGATTTGATAATTGCAAGTAGAAAAATAGTCAGAGACACACTTCAGATGAAGTTATTTGAAACGCATAAAGAAAAATTTGCAACACTTCCAGTACCCCTTTGTTATAGGCCTTCGGATACACGAAAGCAGAATATTGAAGTTGATATTCCAGGCTTGACAGAGTCAAGAAAACAAATTCTCGTGCTAAATGATATTGTGCTGGTTGATATCAGCGTCGTCGAAGATGCATTGCGTGCTAAAAAATCCCCATGGACGCTAGGATACGCAGCAACAATAGATTCTTCACAGGGACTGACAATATCGGATACAATTGTTTGGATAGTGGATAATCGCATCGAATGGTCGAATTTAGTCTATCTTGCAGTATCCAGAGTACGAAGAATAAATCAGCTTCGAAGAGTTGTCCTTGAAAATCCTACGGATTTTGGCTAGTTAAGACCCAGCGGTGGTAATTGAGTATCCTCGGGTATCACTTGTAATTGTTGTCGAGTAAATCCTCGTTGAGGGGCAGTTGAATCCAGTCTATAGATTGATGGTCTAGAAACGCTAGATCGTGTTATACTAGATATCTTGTGTGCAGTAACACTCCAAATAGGATCAGTAGCCCTTTTTCTGCCACCTTCAAGCTCTCCTGGTTCGTATAAATACCTAACAGTGATATTACTAGCAAGAATTGGTTGGGAAATGCTAGAATCCTCTTGTGGAAGTTTTAGTATAGACTTCTTTTTAATCGCGTTGATAGGTTTCATGTTGATTGTTCTAGTAATCTCGTTATTTAGCGCTGCAACTACCCCTGGTAACCTTTTGACCCATTCAAGGGATCGCTTTTCTTGGATGAATTCTTTTGCGTATTGATATCCAAATAACCGTTCAGCAAGTGTCCGATTAAACCGTTCAACAATTGCCTGATCACGATGTAGCGCAGTATGCCCCCGTCTGATGGTGACATTATGATTTTTCATTATTGATAACACTGCACCCTGAAATTCCTTGCCAGGATCAACTTGTAATAGATTTGGCCAGTGCAGAGGACCCCTTCGATAAATCCTTTCAAATGCAGAAGCTACTTCAGGTGATGATTTTGTTTTTAACGGTTCTGCTTCTTTGTATCGACTTGCAACATCAATTATGGTTAACGCATATTTGTAACCGTTGTCATGTGGTAAAAACAATAAATCAGCCTGATGAACTTCATTGGGTCCGGTTACATCAAAATGCGAGAAATTGATTTGTTTAGGACGTGGTAGATAAATTTGCCTTAGTGCCTGTTTGGATAACCAATTAGCCGCAGTGGCCTTTTTCACTTTTGCAGCGCTAGCAAGTTTATTGATTGCTGCCTTGCCTCTCCAGTATCCACTCGGAGAATAATAAATAGATTCCATGTTGTTATTAATTACCAGCACCTAACATCAATTTACCTTTCATAGCCGAAGCCAAATTTTCTTTGAAGGATTTATCAGGAATAGCATTTAATGCATGAATTAATTTCACATCTGCGAGATGTCTATGCTGCAAATTGCTGCTCTTATATGCAACATCATGAGCGTGACACGCTCTATCAATGGCGTTTATTGGTTCTTCACCGGGTTTGGGTTGGTTATGATTATTGAGTCTGATATCAAGTCTTGTTCCCGGTCCACAATAACTATACCCTGGAAGTATTAACAATTTAGTCGTATATGACGATATCATGTTAGATAATCAAAAAAATCCTGCTAGGATATTTTCCAGAGGCAGGCATAAAAGCACTGATGTGATATATGTCACTCAACGATAGACACAAATACCAAAAGTGATCAGAGATAACTGCAATGTATTGTGTGTATTTAACGGCGTTGATACTCATACGCTACGAAATATTCATCAGACCTAGTGCAGCGGTGATATGAATCATAATCAATTTAGAAATTTCTTTAGTCACGCTCAGTCAATACCACACGGATTTGTAACAATAAATTTAGCAGACCCTCGGACGCGATATCGTGTCGGACTTGATAAAATATTCGATTGAAATCATAGAGGTGAGTGTCCATCGTGTTTTTTACTCATTTCGAAGCCTCCTGCAAGATCGTGTTTCAGACAAAAATCACTAAGTCTCTGTTTGGCAAATGGAGACTTTATTTTTTTTTTGGTTAAAACATGAGATTTCGTAGGAAGGTTCTATTTGTTGTTTTGACGGTTAAAATCGATTTTTGGCTCAAAATTGTCTAAAAATTGTTAGCTACAGAGACAAACCACTGTAGCTAACCCTGGTTGGCTGCATCATTTAATTCAAACCCAAACTCTTTTGGTCACAAGTGTGATGTGCTAACCACTCAGCTACTGCTGCTTTTTGGTTCAAATGTTCTTTGAACAATCATCTTCCGAGATAAGGCTGCAAAGGCAAGGTATTCTTAAATTGTGATGCCTGGTGTATCATATTTGGAATTTTCTGCCAGAGTATTATCCTCATTGGCTATGCAATTTAAGAAAATTTTTCCCAGAGTGTCAAGTTTTGACTGGTCAATATTTATTTGCTAGGTATACCAAGTGTACACCTAAGTAGAACTTTATTGGACTGGAAAATCAGAATCTGATAAACGTGATTGTAAATTTGTACTGGCATAATTTTTAGGCTTTAAGTAGGAAATAATTCAGCTAAAATCAGAATGATTGCCATTAGATTTGAGAAAGCCATAAAGGTGTATGTATTGCCTTGCAACTAAGACCACCTTGACTGTGAGACAGTTAAGACTGTTATAATGGGACACATGAAGGTATACTGTGTTATAAGTGAGACAACCTTACAATGAAGCATTTTACAAGACTGCTATAATGGGGTACAAAAAGGAGTACTGTGTTATAAGTGAGACAATCTTACAGTGAAGCATTTTACAAGACTGTTATAATGAGGTACACAAAGGAGTACTGTCAGTTTTATAAGTGAGATCACCTTACAGTGAAGCAGTGTAAAAGGCCATATTATAAAGGTTTTTAAAAAAATGTGTATTGTGTAGCAGGACAACCTTATAGAGGAGCATTTTACAAGCCAGGCCATGTCTTAATGGGGCATATAAAGAAATGATGTGTTATAAGTTAGACCACATTATAGTGAATCATTTTATAAAACTGTTATAATGCAATACACAAACATGTACAGTGTTACAGTGTTACAAGTTAGACCACCTTACAGTGAATCATTTTATAAAACTGATATAATGCAATACACAAACATGTACAGTGTGACAAGTTAGACCACCTTACAGTGATACAGTGTAAAAGGCCATATTATAAAGGTTTTTTTAAAAAAAGTGTATTGTGCAGCAGAACAACCTTATAGAGGAGCATTTTACAAGCTTGGCCATGTATTAATGGGGCATATAAAGGACTGATGTGTTACAAGTTAGACCACCTTACAGTGAATCATTTTATAAAACTGATATAATGCAGTACACAAACATGTACAATGTTACAAGTTAGACCACATTATAGTGAATCATTTTATAAAACTGTTATAATGCAATACACAAACATGTACAGTGTAACAAGTTAGACCAACTTACAGTAAATCATTTTATAAATAAAACTGATACAATGCAATACACAAACATGTAAAGTGTTACATGTGAGACCACCTTACATCGAAAATATTTAGATGGCTATGTTACAATGGGGTACAGCAATCTGTACTGTGTTGTGAGATATAGACAATGGGGTACAGCAATCTGTACTTTGTTGTGAGATATAGACAATGCATACAAGATCTATGTACAAATCACCTCCAAATACTTGTTTCTGTTGATGGATCCAATCTTGTATTGCAGAAGCAATATCACCTCTTCACACTGAAATATTAACAAAAATGACCGTTAGTTAACAAACTAGCAACTTATATAATACTAATTCTCTGGAATCATTGCGACATTCAATAGTTTTAAGACAAAAATGGTGAAGAGTATTATAAACAATGACATCTTATATTTCAAAGACGACTTCTGAAAGACAATAATGATAAAAACTGGAAAACTGAAATAAGTATGATTCAATGGTAAATGGATCTGAATATAATCATATTCTTTGAAAACTATAAAATTATTTTTTTGTAAATGCCTCATTTTCCTGAACAAACACTCTGAAATACAATAAACCTCTGTAAAACTAAACAACTCCATGTATGAGCAGAATTTCTGTATTTTTAAGATTCACAATAAACATTATGAATTTGCTTTTTATTACAGAATTTCTTCCCAGTTGATCAGTCCTTTAAATTTATCCAAAAAGTAGGGGGTGGGTTAATCAGCAAGTACAGAAATATTTAATACTTGCAGATTGTTGTAAAAATGGGGGTGGGTTTATCAGCAAGTAGAAACCAACGCGAACTGAATTTCTATCAGATGTCAGATCAAGCTGCATTGAGTATGGCTATGGCGGATTATGGAATACAAAATATGACTCCGAAAATATTATTTCAGTTGATAAGGTTGTGTGTCATCCCGGGAGTTTTCTCAGGTACGGAGAAACCGCTAAGTACTTCTTTTTTTTATACGATTTACGAGGAAGCCTTAGATTGCCGAATCCACGCCTGTAAAAAGTTGTCCGATTCACCCCCTCTGCTGCTATATTTAATACTTGCAAAATGTTGTAAAAATTGGGGTGGGTTTATTATCAATTAGAGAAATATTTAATAATTGACAAAATGTTCTAAAAATGGGGGTGGGTTAATCAGCAAGTAGAGAAATATTTAATACTTGCAGAATGTTGTAAAAATGGGGGTGGGTTTATCAGCAAGTAGAAATATATTTAATACTTGCAAAATGTTGTAAACCCAGGAAAACCCCCGATAAGAACCACCAGCCCACAAGAAGCTACTGGCAAGCTTTCTCACATAACTACATTAGGCGAATCTTAGACTCGAACACACTCAGACAGAGGTGAGATGGCAGTGATCCATAATGGAAAGCGCTTTACACCACTCGGCCATTCGGGGGCCCTTGACATGTTTGAATATCAGTCTAAAAATATGGCAAAATCATTGTTAAAACAGTTTGACATGTTTGAATATCAGTCTAAAAATATGGCAAAATCATTGTTAAAACAGGTTGACATGTTTGAATATCAGTCTAAAAATATGGCAAAATCATTGTTAAAACAGTTTGACATGTTTGAATATCAGTCTAAAAATATGGCAAAATCATTGTTAAAACAGTTTGACATGTTTGAATATCAGTCTAAAAATATGGCAAAATCATTGTTAAAACAGGTTGACATGTTTGAATATCAGCCTAAAAATATGGCAAAATCATTGTTAAAACAGGTTGACATGTTTGAATATCAGCCTAAAAATATGGCAAAATCATTGTTAAAACAGGTTGACATGTTTGAATATCAGCCTAATAATATGGCAAAATCATTGTTAAAACAGGTTGACATGTTTGAATATCAGTCTAAAAATATGGCAAAATCATTGTTAAAACAGGTTGACATGTTTGAATATCAGTCTAAAAATATGGCAAAATCATTGTTAAAACAGGTTGACATGTTTGAATATCAGTCTAAAAATATGGCAAAATCATTGTTAAAACAGGTTGACATGTTTGGATATCAGCCTAAAAATATGGCAAAATCATTGTTAAAACAGTTTGACATGTTTGAATATCAGCCTAAAAATATGGCAAAATCATTGTTAAAACAGGTTGACATGTTTGGATATCAGCCTAAAAATATGGCAAAATCATTGTTAAAACAGTTTGACATGTTTGGATATCAGCCTAAAAATATGGCAAAATCATTGTTAAAACAGGTTGACATGTTTGGATATCAGCCTAAAAATATGGCAAAATCATTGTTAAAACAGTTTGACATGTTTGAATATCAGTCTAAAAATATGGCAAAATCATTGTTAAAACAGGTTGACATGTTTGGATATCAGCCTAAAAATATGGCAAAATCATTGTTTGGAATACTGACTGACATGATATAGGCATGGTTTGGAAAATTGACTGGCATGATATAGGCAAGGTTTGGAAAACTGACTGGCATGATATAAGCAAGGTTTAGAAAACTGACTGGCATGATATAAGCAAGGTTTGGAAAACTGACTGGCATGGTATATGCAATGTTTGGAAAACTGACTGGCATGATATAAGGTTTAGAAAACTAACTGGCATGGTATATGCAGTGTTTGGAAAACTGACTGGCATGATATAATCAAGGTTTGGAAAACTGGCATGATATAGACATGGTTTGGAAAACTGACTGGCATGATATGGACAAAGTTTTGAGAACTGACTGGCATGATAAAGACAAGGTTTGGAAAACTGACTGGCATGATATAAGCAAGGTTTGGAAAACTGACTGGCATGGTATATGCAATGTTTGGAAAACTGACTGGCATGATATAAGCAAGGTTTAGAAAACTGACTGGCATGGTATATGCAGTGTTTGGAAAACTGACTGGCATGATAAAGACAAGGTTTGGAAAACTGACTGGCATGATATAGACAAGGTTTGGAAAACTGACTGGCATGATACAGACAAGGTTTGGAGAACTGACTGATAAGTGTTGTACTTGGGTGGTTATGCAGATGTTATTTGAAAAGGGTAAAACAACAGATGCATACTCACATGATTTTAAATTTGATTGACCCAGCCTAAAATGTTGCCATAAGGCTCATAAGGATAACTTGTAAGTTAACACAATAAAATATGTTCCTGACAAACGTGCAAAATTAGTGTACAAAATACTCACAAAAAAGGCAAAGACTAAAGCACAGGTTGGAACAGTGCAATTCCCTTATATTTTTTTCCTTGGCTTTCTATGAAATATGTGTGCTGGTTTTGCACAAAATTTACGTTTTCCAAGCACTGTTTTCTTTGTCAAGCAGCTTCTAATAGTTATACTCAATGACTAGATTGGTGCAAAAATAATGCCAATTTATGGAAAGCAGCAATGTAACTCTTGTAATAAAAGACAAAGTAAACCATTATTCTTGTTTAAGAGTATTGAATCAAATATGATCATTACTTCACAGAAATTAAACTTACTGTATATACTCATGTATAAGCTCGTTCGCGTATAAGCCGACCCCTCAAACCAAATAGGTATAAACACTGAAAACTGCATGACCTGCATATTAGCTGAACCACAACTCTGAGACATCACAAGATGCACGAGGTCAGTTCTCAATGCATTTATTTAGGTTAGGTTATATTTCAAAAAATTACATGTACTACTGTCTCTAACTTGGCATGTATAATTATAAAAAAGAAATATAAACTTATTTGAAAAGTCGTTTAATTTTCTGTTTTCTTATTGTTCCTGTCTAATTCAGATATGTGTATTACTTGACAATGACAACAATTGAGCTTTTGCGGGTTGCTGTAACATTACCTCATCCTTTTGACTCACTTATTGTATTTCTATGCATTATTGCATTGGACATTTTATATCAGTGCACCAGTATTTATATTTATGGTTTTACTTGAAATTGTAAATACCAGACTCCTTAAAATGTGATCCCAGCATGACAACACAGCGAATAACCATACGGTTTGATTAAATGTTTGTAATTAGGCTATTGGATGTATTTTCATAATGGCATCACCGCATGTATATTGTAGGTTTGAACATGTGTTGAACAAAGTACATTCCGCTGAATGAAGTACATCCCTTGAAGTCGAATCATGGGCATCACTGCTAACTTTTACAATAACTCCAAATTACAATTATGAAGTTTGAGAAAAACCGGTAATGCTTCAAAAATTATAATACTGTAAAAGCCGAGTTGTAGTTTGCTTTGATGTAGGTGACCTTACACCCACCATACCTGTCATTTCTCATGCTGGAGGGAGAAAAAATAAAATCCCGATTTTTGGGGTTGTTCCATGCTTACCTCCCCTCCCCCCTTTTCATAATATCTCCCAAATTTTGCAGAGAACTATCACTTATTATAATATGTCTTCGATTTTCATTTCTCATTTTAAAAAAAGTCCTACATAAATAGATACAGCATATGCAATCCATGAAAGCCATGGTCTGTTGAATCACCTATAAATATTGTTGTGACAAAATAATTACTATAAAGAATTTGCTTCTTCACTAAATAGAATGTTAAGTTTAAACATTATTCACGTAACTTATGATTTTTTTTTACCACTACAAAAATACAGAAAATAAATCAGAACAAAAAAACCTACAACAATAAAACTGTAGACAATTTCAATCCCAAGAATGATCACTACAAAACTGCTGTAACTCCATATGCTATAGTGTCATTCCCACCAAAGAAACTTACATTAGTGAACACCTTGCATATCTATCTATCTATCTATCTATCTATCTATCTATCTATCTATCTATCTATCTATGTATATATATATATGAATGAAAGTGTGTATGTGTGTTAAATATACATACCAATTCTGATAACATTTCTTGTGGCCAGTTATTTATTAGACCAATAGCATCTCCAAAACCTGCAAAATAAAGTGTTCATCACTCTGAAAAATATGCAAACTGACTTGATTTAAAAATTTAAAAAAAACTGACAGCAAGAGAAAATTTTTGAAAGAAAATGAAGTAAGGGTGAAAGGATAAAATACATTTTCAATTTGATATATTAACACCTATATCTGTTTATATCAATCTATATATCTATGTAAGTAAATCATCATTAATCAGTGTGATTTTGTACATTTTATCCATATGAAATAAATGCTTTATTGTAATCTGGTTTGCCAAGTTATAAGTGAGGAATAAAATGGACCAGCACTGACAAAGAAAAATAGGATGAACCAGAATGGAACCAAAAATGAGTCCAATTATATTATGAATGCTTAATATTTTATATTTTTTTCGTAACATGGGGCAACTTTATGCCAAATGAAAATTTAAATAGTGGAACCCGATTGTTTTCCAAACTGGAATACTCAATGATTAACCACTATGAAAAAAGATCAAGCAGCTTTTGGAATACTCAATGATTAACCACTATGAAAAAAGATCAAGCAGCTTTTGGAATACTCAATGATTAACCAATATGAAAAAAGATCAAGCAGCTTTTGGAATACTCAATGATTAACCACTATGAAAAAAGATCAAGCAGCTTTTGGAATACTCAATGATTAACCACTATGAAAAAAGATCAAGCAGCTTTTGGAATACTCAATGATTAACCACTTTGAAAAAAGATCAAGCAGCTTTTGGAATACTCAATGATTAACCACTATGAAAAAAGATCAAGCAGCTTTTTGCCTTATTTTGTATTATATTGTGCAATTTTAGCTCTACAAACACAAAAACAAAAACAGTATTTAAATATATATTTTGCTCATGTTGTTGTGTTAAGAATTGTTCTTTATATGAGTTAACCACCTTTAAAGCAGGATCACAAGATCTCACAAGCACTTGCCACATTTCTATCTTATTATATTGTACATTATGCTGCTTATATATTAATCTGTGTGTGTGCATGTGTAGTTCATTGTCAATTTTTTTTTTTAACAAGTCCTTTATTTATTCTTATTTGGATCAACAGAAGTCCTGAATACTAAAACTAGTTATTTTAGGGCTTTGGATGTATTTGCATAATATTTCAGTGTCTAAGGTAAATTTGAACTTAAGAGTAGAATCTAATGAAATGCTGAGAATAGCTATAAAGCTTTAGAGGCTCAAATTCCAAGATAAAATTTTCAACTTTATTAACTTAGAGAAAAACTCCACTTTTATAGAACCAGTATGAGAATGTACTTTTTCAAAACTGTAATAGTGCTCTTCTTTTTAAAGTCATCATAGAGAGAAATATAGTCAATTACTAAACATGTGACTCATATTTTATAAGAACATCAGTAACACTGTTTAGAATAGCAGTGTGACCCATAGATTGTAAGTACATCAATAACACTGTTTAGAATGGTAGTGTGACTCATAGATTATAAGTACATTAGTAACACTTTAGAATGGCAGTGTGACTCATAGATTATAATTACATTAGTAACACTGTTTAGAATGGCAATGTGACTCATAGATTATAAGTACATTAGTAACACTTTTTAGAATGGCAGTGTGACTCATAGATTATAAGTACATTAGTAACATTGTTTAGAATGGCAGTGTGACTCATAGATTATAAGTGCATTAGTAACACTGTTTAGAATGGCAGTGTGACTCATAGATTATAAGAAAATCATTAACACTGTTTAGAATGGCAGTGACTCAGATTATAAGTACATCAGCAACACTGTTTAGAATGGCAGCATGACTCATAGATTATAAGTACATCAGTAACACTAAATAGAATGGCAGTGTGACTCAGATTATAAGTACATCTGTAACACTGTTTAGAATGGCAGTGTGACTCAGATTATAAGTACATCTGTAACACTGTTTAGAATGGCAGTGTGACTCACCGATTGTAAGTACATCAGCAACACTGTTTAGAATGGCAGTGACTCAAAGATTGTAAGTACATCAGTAACACTGTTTAGAATGGCAGTGTGACTCATAGATTATAATTACATCATTTTGATGACATAAATCTTATTTTGTCCCTTATTATTCTAAAGAAATGAGTTATGATGGATGCAAGTCATCTCAGTATAGTCTTGGATTCATGGACTGCTATTATTTTATAAATGGGTGATAAACTAAATTTAATGTTTTACCAACAAAGCTTTATTAAAACACCATCATGATTTTTCCAAAATTCGATTCTTTTACCTCTTGAGACAAAATGTTTACCAAAGTAAAAAATTAGACAACAAACTTTATGAATGCTAAATTAAATTTCTTTAGGTAAATTTTCCAATAACCTAGTTTTCTATGAGTTACCTAAGATACCCTGCAATATATATATATATATATATATATATATATATATATATATATATATATATATATATATATATATGGGTCAAACTAGGCTTGAATTTGAGGGAGAAGTGTTTCTGTTCTCTTATTTGAATTATGCATTTTATTTCTCAGTATACATAACTGCATTTAACATTGATTTTAAGCAATATTTTATTTTCAGATAGTTGTATGTACATTATTAAAAAAAGTTGTACTTGCATAACAATTATCATATTTATATACCATGTATTATGGATATATGACTTTAAAAAAGCACTTTAGAAACTGTGCCTTATAAAAAAATTAACTGACAGGCTTAACTATATTACAGTATTGTAAATGCATGTATGTAATAACTGCCCCTAAACAAAATTTTTATATTTTACTTTACGAAAGTTTGTTAACAAATGGCAGGTGAAAAAAGTTCTTGTAGCTTGTCATCACGCTGTTTTTCAAGAGTTCAAAGTTCAGCGATTTTGACCTTAACACTTTTGCTCAGACTAGTTGTCATGATAAAGAAAAGTTTCCTATGGGACTTTTAAGGCCTTGTCATCAGCAGCAGCTGTCATTTTCTCAATGTCTTTTACAGTATGTCTTTTTCTTCACCCACTAACATAACAAAAAAAATTATCAAGCGAAACATAAGAGCATGCATCATACAATACATTTTCATTTCAATAGACTGAATATATGATTGATAAAACAAGCAGCAACCTGCTGGTTGATTTTGCTCGATCAACGCCATTTGTATGTAGTATCCATGTGACGGAGGCGCTTTACTTGAGGAAGTTGATGGTTTCAAGTGTCTAGTGTATCTAAAACAAATTGTCATGTGACTTCTTGTGGTGTACACAACTCACATGACTTTCATGATGGCCGACACAGGTTATGTCTGCAAGTTTGCCTGTCTTTTAATTATGTTGAATTCTTTTCATCTGACCAGTTCGTTCAGTTGGCCAGTGCCATACAAGTAAGTTAGTAATATTAGTCAAGTTTTTCACGAAGGCGTTTCAGTTGCTTCATAGGACCAAGTACAGGGGTAGTTCAGTGGATTGGGTTGGAACCAAAAACTTGCTTTACCTGTTAATTGTTGAAAAATAGTTTTATTCGGGCAATTTGAATTTAAATACTTTTGCACACAATATTTCAGAAAGATTTGAGCCCACGTCATAACAGTCCTATACGTGAAGTTATTATTTATGTCACTTACGATTCTGCTGAACTGTGATTAAAAATAAATGATAAATGACCTGTCATATCTGTCTCAATGATCACCTGTATATACCTGCCACGTGGACTCAACGGGTCATTCAGAATCCTCCCCCACCAGCAGATTTCTTTTATAAAAGCAACATATTAGTCCAATAATGTAAGACACTGACCTTGATATCTATAATGGAAAAGGGCCACAATTAATACATATATAAGTAGTGTTGTGTGGGTAGATGAATAGGCCAATAAAACAGCGCCTTATCTGTGATGATGTTCATTCTCTGGTTAGAAGCTGATATCACCTATTCATTATAAGCTTCATTTATTTGCTGCCAATTTTGGCTGCACACATCAATGTATATTTTATACATTTACCATCGGCTGAAGGTTTCTTTTGATGATATGTACAGGAGCAAATCCTATGTTTGGTGACTTGTAAATCCATGTGGAATAGCACAACCATCTGTCCTGTGGCCATTATGAATTTCTCTTGATGTGGCTGTTGCTAATTACCAGTGTGTCTATAGTGTATGCAGGATTGTTCCGGAATGATTTGCATGCGGAAAAAAGAACATGTGACAACAATAGACCCCCATATCATACATCATATCATATCAGAATCAATACAGATGCAGACTTGTGGGGTTGATTTATTGGAATAACAGGCCAGATTTTCAAGAATATCCAGAGGTCATGGAAACTTTATAACTCATATTTGGACGCAATTTTGTTTATCTGGGATGCTGAAAATACCTTATACAGGAATCCTCCGTACGCACCAATTTGCTGGATGGCAAATTCAAGGGCTTGCTGGTCCCACTTCAGCCACCTGTTAAGTGGAAAATGTGTTGATCAATTGATCATTTTAGCTGTGCTGATATTTATAATCAGAAAATTCAGTGTCTGAAAGACCCCCTGATGTATATGTTGTCATTGTAAGAGTACATCTGAAGTACATGACCCAAAAGCTTGGCAGCAAGTCCAAAGACTCGACTAGCTGAAGAGTGGTGAGAAAATGTGCTGATCTTTACATTGAATAATTTCAGAGGCAGAATGACCCATTGATGTATCAAATGAGCAACTTTAGTTTTATTATTATGTTTGTTTCTAAGTGTAGCCAAATAAATAGTGCAGTTGACCTCAAAGTCATGACATGTTGAGAGTTAGACAAAATGCTGTTTTCAATTTTGGATAAGAATTTAGGGGTTAAATGACAAAATTACAAAGATTCTAATGAAATTAAAGAGTGCTTGAAGTCACATGGAACAATATGTGTGATGCCTAACTTAGGGCTTGGGATAAGACATTTCCTTGGCCTGATATGATTTACTCTCACTCTGTTGGACAAAAAACAAGGGCTACATGTAAGTGCTGTAAAGAAGTTAGAAAATTAAACTCTATGGCAACCACTGTTTCTACTCATCAGGAAATATAGCCATTTCAGGTATGCCCAATTTTCTTCTGGTAGAGGACTGCAACTTTTTCTGGTTGTTTTCCCTAAATATGAGTCCTGAACCCCTAGTTTTAAATTCCTAGTTCTTTAGAAATTACTCATTCTTGCAATTAACATTTGGACAAATTTATTATTATTGTTGTGTTCAGTATTTCATTTGGATGGAATTGCTTATTCAAAATATTATTCACTGGAAATACATAATATTCTTGAACTTGAATTTGGATTTCAGACAAGAACTTATTTAGATTATATTATATATTGGAACTTATTTGTAATAGCACTGGAATTGTTTTGGAACTTATTTGTAATACCACTGGAATTCATTTGGAACTTATTTGTAATAACATTGGAATTCATTTGGAACTTATTTGTAATACCATTGAAATTCATTTGGAACTTATTTGTAATATCACTGGAATTCATTTGGAACTTATTTACCATTGGAATTAATTTTGAACTTATTTGTAATATCACTGGAATTCATTTGGAATTTATTTTTAATACTACTGGAATTCATTTAGAACTTATTTGTAATATCACTGGAATTAATTTTGAACTTATTTAATAATAAAAATAATAATAATGAGGACTTTGTATAGCACCGAATCTTTCGGAGCTCTAAGCGCTTTACAACATCTATATTGATATGACCACACTACAGAAAAACAAATGACAAAAATAATGAAATTTCAGCATATAAGATACAAAACATTCTTAGGTCTTAGGTTTGTCCCTGCAGTCAAAACAGGTGAGTTTTAAGAGCACTCTTCAAAGGGACCGCTGTGTCTTTGTGTCTAATTTCAATTGGCAATTCGTTCCATGTCGCCGGGCCCTGGTATGCAAAAGAACATTGTCCATATGACTTCGTTTTCACAGTGGGAACAATGAGTATACGATTGTCAGAAGAAGAGCATAAGTATCTAGCTGGTGTATACACATGGGTGAGGCTGGATAGGTATGTTGGACTGGAGTCTGTCAGTGAAACATAGCACAGAGAACAGATTTTGTGTTTGATTCTGTATCGAATTGATAACCAGTGTAGGGTACAGAGCAATGGTGAGGTGTGCTCTGATCGAGGTACTCTAAAGATGATCCGTGCAGCTGTGTTTTGAACTTTTTGAAGTTTCTGGAGTAAATATTGTGATGACCCAGACAGAATTGAGTTACAATAGTCCAGTCTTGAAAGTACTAATGAACACACAAGTGTTTTAGTGGCATCAACTGAATTAACTTTGAACTTATTTGTTGTTGTTGTTGTTTTAGGATTTAACGCCATTTTTTGGACATTTGAGACCATTTGAAGCCTATGGACATTTGAGGTAATTTGAAGTCTATCGACATTTGAGATTATTTCAAGCAGAGCCTATCAACATTTGAGATCATTTCAAACCTATCGACATTTAAGATCATTTCAAGGCTATGGACATTTGAGATCATTTCAAGCCAGTTGACATTTAAGATGATTTGAAGCCTCTTGACATTTGAGATACATGTAATTGGAAGCCTCTTGACATTTGAGACCATTTGAAGCCTATGGACATTTGAGCTCATTTGAAGCCTATGGAAATTTGAGATCATCTGAAGCCTATCCATTTGATATACATATGATAGTACTTGTTAACAGTTTTCTCTCTTGTAGATTTAGATGTATATTTAACATGATAGGTATTTGTTTCAGCTTTTTAAGAAAGGATTATGATGATACTTAGTAATAATAATAATAATAATAATAATAATAATAATAATAATAATAAAACCAATAATTATAATAATAATAATAGATATATAAGAATAAAATTAAAATAAATTGAATTAAGAAGATGCAAGTAATAATAATAATAATAATAATAATGATAATAATAATAATAATACCAATAATAATTATAATAATATAAAATATATAGGAATAAAATTAAAATAAATTGAAGAAGATAAAAGTAATAATAATAATAATAATAATGATAATAAAAATAATAATAATGATAATAATAATAATAATAATAAATATATAGGAATAAAATTAAAATAAATTGAATTAAGAAGATACAAAAAGTTGAAGTACAATAATTGTTACAAATTTTGAATGATTTATAAAAGTAATATGGGAAATAAACTCAAAATTAGGATGATTTTAGGACTGATCTAAATGCTAACCGCTTTATTAATTTATAATGCAAAATAGGATCTTGAAATAAAACTATCATGTCAATAGTTTGCAATTACTAACAGTATTTAATGTAATGGAGACTAATCAATTTGTATATATTTACCATAATAAGTATTTATTGCTGGAATGTGAATTTGTCAGGGCAGTTCTTCAAAAGCTTACGTATAGCTATATCTGTTAACTTTGTATTAAGCTCAAACGGTTTTGTGTATTTTAAGAAAGACTATGAAGTGAAAGTAATATTTTTAATTTTTAATTTATTGCTTTTGGGTAATAGTTTTATTTTTGTTCTTGTCAACTGTATGTCTTTAAATGATTTTATTTTATTTTATTTCTTTGAAAGAGTGGATGGAAAAAGCATATGGATATTTAAGCTTGTAACATGATTTGTTGCCCTCAAGCATTATTACTAATCAAACATTACAATATAACCTGTGTTATAGCACTCATTAGACCTAAATGAAATCATTGTCAAGAGATATTGAATAGTTTATGAACACAACATATGACATCAATGAAGTCACAACAAAAAATTAACACAGCTTAATAGTTACACACTGTGCATTTTGTGTCATCACTAAATAATATAATTATGTTTTCTTATATTATTCATTTTTATTTCTAGATATTAGGAGATGTTTTATTATTTATCACACAATAGTAAGAAACCTATTTTGGTTTTATTTCGTTGTAAATATAGTTGTCATTAGTCATCGCCTTCATTGAATGTGTTGTTTTTACAGACGATTTTCTGAGAGACCACCAACCAATCCATATTGTCAAGCTGGATTAATTGGGTTTTGTCCGACGGGTGAGGTGCCAAACTCTATGCCAAAATTCAATCCGGAAGATAGAGTGGAGGTTTGGGCTCTGAAAGCTCCGGTGTGGGAGTTTAAATTTGGAGACTTGTTAGAGAAATTTGTAAGTGAAGTATAGATAGTTTTTACTCTCAAAACAAGAACCAATCAGCTCTTCAGATTTCTGATAGTATGTTAATTAAATCCCAATATGCTCTGAGAATTTTATTGAAACTTGCTCTAATAAATTATTGGTATACATGCATGGTATGTCTTTACATCATTTCTTTGACTTATTTATTAATTTATTTGACAAAAGGGGTATTTAGAAAAATCAAAGTGTTAGAAGACTGCTCCAGTTGTCTAAGTGGTTAGCACATCCACCTCAGATGTTGGAGGTTGTGGGTTTGAACCCTGGCCGAGTCAAACCAAAGACTTATAAAAATGGTACATGCAGTGGTCTTGCTTGACATTCATAATTAAGTGTTTAGTATTAGGACTAGTCCACCTGGTGTCAGGATAATGTCACTGGGCCTCGCACTATGTCTTCATGTCCCACCCAGTCACTAGGTTGACCTGTCCTAACGCTAACCTCTTAAAGTTGAGCACAAAGCAAGGCAGCTGTCAATACCATTTTTATAAGTCTTTAGTCTGACTTGGCCAGGGTTTGAACCCATGACCTCCCACATCCATGGCAGATGCTCAAACCAATAGGCCACTGGAGCGGTCCTATATGTATTACAGTCTATGCTGTAAGTGTGGGGATATGTTGCATGTACTAGCTTATAAGTAGAATCAAACTGCAAACAACATAGAATCCGATCTGACAGAACAAAATGCATTTACTGATCAGGAAGGGTCTATGCTGTTTGTTCTACTGATTATTTGTAACAAACTGCACCGACCTGGTTCTGCTGGTGCTTATACAACAGCAGAAATGTTTTGTCCAAGTCTTCATGTATCTTGATTTTAAGGTAACGTGGACTATTTTTTGTGTGGCTACAGTCAGAAATTACCACAACGATGGAAGCTAAAGTTCTGATGTACTCGTATAATAACCACATGTATATATCGGGGTCTTTCTGCCTCTGAATTCAGTCATTGTAAATATCAGCACATTTTCCCACTCAAGCTGCTAGTCGAAATCTTTGAACTTGCCACCCAGATATTGCATCGTGTTCTTTTATTGTACTCTTCTTATAAATACAGCTGGCACATCTGGGGGTATTTTAACCACTGAATTCTGTCATTGTAAATATCAGCACAGCTAAAATGATCAAACAATCAATACATTCTGCAATAATAATAATAATAATAATAATGAGGACTTTGTATAGTGCCTAATCTTTAAAAGCTTTAAGCGCTTTACAACATTTATAATGATATTTTATTACCACAAAAAAAACAAAAAAATAAACACCTTGAAATTGGAAAACAAAAATCCTGGAAAAAAATTAAGGTAGGAAACATTTTTAGGTCTTTAAGTTGTTCTTGCAGTCAAAAAAGATGAGTTTTAAGAGCACTCTTGATAAGCATAAATGTGTCTTTGTGTCTAATTTTGATGGGCAATTCATTCTTTGCATGCATATGGAGGACTCCTGCATGAGTGATTTTGTGCATCCCAGATAAAAATTTGCATCCAAATATACATAGTTAAGTGTTTCTGGGACCTCTTGGACTTTTGGATTCCTTCAAAATTTGCCAAAGAGAGGAAACTATATTTAAGCCATGAAATTTTGTTTCCTATCTCTTCAATTTCCAATTTTATCTTTCAGCATATAATGCATGATGCAATGGCCTTCAACAACCTGAACACTGGGCAGAATTACACAATGGAGTGGTATGAACTCTTTCAACTGTTTAACTGCACATTTCCCCATCTGTTGCAAAATGACACTCTTCTGTGGTGCAATCAGGGAGCTGCATGCATTTATGATGGTGTGGATGACCTGCACTGGTCACAGAATGGCACTCTAGTCAAAGTAGCAGAAATTACAGGTATAGAAATGAAAGTAATTAAATATACATGAAAAAGTACTAGGAATGTAATAAGGACCATTCAATTTTCAGTGGGGAGGGGGATATGGGTGGACCAGAGATTTACATTCCAACCATCAACCAGAATATTTTGTATTTTTGTCTCAAGATAATTTTTTGTTTTAACCAATAAGTTTGAAATCTATTTGATCATTATTTAAAGTATAAATATAATTAGTAATGAATGACTATTTTATTTTGAATACCCTTGTTCTAATCTGTCATACACTTACTGAAATCTAATGAGAACAATATCCAAAGCAATTATTCTTGAATTTGAGCTTTAAATTCAGCTTAATGGATTTTCTGTGGATTTAAACACATGAAGCTTTTGTCATTCAAAGTTTTTTACACTAATAACTGTTTTAGCTCGTCGGTGTGATATGTTTGTTTATTTTCTTTGTTTTCTTATAAGAGCATTAATGCAAAGGAGACAACATATAAATAACACGGCCCTCCTGGATGAGTTGCTTCCCTTAGACTATTGGTTTCCAAAAGATTTCTAACATGGAGCAAGGTTTGGTTGTTCATTGGAAACATAGAACTTTCATTAAACCTAAAACAATTTTAAACTTAATAAGTTTTAATATGCCAATATTTTTTTCTCCAGGATTTCTTTGTAGTGTAGTTGGGAACTGGCATCGAAATGCATTATGCTCAATTATCGATACACATGCAATGATATAAAATAAACTGTATAATGAATACAAACTACAGAAAAATGCAAATATAAAGAAAAAGACAACAGAAGAATTTCAGCGAAAAAAATACTTGAATAATTTTAATACTCTCCAGAAAATCAAAGTATACATTGTGATTTGAATTGAGAGTTTAGTGTTGCTACATTCATGACTATAAATATTCTTTAGTATAATATTATGTCTTGCTTTGAAAATGGATTGGACTCTAGTGTTAGTTTACTAAATCAAATTGTAATGAATTGGTTTTGTTCATTTGCACGATTTTTGCGACGAGCTAGTAGTACAACTGATCCAAAACTAGGTTGTAATGTTACCATGGCGACAATGTGATGATTAGAGCCAATTTACAGGCAGGCTTATATTTATGTCAACTCATCATTTCATGCAATTATTGTTCTCCTGTTGTGTTCCATTTAATAATAGCTTTTACGTCAGTTACAATGGTGGTCTGCAGGAAAAAATCCCATTTAACAGAGACAACACAAGTATGGTGATGTTTAATAATATTTTAATCAATCTATGGACCTTTGCAGATCACACAGGTAGATTCAAATATGTGAAATTATTAAGTTTGACGAGCACCCATAAATAAAAATCAGTTGTGGATATCTGTCAGATCAGTAGATGGTTCTGTATTGTTTACCAGGCCAGGGAGATGTTTATTCCTCATCCACTATTGTGGATATAGCATGGTAAGATCAACATGTTTGGCAGTAATTGCCATGCATTTCCATTGTTCCTTGGTTACAAAATTTAGCCTGGAATGTGCTGTGGACATATTTAGACTCTTTAAAAGGCTCTGACCAATGACAAATAATACCAAAAAGTAAAATGAAAAAGTTCTTCAAAAATTGTGCATGATTACCTTGACAAACGTGTAATGTTACCAGTACTTACATATGTACTTACTTCTCTTTGAATGTGTATTACATCAAGGTTAAATTCTGAAATATACACTATATAGATAGTCCACCATGCGACTTTGTGCATTGATGTCAGTTATTGAGTGCAATATCCATCTACTGAAAGTAGGTACGTGTGAATTATATTGACAAATACAAGTGACTGCTTTGTGAGAAAATAAGTTGGTGGTACATTTGTTTTCTGTTAACACATTTTAATTGAAAGGCTTTATGCACAACATATGTAGTAAAATACGTATACAGTAGATCAACCCTTCTGCCAAATATCAAAGTCTCTTAAGATGGTGGTAAGTTATGACAGATTCTCAAAGAAGATTAGATTTTTTATAATTTAGAAATGTTATATCCAAATTTATTATTTATTTTTCACTGTTGATGTACATGTCTGTAATGTACATGTCAGTGACATTGGACTGACACACATTAAACACTTTAGTCTTTGTTCTTTATGGCCAGCATAGGAATTTTTTGTATTTTATTTGTTTCTATGTTTTTCATTGACGTGTAAATGCTCAGAAAGAAAATCAGACGTGTCACTGAGCTATTCTCAGTTTTTCAATGCTCAGTAAGAATGGTAGCTTGAAGATAATTCTAAATAATTTGCTAAAATACAATCAATCAACTAGAAAACTGTGATTTTAACCAGTTATTTAAATAATCATTATTTTTTACCTGGCTTCAATGCATTAGTTGATAAAAAGGTTATATTTGAACCAATTTTCTCTGATGGACCAGAAAAGGAAAATGTGGCAATTAAACTTTACAAAAAGGAATTTTATAGCAAAGGCTTTGAAATATATTTGAAGTATATAATAAATAGAACTTTGGCACTGCAAATTAAACTTTAAACTTATAAGAGAAAAAATGTTTTATCCCAGAACATAAAGACATTTTTAGGATCATCAATAAATCTGTTAATTTGAAATCTGGACTCATAAATCAGGTGGCCTCCCATCCAGTGATATTTGAAGGCAGGTTTTATACCTCTTTTTCAGTCGTATTTACTTAAAAATGTACAACCATTACAATCAAATGTAATGCATTTCAGGAGAAATTTTTAATAACTTTGCATTGTGGGCTCTCAATGACAACAAAACTGGAATCTACTATGAAACCTGGACAGTAGAGGAAGAACCTGGTAAACTATACAATCTATTGAACTATTATGTATATATGTGTGTGTGTTTGTTTGTGTACACTCATTCACGCATGTGTGTAGTATGTGAAATTAGACCACCTCACAATAAATACAGATTTCAACCAGTTCAATTGATGGCTTTATTTAGAGGATCGATCTATATAGTACAAGTCACACGAGTCAGGTATGCGCATTTAATCATTTAAAATTAAATATAAAATATTCTTTTCAAATTTAACATTAATTTTTATGCACCCATGTCTATTCAATCATACTCTGCACCTTTTACTGTCACCAAGAAACTTCCAGGTGAACATTATATATTACTGTGGACATTTACAATGGTGGCCATGTACTTAATTGGGGTCAAAATAAGCGCATGTCGAGTGGAATCATCACAGTCGAGGGTAGTATGAAATTTGTTTATCAATATGTGTAGCTTTCATTGTGGTGTCACAACTCGTGACTTTAAATGTAGAATGGGCTGGATCAAACCGTTAGGTTCATTTTGTCCAAAAATGTCTATGTACTTCAACATTGATTTTGCTATATGCAGCTCTCAGGAATATGGATGTATACAAATTCAAATGAAATGAATACTTGACACATAAGGGTATGTAGACTACAATTCTAACAATTGGCACACAATACAGAAATAGTTGTTGAATGCCTACATGACCCATGTGACTTTTACTATAGCATAGAATGAGACATATCTGCAGGGATAAAACATTATGGTTTGATAGTAAAGGGACAATATTTTGGAAATATAGTTTTCTACGGTACACATAACTTAAGTGATATTTTGATACTTTTGACAATAATTTAAATCTTCAATGAATATTTCTGATTTTACTAATCTATTGTTTTTTAATTAAATTGGATAGATATTTGATACTCAAAACATAAGAATATAAATGTAGAAAACATTTAAGATTCTCAGTCTTTATTACAAGAGAAAGAAAATTTATTTTAATTGAAGATAAATCCTGTTAACATTTTGACTGAAAGACAACGATACTTGGTTTATTTGCTTATTTATTTGTTTGTTTGTTTGTCTCAATAATGGACAGATATGTGCAGGTTTATCCACTTTACAGACAAGCCAATGGCAGTTGTAATCTCTATTGCCAAGATTCAAATTTATTGTTAAACAATTTTAAATACTTCTACTAAGTGTTATTTTATTCTTGTATAAGCGTCTATCCAATTACAAATATAAATAATTTTATGTACTTGTTTTTATCAGATAATGTGATTTATACAAAGTGTCACAGGATCATCTAATTTTTTATGTACTTGTTTTTATCAGATAATGTGATTTATACAAAGTGTCACAGGATCATCTAATTTTTTATGTACTTGTTTTTATCAGATAATGTGATTTATACAAAGTGTCACAGGATCATCTAATTTTTTATGTACATGTTTTTATCAGATAATGTGATTTATACAAAGTGTCACAGGATCATCTAATTTTTTATGTACATGTTTTTATCAGATAATGTGATTTATACAAAGTGTCACAGGATCATCTAATTTTTTATGTACATGTTTTTATCAGATAATGTGATTTATACAAAGTGTCACAGGATCATCTAATTTTTTTGTTTCCATATTATACATGTTTAATATAGGTAATTTGGTAAGTGTCTAATGTCTGAGAAATCCAAATGCATTACTAATGTCAGAACAATTTCACTAAACCTGTAATAATTAATAAATAAATCAATGGCTTTTCTCCTTTGGTAAATAGATTCAGGAAAGATAAAAATGATTAATTTAATTCCATAATTTCAGTAGAATTGAGACCTTGTTTATAATCCTCCATTTGACAATTTCTTTTCCAGGTGGAAAGATGTGGTTTGATTCTTATGACTGTGCCAGCTTTGTGTTAAGAGCATTTGATGAACTGTACAAACTCGGAGCAAAGTTTAATCACAGCGTTCATCTAAATTACACCCGTATTCATCTGTACAGCCATGAACCACAGTATCTTGGTAACGCGAGTGTTGTTTTTGGTCCTGGAGCCAATAAAACACTTGTCAAGGATATTAATCAATTTTATGCAAAATTTCAGTCCCACCAATCCATGAAGGATTTAATAGAACATTTAATAGAAGCTTATGAAGAAATTTTTAAAGATGGAAAATTCTACTTTTTCTTTAATTTTGAGTACTGGTTCTTGCCAATGAAATCACCCTACATGAAACTTACCTACTATGAAATTCCTTTACCAGGCAAAAATGAGACAGATTTGTCTCACAGAGAGAAGAAACCTGTCTCACATTATGATGACAAAACTGGTGTATCACATGTCATTAGTAAACAGGTTTTACAGGAACATTTGTCTAGTTCAAATGAGGATAAGAATACACTCCATTTCAAGAAACATGATGGTCACTAAATATTGAATAACAAAAAATCGTTTATATCGGGTTGAATTGAATTCAATTGTCACATATCAGATATGATTTCTGAGTATAATGGCTTTCATTAGTCAGTTATTTCCCATTGCCACAAGAAAAAAAATCCTGTTATCAGAGAGTAAATGTTATCCCCAATCTGATTTTCTCCAATGGAATCAAATATAAAACCATTGTTATCTTATGTAAAAAAAATTCTCTTAGATTAACCTTTGATCCCTCTCATAACCATTTTTATTTAGTGTAAAATATATTAAAGCTGTTTTATACCAGGTGGTGGGATAGTTAAGCCCAATTTCTCCCTCCCTCTCCCTAAAATTATCTTGACCATTTGGGTGTGGGTGTGTGGAGACTACTCTGTAGAGTTTATTATCCTCTGGACAAAGTTTTTTTTAAATATTCACACCACCCCTTCCCTACTTCAAGTACATTCATTCTTTTGACCAAAGTACTTTGTACACAACTAAATAAATGATCCTCCCATGATTCTGGACTACACCTGAAAATAATGTACTGAGTAATTCTCAAGTTTTGAAAGGAACAATAACACTTTCAACACCTATGAGATTTGCATGTCTTTCTAGGTGTGTTACCAAATTTGAGATCAATCGAGTAGATATCCTTGATTCATCGTTAGCACACTTGATATTTGATATGGGCTTGCTTAAAGGTTTCAGAAGCCCACAAAAACAAACTCTGCATTATAGCCAAATGTTATAACGTAAAAATAATAGTTGATTCAGTTATAATTATGCCAAAGTTGGAAAATATAATCTGTGCAGCTTTCAACTACAAATTGGCCAACACTAAAATATTTAGTTTATTCATGTACATCAGTATGCAAAAATAATTTCATTGAAAAGGTTAATTTGTGTATGTGTATGCATTTATTCGACATGAGTAGAATTTCCAGGGCAGAGAAATTCAGCAGTGGGAAGAATATTCCCACAGAAATGTTTGCCCAGGAGAAAGTAAACTCTATACCAGAGGGGTCAGTGCAGGTTACAAGAAAACTTATTCCTTCAGGATTTTCCCAAATTGTTCTGATTCCACTAATTATACTTTGAAAATTTCAATAAATTTTTTCCTTCCATCTATTGGAAGAAAATTTGTTCCTGTGCTACTGTCAGTTTTGATTTTTGCCATCATCAGTAATAATTTTTGCAAATTTGGTTTCCTATCCTTTTAACTCTGAATTGTACATTAATGCATAAAAATACTTACTAAGATTTCTAATCATTACCAAGACAAGGTTTAAGTATTTTAAAAAACAGAAATAAATATGTTATTATTTTCTGAGTAATTATTATCTCAGGCATTTTATCATTGATACTTGTTGTTCCAACTTTTTTTGTTTAAAAAAACCCAACATACATGCAAACACATATCTTTTGATGTTTTTGTAGTAAATTAATTGGATTGGCAAAGAAAACAACTGAAAGAAAAACAAATTTAATAAAATTTAAGATTTGAGGTTTTGTAGGATTGGATTTTTTAGGTGGTGCTACCTGTTGGATTCAGGGGAAGTCACTGACTATGCTCTCCCATTATTCAAAAATCACTGCTATTTAATTATGATATTACTTCTTTTTAATGATAAATTAATCCTGCATTAAGATTTCTTGTGAGTTAGCAAATTTTAAGATAAATTATTTTCGGTTTTTGTTAATACATGTACACAGATTGTGCATGGGCTTTGAAATGTACAAAGAAAATATTAATAATAATTTGTATATCATTTTAATACTAATTTATAAATCATTTTGATTATTAATTCATATATCATTTTTATAGGTGTAAATTAAGATTAATTCATATATTAATTTAATATTACTTTGTATATCATTTTAATATTAATTCATATATTAATTTAATATTACTTTGTATATCATTTTAATATTAATTCATATATTAATTTAATATTACTTTGTATATCATTTTAATATTAATTCATATATTAATTTAATATTACTTTGTTCATCATTTTAATATTAATTCATATATTAATTTAATATTACTTTGTTCATCATTTTAATATTAATTCATATATTAATTTAACATTACTTTGTATATCATTTTAATATTAATTCATATATTAATTTAATATTACTTTGTATATTATTTTAATATTAATTCTATTACAAAGAATAGTAGAGGACTGTCATAAACTTTCATAACACTGGATTTGTTAGCAAAATAACCTGGACAATTATTAAATGCTTTTAGCAGATCCAACTTAATTTGATTTCATTTAGCTAAAGATCTAATGGAATTCTGATGTTAGTGCAAATTAGCAATTAGTGGGCATATTTTAACAAATGTAAAATTTGGCAATTTGCTTCAAACTGGATTTTAATTTGGGGTAGTTTCTAGTGTGTATCAACATTGTCATATCTAAGGTGGTAAATTTGATGTAATTTCTTTATCTCTGGTTGACTTCTAAATTGATGCAATTTCACCACCACTAAACATTCTTGTTGTATGATATTTGGTAACCAAGGAAACTGCTTTCTCTCAATAAAAAATGATGTCAATATAAAAAAAATGCAGCCAAAACTTTTTCACCTAATGTATATGCAAATAAATTTGTACAATGTGAATATCTATATTTTACATAAATATTTTTAAAAGGAAATATGCCCAAAGTAGCAAACTGTTGAAAGCTTGATGATAATAAAAATTGTTTTTTGTAAATTAAGGTTACAAACTATAATAACCACCCATCCCTCTAGTAGAGAGTTGGTGTATAATTTAAGTTTCTCTTCAGGGAATGCTAGCAAATATATTTGTTCCATTATTATTATGATTATTATTATTATTTGTGATTATTTGATGATTGTGCCAGTTCTAGCTATAATGATATTATGTGTGTGTGTATATCATCTATTCTTGGTAATCAGAATTTAATGTTCTGCTTGAATATATACGTTTTACATTCAAATTCTATTTTTGTGGGCATTTTCTTTATAATTACAGTACTTTGGAATATGACTGATAATTGCACATGAAATTATATTTTTGATATTATAATGTAATAATTCATTGCAATAATAAAGAAATAAATTCATGTCAGTTTGCTTATTTATGTAGATATATGTATGTCTGTTGCTTCTCCTTTTAGCTGGACATTGATTTATCCTCTCTGCAATTGTTAATGTCAAATTCAGCTGATTTAATTTAATATAGATTATTTGAATTTAGATTATCTGACAATCTAATCAGAATTTTATTAGATGATGCAGAATAAACCTTGCTTTTTTATCGTGCTGAGAATAAACCAAAACTTTAATATCTGTATCATGTAATAAATAATACTTTGCACCACTGATTTTTTTCAGCAGGCATGAATTTAATTAAAGATATTGAAAACTAAAAAGTCGGACGGACATTTAATTCTTAAGTTCTCTTAACTGCTTTATGGTCTAATCACCAGGCCCCATTTGGGTTTTACCTGACCCTGGTGGCTTTTAAGATAAAAATTTGATCTTGTTGGGTTAGTAACCCCCCACCTCCACCTCAAACGGCAATAAATATATACCCCTCCCCAAAACAAACCCATTGTTTTGTGGTGGATAAATTGGAGTGAGAGGTTGGGGTGTTGCAGTTGGACAAAATGGGAGTGAGAAACTCAACCAGTACAAAACTAGCTTGGCTGGTAGTTCCCTGACTTGGCAAAATTTCCACAACTGTCCATCCCTAATCTCAGTATGGTCAGTGCAATAAAAATGCATCATGGACAGGGATTCAGATTTATGAACAATATGAAGTCGCATGTGTTACGTGCTTAGGCTCGAATAAACAGTATTAGCTACTTAGAGGGCAAGATCAAGGTCAAATGGAAGAAGGCCATGGCATGCATAACAAGCCACTTAATAAAAAGCTTCTAATTTTTATATTCTCTTTTGTAAAACTGTTTGAATTTGTTCTAAAGAATCCATGAATGCGTATATTGGTTTGAATTTCTACAAAGCTGCTGCATTCATCTAGCTCAGTATGATTGCAATAGGGTCTGTATGCAAAACTATGTTGATTTTTTTTTATACATTAAATAATACAAATTTAACCCGCCAGAATTTCTTAACATTTTTAGAGAAAAGGGACTTAAATCATCAAACAAATGTTAGGTATTGAAAAGGTCTGCTATTTTTGAAGCATTTTTGCTGGTTCACAAGCTGGATTTAAATGGATGCAGAATAAATCAAAAAAAAAAAATTTGCAGTTTTCAACACAAAGATTAAACCGTGAATGACATGCATGTTAGAAAGTATAATTTTGTTAAAACCATTTTGCATCACCTTATGCTAAAGGCAAGGGAGATAATTTGAAGCTGTCAGAATGTGTTTATGCTATAGCCCGAGAAAGTTTCCTCTCTGGAACACGTCTACAATTTGTATAAAACAGAAAATGTAAAGTCTACTATGAACTGAGTATTATTCATGGTGTACCAGTGTTTGTGGATTTGTGCTTGCTTGAAACTAAGAATTAAAAGTTTAAATATAACTAGTAGAAAGAGAAAAATAGAGCTTTATTCTCTGGCAAATGTCCATGAATTTATCATCAGAAAATGCAATCTCCAAAAGCTCAGTTATATTCTCAAGTAAAAAAAAATCATAGCATCTACCTTTCTGAAGCAAAATGGAGATGCCATTTCCTTCATGAAATAAGTGCCAATAAGTAGATAATAACCAGGTAAGATAAACTTGACACTACAAAGTTATTGATAATTAGATCACTACTGTATTTTATAATCTGGACTTTTTATCATGTCAAATATTGTAGATTGTGAGGGAAAGCTAGCAGAGGAAAATACATCTATCAAGTTATTGATAAATTATATCAGTACTAATTTATTTTTGCAGTTGGGACTGTTATCATGATAAATAATGCTTTGAGAGAAAGATTCTCATATTACAGCAGGAATATTAGCTCAAATAGACAAGGGCAATAACTCTTTCCAGGTGTTGCCCGTGTTTTGCTCACTGCTGTGCTAATAACATTTTAGTTTTTCTCTGACAATCCAAGCCGTTGTTGTGCTCCAACTGAACCATCCAACAGTCCTTTTGGATTTATTGTGTAGAACAAGCTGCAGGTTGTATACATTATGTTAACAATATATGCCAAATTTGAGTGATTTTATCAATTTTGGATTCAGTCGAATGAAAACCATGTTTAACCAAGCTATCACAGACCTAATAATGTTTGACTATATTTGCTTTCTATTTGAAGATAGTTTATAACCTACTGCATTGATAATTTATCATTGATTTTCTTATTTTGTTTTATAGAAATGTTAGGCATAGTACACAAGTTCAAGCAAAAGTCATCTAACACTATTTTCACTGTTTCATTAGTAATTGGAGTGATTTAGTGAGTAATATACTGCATTACTAATCTATTCTTAGTTTCCTTTCTTATGTTGTTTCAGTGGGAATGTCTTCCAAGTGCAAAAAGTTCAAAGCTTGGGAGGACAACCATGACTCCTGTATGTACAAATGTAAATTGTCAATGCCATAAAGCCCATGTAATTCGTGGTCAGAGGAAGTCTGGGATTTAGTGGTCCAGAAGGCAGCTAAAGGGAAGGAATGACAAAGATGAGGAAGGAAATCATTGGTGTTTTCAGTATACATCTCAAGCTGCTAGTCTTGTGTGAGATGCTGGGTCCCTCTCCAACTGAAAGTTTGTCTTTGGCAACTGTCACCTACAGTCATGTCAATGGCAGTCTGGTCCAGGAGATGACAACACAACTCTTGACTTCAATGCAAATTTTACCCCATTTCCCTTGCTGTACTGCCAGCATCCGGGCCAACCAGCTGGTGGTTCTGGCAATGCCAGATTCGAGAATGTTCACTGCTTATTCACGACAGCTGCGGCCATCGTCAAAATCTGTCAGCGGGGGTCATTGATGTCACATGGCATGACCTACCCAGTTTCCAGCAGACCCAGTATGGGACATAACACACAGTGAGTGGGATGAAGTACATCAAATCAAACTCAATTCAGATCTGACCATGGAATTGACTGAGTTCAGCATTAAACCTGCAGTTGAGAAAATCCCATCCATCCCAGAATTTGCTCTTCTGGGTTGGGAGTTATTCACCAACCTCAATCTTGCCTGGCATCCTTGTGTTTTTATGATCAGAATCATCAAACTCAAGTCCATTTCCAGCATGAACTGGATTTCAGCAAAAGGGTTCTTGCAACTTCTCAGATTATTCCATATGGCAGTGGATGTAATCCTGCACATTCATCTTTTTACGCAACTCTAACAAATGATGTTACTAGCACAATAGTGCCCCTTTTTGTGGTGGTGATGGGGGCACTAAATCACTCGACCAGTTTTCCAATTTAGCATGTTTTGTTCAATGCGACAATACCCACATCAATGTACAAATGTGTCACATTCCTGGAATATTCAATGCCTTGGACAATATTCTACTGAGGAGTGGTCAAGTCATTCACGTGGAATGTTTTCTCCATCAATCAGTCTTCACTCATATCTGCTTACACATCCACATCACTTAAAAACTCTCTCAGCCATCCTGTCATTTGAGCATCCTCATTAGTATATAGTTCAGCTAAAAACAAGCATCACCTGGTAGGAGTAAGAGGACATAATGGCCAAGAGTTATTGCCCTTCGTCTACATGGCATAGAAAAAGATATTTTTTCATCTTGATTCATGTTGTTGTATGGTTTAATGCCATTTTTCAGCACACGATAGACTATACATGGCGGCCAGTATTATTGGTGGAGGAAGAACCTGGGAAAACCCCTGGAAAGAACCAATGATCCACGAGAAGCTACCTTGATTCATGGGGTAGAAGGCTAATATACACAATTATCGCATTATAGCAGGGTGCCACTGTAATTTGATTGGGAAAGTATTCTCTGAGAAATGTAATTTAGTTAAAACAGGGAGCAAGAATGAGACCAATTAAATTTTGTGAATAATTTCTTATTTCTTATGAACATTAAATATTATACAAAAATGTACAATACAGGCAGTCTAAAATACATTTATAATAAAATTAAATGTTGAGGGACTGATCAAAATGTTTAACATACCCATTATTGTGATTCTACCAGATCTCATACAAAAGAAAATTAAGTTTTAATATATTTCGTATTCAAGAACTTAAAAAAAATAATATTTGAAAGCAAGATCTCTGATAAACTGATAGTTAACTATGGAGAATTTGTAAATAAGATGCAATATACTGAAATTCTTTGAGAATAAACTGAAGCATACAAGTCTGAAAACATGATTCCTGAAAAATCTTTCAGCATAATTCTTAAGCTAATTCTTTAAGCATTAAAACTTGAACATAAAGTCTGCGAACTTTAGGTACAATACGTTATCTTTCAAGTCTTTAAGCATAAAAGTCTGCAAACTTTAGGTATAATATGTTATCTTTTAGCATAAAATTTTAACATAAAAGTCTGAAAATTCTTAAGTGCCACAACTCTGATGAGAGTAAAATTAGGGCCTTGTATGTTTCAGAAATGTGCTATTCTTCTGTTCCTATAATAGCATACTAAGTAAATTATATAGGCATACCTGAATAAAATCATGTGACTTTGCAGGTCTTATTTAAACTTTGTCTACAAAAGGTTTCATGAATAGCGGTCCTGACATCATCAAATACCTTTATTTTTTCTTCATTGATAATTATATCGTTTTTGTTCATCTATACAAGTTTTTTTTTAAATGTCTTAATAACGACTGATAAATCTTTATATTTTTAATGAGATATATTACATCGGTGTAGGAATTTGAAGAGTCAAAATGATATAAATTGAAAACTGTCTGCTATAGATACAAGTTAAAGCTGTTTAAAATAAGTCTCTAGATTTACTAATGCAGTTGTTATTACGGTAGGAATATAAGACATAGAAAATATAAATGAAAAAATATATCTTTCAAATTTATTATGAACCCAAAAAACTTCATGGAATGCATCGAGATTCAAAAACATAAGTGAAGCTGGAACATATTTTTGATAAATTAAATCATAAAAATTTCTGAACCAGGAAAGATTTTCAGATCAAGAAGCCACTATGCATAATATCACCCCCTCACCCTCCAAAAAGCTGACGTGCAAAAAATGTTCTGACTTTAACAGAATCCAAAATAAACATACATGGATGCATTTACACAGCGGCAAAGGGGTACACTAGCACCCCCACCCCTCTAAACTCGTTTTGACCAACATTGTTTAATAGCTGACTACTACATGTCTGCCGCCAAACCCCACCAACAAAAATAATTCTGTGCATACCCCTGATATATAATTCAGTGTTAATATTGCAAGTGATTTAATATTTTGCAGCAAAGAAAATGGTAATCGTGCCCCCCCTCCTCCACCAACTCACATGAAATCTGCATATTTAAAAAAATTCCAATATTCCAACAAAGAAGTAAATATGCAGCAGGTTGTACATATCAAATTGAAATACTTAAAATTAGTAACCATTAGTTACCAGCTGGCAGTGAAGGAGTTCCATGCATCAACTATCCATTTTAATGTCTCTGTACTACCGTTATTTTCGACAAATAGAACAGTAAAACAAGACATCTCTGAAAAAACTTACCCAGCAAGCAATTAGACTGAAGATAAAATTATTATACTTAGATCAACACAACTGAAAACTTTTAAAGGAAAATATTTATTTTTAAATAAACAGTAAAAAAAAAAAAGGTGCTGGAAAAAAGATTACAACTGGTCTATTTATGCAAAACTTGAGAGCTAATGTATAACAGTAATAAAGACAACAGCTAGACTTAAGTGGTCCATCCATGAGTGTTCCTCCTTCTGTGTGTACATGACAAAGTCAAGGAAATAAATGTTCAGTTTTCCTTTTTTTTTTTGTGACCATTTCTAGAGCAGTTCAATGAAATAAAAAGTATGGGAGAAGTGATTTCAATACAGGCTTGTTTTTTTCATGATTCTTAAAAATTCATCTTGGTTGATCTCTCCATCTCCATCTCTGTCTGCCTCATCTATCATTTCCTGGAAAATGACAACAAAGGAGAATAAAAATCAATTAAAAAATCTGCACCAAAAAAAAAGAGAAAAAGAATTTAACAAGATACATCTGTGACATACACCAAAATTGATTTTTATGGCTCCTTCAAAAAAATCTTCATGGTCACACAACTAAACTTTTCGACACCGAATTCCAAATTCTGACAGTTTAAACCTGAATCTTTTATTGCTACTATATCAAAATTGCCCCAAATGATGGGTCTGGGCTCTGATCAAGATTATGTTTGAAAAATTATGGCTTATCTCTACTCCAAAATTCACAAAATGATTTTTTATATCACAAACCTCAAAGAGAAAGTTTTAACATTTTAATTTTAAATGATGTTCATCAAGATGAACTTTAGTATATAAATACACTCACAGTCAATTTTCTTTACTCTTATTTTTAAGCTGCTAGCTTGACTAAATTTTCTAAAAGCAATTTACAGACATTTTAAGTATATGAAACCATTCAATATTTTTTATTGAACTGTGTAATTTGTTTTGCAAATAGTCTGCACCAGCTCTATCTTTGGACTAATTAACTCTTGATTCTGTGCATCATTTTTCCTAACAGAAAAGAAAAACTGACAATGATTTTGTTTTTGTTTGATTATTTTTTTTAAATAATGTAGTTTTAACAATTTTTCAGTCATATCGCTACGATGTCTGCAGTGAGACAGTTTACAGTGATGTCTAGCACTGGGGCATCATGCAGCAGATGTCCCACACAGTCACATTATCCTGACACCAAGCTGACCAGTCCTAAAACTAACCTCCTAATGCTTTTTTTTGTTGTTATTGTTGTTGTAGGGTTTTAATGCCATTTTTCAGCACATGATAGGCTATACATGGCGACCAGTATTATTAGTGGAGGAAGAACCCGGGAAAACCCACGGAAAGAACCATAGACCCATGAGAAGCTACTGGCAAGCTTACTCACATTACTACATTAGCCGAATCTTAGACTCGAACCCACGCAGAAAGAGGTGAGATGGCAGTGATCCATAACGGAGAGTGCTTTAGACCACTCGGGGCCCCATCAATCAAGCGCGGCAGCTGTTAGTACCATTTTTGTAAGTCTTTGGTATGACTTGGTTGGGGATCAAACCCACGACTTTCCGCTTCTGCGACTTATGCTCTAACTACTAGGCCACCGGAGCTGTTCAACCTGACAATGAAGTATAAGGAATTTATTATATAATTTAATGCTACAATAATTTCAATTCCTACCATTTCAAATGTCAAAAACATACTTTGACATAAAATTACAAGATTTCCCAACATGTGATGCTTAATTGTATGTGCCACTGACTTTATACATGCAGTAAGGAAAATGGACATTTTGTGAGCTAGAACAAATAAATCAAAACTGCATTTACCTTTCAGACATTAAAATTATTTTTCACTGAAAAATCTCACTTGCTTGACAACCATGATAAACCATTGAATTGGACATTCTTTGTGGTAAAATAATGTACAAAATATCAAAACTGTAATTTAATGAAAAAGAATAGGTCATCCCAATCCTGCCACTCTCTTAAGTTGCTCATATTTATATGATCAATCAATGAAAGTGACATGAATTTCTACAAATGGGGGTGGGGGTAGCATACTGATAAGTTTGTTTAATCATATAAGGCTTGATTTAGGAACAAGTCTGTGTTACATGTATTTGATTTGGGTCATTTATTTTTTATTTTAATTGTTTGTCAGATTCAAATTTGACATTTTAATTTTAAGATTCATTCATTGGGGGATATCTTTTTTAGAAAGTGGGATGACATGTACTCTCAAGAATAAACACCAGGTGTTTACCTCATTTCTGACCTGGCTTCAGAGTTGCAAACAAGCTTTTAAAATGATTGGTTGATTCCAAGGACATTATGGAGCTTTGTTATAAACATCTTTCTATTTTTAGTTGCATCATACGGTGTGTACGAGATTCTTTGAATGTAATTTTGTTCTAAAAGATTCTAGACTATCATGTGACCCCTTTCTTGTTTACGTAAAAAAAGGTATATAAATTATGTTTTGGAGCGAACTATTTAGTAGGAGTTGGGCTGTTAGAATACTAAGTTGTGTGTCATTTTGAATAATTTTAAATTACCTTTTATTGGAAATTATTTCAATTCGTTTGGATCAAGAGGATTTATTTTGTTATTTATCTGGAAAGTAATTGTGCTCATTGAATAATATTACCAAGAACTGACTTCATCACGTGACATCGTCTTCCATCTTGGATACTTCACTAAGATTTAAACTTGGAATTATTTGGACATTTTATTACCAGGACTTTTGCAATTTCTCTAGTGGATAATATTTTGAATTATTTTTGGATTAATTTTGGAATTGATTCTTAAAACCGTAAGTTTATTTTTCTTTTCTGGAAAATATTTGTGCTCAATAAATTGTTTATTAAGTTTTTACAAGCTTGTTATTTTCACTCTTTCTATGTTAATGTTTATTCGAGCCTAAGCAAGTAACATCTGATATATAATAAAATGAAAATTTTGTATCGAGCATAAATACTATATATTTTAGCTTGTGATTAAAAAAGTGGTATACATGTATTCTGGCTGTTGGGTTTTGTGACTTGTTCAAATATCACATATTTTGTATCACACAATGAAACAAATCTGGTATTTATGCATGAAAAGAAAATATCCTGTATATCTTTCTAGTGGAAAGTGATGCAAACCATCCATACAGCGGTGTTGCAAATAATCATGCCCACACCCAACATTAATTCTAAGGTCCCATCCAACTAAAAAATTTTGCTTAATGGAGATTTTGCCCTCTCCCCATTATGTAGTAAGGTTTTCTTGGAAGGTTTCTAAGCCACTGCTCAACAGTGCAACATTTCTATGAAAAATACTCAAGGAACCACTAAATGTTTGTAAATATAGATGCGAGGACAGATTGGAAAGTCTTTTCCTGTTCTTTAACAAACATGTATTCACTAAGTAAATTTTCCCAGTACCTGTAACTCTTCATCTGTTAAGTTCTCTCCTAATTCTTTGGCTACTCGTTTTAAATTCCTGAATGAGATTTTGCCAGTTTCATCATCATCAAACAATCTGAATGCTTTCAGGATTTCTTCCTTTGTGTCCTTCTCACTCATCTTTTGGGTCATGATCGTTAAAAAATCATTGAAATCAATTGTTCCTGAAAAATATAATAATGGAACCTGTACATGTGGCACAATTTTTCCATTTATTTTATGCCAGGTAGTGAAATACAATATTTTTTTCACTGCCCATCCCATCAATAGTAACTGATAACATTATGACCATGAAAGTTTGGAAATGTTTAAAGATATTCTTTTAGCCTAGTGATATATATATATATATATATATATATATATATATATATATATATATATATATATATATATATATGGCCACCTTACATACAGATGAATATTGTTCAAATTGAATAAATAAATAATCCCCCCCCCCACCATATTTTAAAACTTGATTTGGGAAGGATAAAATGTGTTATTACTTATATTTTTGGTGCAAATGAACTCAAAACAACAGAATATAAATGACAAACCATAGGATACAGAAATAAATCTACAGTATATTATAAATATTGCTAGCCAATATGCTGCACATAAAATAATAAGAAAATTTGCTTGCTCCAAGTAAATACTGTTACAGTATATATTTCTTTCCTCTGTGAAAAATCTAACATTTTTCACCCACTCAATGAAATATATCCGTCATTCACTTAGAGCAAGCGAATATCCTCTCGGTATTCATCAGTCTTCATTATTGTGATAAGATTTCCAAGTGGTAATGTTGGTCTGTAACCATTATGTCTTTGAATTAAACAATTATTGTCTAATCAATAAAATCATGTTGACAACATAGTGAAAGAGTAAAAAGAGCTAAAAATCTTACCAAAAAGAGTACCGCATAAGTGCATTACTGTTATTGTGTAAAAACAAGTCATTAGTATCATTAGTCACTTTCCTCCCTCTCATAACAACACACATATGAATCTTTTATGCTGATAATCATCCTGGTGTAACATTGTACTAAATACTTAATAATTATACTAAATATGATTACTGCTGATAATCATCCTGGTGTAACATTGTACTAAATACTTAATAATTATACTAAATATGATTACTGCTGATAATCATCCTGGTGTAACATTGTACTAAATACTTAATAATTATACTAAATATGATCACTGCTGATAATCATCCTGGTGTAACATTGTACTAAATACTTAATAATTATGCTAAATATGATTACTGCTGATAATCATCCTGGTGTAACATTGGACTAAATACTAAATATGATCACTGCTGATAATCATCCTGGTGTAACATTGTACTAAATACTTAATAATTATACTAAATATGATCACTGCTGATAATCATCCTGATGTAACATTGTACTAAATACTTAATAATTATGCTAAATATGATTACTGCTGATAATCATCCTGGTGTAACATTGTACTAAATACTAAATATGATTACTGCTGATAATCATCCTGGTGTAACATTGTACTAAATACTTAATAATTATACTAAATATGATCACTGTTGATAATCATCCTGGTGTAACATTGTACTAAATACTTAATAATTATGCTAAATATGATCACTGCTGATAATCATCCTGGTGTAACATTGTACTAAATACTTAATAATTATGCTAAATATGATTACTGCTGATAATCATCCTGGTGTAACATTGGACTAAATACTAAATATGATCACTGCTGATAATCATCCTGGTGTAACATTGTACTAAATACTTAATAATTATACTAAATATGATTACTGCTGATAATCATCCTGGTGTAACATTGTACTAAATACTTAATAATTATGCTAAATATGATTACTGCTAATAATCAGTGTAGATGGATTTCAGATCCCAGTGTCACTACACATCTTAATTTTCTTCCTTAAACTGAGATTTTCATAGTTTATTACTGCACAATTTGCAAGCACGATTTTCACTGAACATTACGCAGGTATCAAGGATAAAAATAGCCATGATTTCTTTCTCTATCTTGAAGACTTGTTTTATTTTTAAGGAAAATCTTCAAGATTTCCACTAAGGAACTTCTCTCAATACTTTTGTAAAAAAAAAAAAAAAACAAAGAAACTTGTGTACAATTTATATTCTGAAAAATTATTCTGCCTCTGAGAAATGTTAAAATGTTGAAGGAAATATAACAAACAAGATGATTTAACATTTTAAGGAAATTAATGTGAAAATTCACGAAATAAGGTCTAAATTATCTTGTTATTCCTTCCCCTCCATCTTTCTCGGAACATTGTGGATCTGATATATTTCTTGTTATCTACTCATCCTTGTGACATATGTAAAATATAACAGCTTTCTCAATTCCTGTCAATGACTGGTTGCTTTGTTTTTAATGGCACTTTAATATTTTGGGGGATAATATCATGCTGAGGAAATGTAAACTGAGTACCTTTCACAAGGACATACCGAAAAAGCCAACCTGGGCTGATCTGGACAGGTACTGATCCCAAAACCCTTGAGCTCTCTGGTGTAGAAGGTGTTTAGGTTACAGAAAAGTAGACTGAGAGAAGGGTACAAGAAGAACACATGGAAATTACAGGTCATAAAAAATAGTGTGGATATAAAAATTAATTTGTAGTGTGACCTTTGAAAAATACCACTGCTTGATATATCAATACATACAAATTCTTCTTGACATATCAATACATACCAGATCCTTCTTTATCGATTTCAGATATCATTTTCTTGATTTCTTCTTTCTTTGGCTCGAATCCAAGTGCTCTCATGGCCACCTACAATAAATTGTAAATTTTAGTACTGTAATTTTTTGTTAGTTCAGCTTCAACCAGTGTATGCTCTTTGTACATGCTGTGATTTCAAGGATTCTTCAAGGATTCTGTATTAAATTATATGAGGCTTCTTGGGAGCCACAGAAGTGGATCATGTAAAAGTGAAGCCATCTTATGCTATGAAATTTTAAATGCAAGGGATACTACTCCAAAAACATTACAAGTTAATTTACTGGTGTTTAAGAAATGTCAAAATGATTTTCGGAGAACAAAAAAGTGAAATTCAATATCAGCAATAATTAGAAGTACATTTGGGCAAAATCAATACAATACCATGCATCTCTGTTTAACTAATGAGCTCTACAGTGAGACAGAGTAAGATACCATAGTATCCAAACATATGACAACATGACCATTTATCTGTATTGAAACAGGAACAGTGGTATCCTAATGAGTTTTACAGTGAGACAGAATAAGGGACCATAGTATAAAAAAAGTAAGTATGGCAACATGACCATTTATCTGTATTGCAACAGGAATAGTGGTATGCTTATGAGCTTTACAGTGAGATAGTAAGGTACCATGTTATTGTAGAGTATGGAATATGATTGTTTTGTTATCCCTTAAGGAAATTTTCCCCCAGTAGAAAATATTCAAATAGGGAATATACACTCCCAATCATTTTCTGGCATTGCACACACTCCCATCAAGTGCTATAATCTGTTCATTTTCTGGCATGGCACACAATCCCAATCAGGTGCTATAACTTAATATTCATTTTCTGGCATTGCACACACTCCCAATCAGGTGCTATAACTTGTTCATTTTCTGGCATGGCACACACTCCCAATCAGGTGCTATAACATGGTCATTTTCTGGCATGGCACACACTCTCAATCAAGTAAGGGTCCCCGAATGGTCTCAAGCACTCTCCATTACAGATCACTGCCATCTCACCTCTGTCTGTGGGTTCGAGTCTAAGATTCGGCTAATGTAATTATGTGAGAAAGCTTGCCAGTAGCTTCTCATGGGTTGGTGGTTCTTTCCGGGGATTTTCCCGGGTTCTTCCTCCACCAATAATACTGGCCGCCATGTGCAGCCTATTGTGTGCTGAAAAATCAATCAAGTACTATAACATGTTCATTTTCTATGATGGCACACACTCCCAATCAAGTGCTATAACTTGTTCATTTTCTGGCATGGCACACATTCCCAACTCAAGTACTATAACATGGTCATTTTCTGGCATGGCACACATTCCCAATCAAGTGCTATAACTTGTTCATTTTCTGGCATGGCACACACTCCTAATCAAGTACTGTAACATGGTCATTTTCTGGCATGGCACACATTCCCAATCAAGTGCTATAATTTGTTCATTTTCTGGCATGGCACACATTCCCAATCAAGTAATATAACTTGTTCATTTTCTGGCATGGCACACACTCCCAATCAAGTGCTATAACTTGTTCATTTTCTGGCATGGCACACATTCCCAATCAAGTGCTGTAACTTGTTCATTTTCTGGCACGGCACACACTCCCAATCAAGTGCTATAACATGGTCATTTTCTGGCATGGCACACACTCCCAATCAAGTGCTATAACTTGTTCATTTTCTGGCATGGCACACACTCCCATCAAGTGCTATAACATGGTCATTTTACAAGAGCATACTGCATGACAGTCAACTGTAAAAATCTAAATAGCAACCATATAGCAATCCTTTAAACATTATCTATATCCCATTACAAACTGTACTGACAGACTACCCATTTTTTGATCTGCCAAGGCATATGGTCTCTCATAGCTTCTGAACACTATATAATCACTTAATTGGTGTATTTAAAATATTGTCTCTCAAGACAGTTTTAGCATATTTCTGAGGCATCTACAAATGTCTGATTTAGCTATGCAGATTCTGAAGTATACCCAGATGGACACTTGAAAATACACATATCTTGCCTTTGCTTGCATCATTATTTTTTGTGTGCCCTATGTCAGTATGAAGCAATAATAAATAAGGAGATGTACTGGTAAAAGTGCATTGCATTATTTTTCTCTTCACGTATCTTGTTTACTTTGTAACTCGACTGGGGATCAATGATCTGTGAAGTCCAATTAAGCATGTATTTATATATCGGAATTTCATGGTCAAACGTCTCTCTGATGAATTTAAAATGGCATAACAATAATGAAGCTGATCAGCAGTCGGGAATGGGTCAAAACTCTGACAAGCATCCAGCTGCATCATTTGTTCAGAGTGTTGCATACAACATTGAGATAAAGAACAATGGAATTTGGTGCAGTTCATGAACCTCCCGATTCCAAGCAAGTAGTAAATTTTAGGATTTTCCAATCCTGATTTTTTAATGCGAACTTGTTCACATAATTCAAAATTTAATGTCTTTAACCTAGCGTGCTTCATGTCAAAATCTGTATAGGCCATAGTAGTCTTTCAGAAGGCATTTAAAGATGTTTCACATTTTAGTATCAGCAGTCTTAAGATATTAGATTCTGGACTGACACAATCTGTAAAACCTTCAAGCCACAATATTTTTTTCATACAAATTCTAATGAACCAAATTATTTATCAGATGTAATAAAACGACAGTCTCTTGAAAGGACCCATGCAATACTGTAAAAATGAATTTTCAGAAATTCTAGATAAGACTTTTCTTCTATTTAACTTCAGAGTGTTCAAACCATCTCTGATATTCATCTGTGTTTAGCCACTGTGGTAGTCATACCGGAAATAAGATTGTACCCATTTTCATTCATGACAATATTTTTGGTGAAAACCACATGTTGATATGACCATCCAATCAGAGTTAGTAAAAACATTTTCAATATGTTCAGCCATACTTAATGTCAGATCAGCATAATTTTTATACAGGACTAACTAGATATATAAATTAATCTTCCGATGAAAACCCCATGCTGATATATCTTTCCAATTGGAACAAGTAGCAATAACTCAATTTTAAAGATGGTCACAATGGTAGCCATTCTGGATGTCAGACTGGTACATTTTTGGTCACAATGGTAGCCAGTCTGAATGTCAGACTGGTATGTTTTTGATTTAGTAGCAACTATGTCATCACATTAAGTTGAAAACACAATGCTGATTTTACTTTCCAGTTAGGAGGGTAGAGATAATACTTTTAGCATATGTACGGCATACTCAAAACAGATCAACACAATTTTTTATCTAAGGCCAACTAAGAAGTCTTCAGGTGAAAACACCATGCTGATCTGAATTAACAATCAGGAAGAATGGCAATAACAAGACGTTCAAGATGACTGCTGTGGTAGCCATATTGTACATAAGAACATAACATTTTGACCAAGTAAACATCGTAAGAAATCTTAGTGAAAACACCATTCTGATGGAATAGCAATAGTAAGATTTACAAGATGGTCACAGTGGTGGCCATATTGGATGTCAAGGTAGTACGATTTTTATTATGAAACAATTAGATATAGTAAAAAGTCTTTTTGTGAAAACCACATGTCAGTAGGACTTTACTTTCAAGGCGACTAAGAATAATAAGATTTTCAAAATGACTGCTGTTATAGGCATAGTGGATGGCAGATCATCAACTTTTTAATCCAGCATCAACCTGCCATCATCAGGTCTTTTAGTGAAAACCGATGTTGATATGGCAATCCATACTGGGAGATTAGCAAATGTAAGATTTTTCAAGATGGCTGTTGTGGCAGGCATACTGGACTTCTGGAATGCATTTTCATTTATGACAAACTATATCTTGGGATGCGCGTGTGTGACTTGGATTTTTAACATAAATTTCAGTCATATCGCTACAGTTCACAGTGTGATAGTTAGTGATGTCTAGCACTGAGGCATCATGAAACAATTGCTCCTTCATGCATATTGTAGATATTTTCCAATAATAAATAATTAGTTTGCAATTGAAATCTATAACCTGATATATTATGCAGTGATATTGTTTTTTTTAAAAATAGTAATGTTAAGATACTTTTTTTTTTTTTGCAATGTCCACATCTTGACTTGACCAGTGTCAGGGAAGTACAAAAGTCTAATGAAGTCAAGGTGGAGGAGCACAGTTTAATGCAGCTTTCGGGGTTTATTTTAGACAGGCACTGCAAGAATTTGCCTTTTTGGAACAATATTTTAGGCCTCTGATACTGATTCATTGAAGAAGTTAAAACTGACAAAAATGCTATACTGTTCTTAATGGAAAGGAATATGGTATACTTTAATTATCAGGAGGAAAACAATCTGTGTGTAGTATTGCATCTTTTATGCACATCCATGAATACATGTTGACTTTAAATTTTTCCAGACTGTGAAAGGTTATTTTTTGTGTAGATCGTGAGTGTGACATGGTACAAATTAATACAGAAAATTTACACTGTGAAGCAGTTGCTGATTTACATTGTGGCAATTAGCACAGAAAGACGTTGCCAAAATGACTTTAGTATTAATTTGGCAATCTGGAAATGAAAATATAGGGGGACGTGATGAAACAAAGGATTCATTTCTTTAAATTCAAAGACAAATGAATTTAACAATAAATTTTTATAACTTAGGGAAATAAAGAATATTATTTATGTACTTCTTTCATCCATATTAAATTTTTTTCACCTTTATGATGATACTGCTTAGTTTAAAAAAAATTATATGATGCTAATGAATGCTTAAATCAATGCTATAATTTTTTTTTTAGAAGAGATCACTGGATTGTGAGGTGCTCTGACCTTCCTATCCAAATAAAGTTGTCTAAATATCTAACATTGGGCAGGAAAGATCAGAGAAGACTTATACTATTGATTTGCTAATACAAAGAAGACAGATGCCTTCAGTTCATTGGCAATGAAAGTACCTGACCCATTTACATCAAAGAGATCAAAAGTGTCCCACCCCTTATAAAAATCGCAAACTTATTTCAAGACAGTATATGAGCTCGCTGTATTACACGTAGAGGTCGGATTTGGAATGATTACGAAGTCTTGGCAGGCTCGTACGAGCATTAAACGCGCTCAATGCGTGCATATAGCAAGCTCACTGAAATTTTGCTCGCACCAGCTAGCAATAAGCATGCAAGCTTGTGAGGCATTGTCAACCACCTAGCACATGCGAGCTCGCAATGAGCATAGAAGCTCGTCACAGGTTGTGAACCAGCTTGTACTAGCTACATTGATAGCACGTAATGAGCTTGTATTCTCATTGCAAGTTTAGTACAAGCTCGTACATGCAAAGTAGCAAGCTCACAATGAATTGTAATGAGTTCAATACAAGCTTGTGGTTAGCTAGTCACACTTACATTGGAACCTTTATACAGCAAACTTTGCAGTCCCTGGTCGATCAATGGGGAAGATCAAGCTTCAGATAAATAAATACAGTGAACTCTCACCAAATGCAACGCAATACAAATTATGAAACAAAACTAAAATCTTACAGCTAATGTTTTTTTTTCTTCAATGCACCAAAATATATTTGTTTTCCTCATTGGTGATTTAGTTTTTATATATCTCTTTATATTGTTCCAATTCTCGGAATGGATAAAAGCAATGCCTTTTTTGATGAACCAGCAACCAATAAAAAAGTAATTATAACAAGAACTATCATAAATGGAAAGTGAGATTTCTATTTATTTCAATAATTATAAAACATAAAAACATAAGTTTTAGAATCTAATACAAAAATTAAAACCAACAAACTGACTAGAAAAATTAATATCAGATGATATTTTACAATTTAATAAATCCAACTGACTGAAAAAATCATAAAGTTTAAAGGTCATTTAAAAATTTCACGTTAGGGGCCATCCATTTAGTATGTACACATGGAGCGGGGTAACCAAAATGCATACGCTTGCGTATAGTGTGCGTTTCTACCGATAATGTATGTATGCATAAGAAACAAGGTGGATCGGTGTGTAACCTCTATAATAATTTGACTAATATGTAATCTGTTAGACTGGCTTCAGTCTACGTTTGAATTTTAGTGGACACTAGACAAACTTTGGTTTGGCATCAAGAGTATGTACACAGGTGGGGCATGTCTTAATAAGTATGCAAGGGGTGGGGGGCATTCTTTGCCAGATTTGTGCATATGTACTAAATGGATGGTCAATTTATTTTGGGAACATCTGGCAGTCCGCAAATGCTGTTGATGATATTCATTCATAGCTGGTGATGCCTATCTCTATCCAGTGCTCAATGAACCAACCTCTCTAAAAGTAATTGTCATAAATGGACAATGAAACTTCCATGCTGTATGATTGTGTTAAAAACAACAAAATTAGTTTTTGAATCTAATACAATTACAATAAACGATTGGACTACAAACTTAAGATCACATGACTTTTTAAATATCTTAATAAATCCAACTCGTAAGCTGTTTTGAAGTAAAATGTCTTAAAAATCTGCACATTTCATTTAGGTAACGTCTAGCTGTGCCACACATGCTGTTGATTAATCTGTTGAAGTCCTTCAAAGTTTCTGATGCCTCACTCTCTTCACAGTGCTCCTTGATGTAATCTGTTGAAAAACACCAGATGAAGCAGCAAGCTGATGTTTATTAGGATTTTCGTGCTCTTGTATTGCATGCCCAGTAGCGAAATCACATTACACAATTTGCAAAACGTGGAGTTTTCTCCTTTACCAGATTGTTTCGCAAATCTAAACAGGATGGCAACATTGATAATTCCAGCTAGGTTTTCTTGTATTTCATGGAGAAAATTCTGAATTATTATTCTTTCCTATTCAACATAATTAAAAGTTGCATATTACGAAGTTGAGATACAGTGACAGAGGTAACTGTTGCAAAAACCAATATGGTGGGTAAATACAGGCATGGTAGCCTCAATTTCAAATGAACCAATCATATTGAAGAACTGTATTCCTATATACATGCGATACATTTCTATCATAATGGAACTGAGTGCCCGTTCTAAACTGAATATTGCAATGAATTTTTTAAAATTATTTTTAAATTAAAAAAAAATATTTTTGCACAAAAAGAGTACAACCATAATCTGGTTCAAAATATGGAGGAGAAAAACGGTATTGGTGTTATAGGCAGGTGAGTAATACAGACTTTCAGATGAACAGCTTAACCTTTTAACTTCAATCCTTGGCATTAATGAACCTAAAAAAGTGCTTTGTTTCTATAGGATGTATAAAAATGGAATTCTGTTTCAATCTTTACAGTATTCTGCAGTTTCAGAACAAAAATCGTACACTGTTATTTTCTACGAAAATGATGATACTAGAAAACTTGGCCATGTTGAGAAATATATTGAAGTTTATATATACACAGTGACACAGAAATTGTACCATTGATTTTTTGTGTCAAGCACAATATTATGCAGTCATAAAGGAACTGAGAAATAATACTGAAGTTTCAATTGAAAATGGCGTGATTGATGAAAATCCTGTTAATATAGTCCCTTTGAAATCTAAGTATGTGCAGTACAAAATAGTTCCAATTACAAATGTCAAAGACTTGTGTGTGTATATCCAATTAAATGATGGCAAGAACACTGCTTTTGCTTGTGTGCCCCCCAATCCTGTTGAATATGGTTGATAAATATACATTCATGTAGTAAGTCTGGACCATGCAGACATGTACATCAAAATAGAAGACATAAACCACACACACACACACACACACACATATATATATATATATATATATATATATATATATATATATATATATATATATATATATATATATAATATTTTACACATTTTCACTTCTACTCTTTGTATGAATCCTGTATGTACTTATCATGTGAACTCCCATGTAGTCTGCGAGCTACAGTTAAGATTGTAAGAAGCATGCTATGAGCTATCACAAGCTCGCGCAAGCTTGATTTAGGATTGCATTTTTATAAGGGACCCCAACATAACTGTCTGAATAATGAACAAATGGTGGAAAGGTAAGAGGAATTTTGGTCTATTTGCTAGTAGCTGTAACCTTCAATTCCTTGGCATCAATGGTTCCTGACCCATCAGCATCAAAAAGATCAAAAGCCTCTCTGATTTCTTGTTTCTGTTCTTCTGTAAGCTCTGGCTTTGGTCCAGTTTTCTTACGGCTTCCGCCAGCCAGGGTTGTCTTTTTGTAATTGGCTGCCTGTGAGAAGAAAACAATGATGATCAAAAATTTCTGATATCACTGATATATATATATATATATATATATATATATATATATATATATATATATATATTATACACACACACACACACACACACACTCTGGTATATAGCCTGATATTATAACTTGTTTTAATAATAATAATAAAAATGAGAAAAATAAATTTTGATTTAAGCAATTTTGATACCATTTATTTACTTTTACCTAAATGTATGTATGTATGTATGTATGTATGTATGTATGTATGTATGTATGTATGTATGTATGTATGTATGTATGTATGTATGTATGTATGTATGTATGTATGTATGTATGTATGTACGTATGTATGCATGTATGTACAAAAAGAAATGGGCATTTTTTTGGTTTTCCAAAGCTGTCCTTTAGCAATGACTACAATAAAGCATGCACCGTTCATCAAAGAAAGCCGACTACAATTTTCTATAAAACAAAGAACTTTTCTTCAATGAAGTCAGTACCAAACTTAAATTAAAATACTGTAATGAAAGCTGATGAATTTTTGCATTTTCAAACATGACTAGAGTACGTTAACTGGGCCATAAAAGTTTCTTTTTTGCAAGGAAAATAATTATGTTTACAAATGTACCAACGGCAGCTTAAAACACAAACTAACTTTTACTGACTTGATATGTACTAGAAAGTAAATGTGCTTTGTCATTCATTACATGCTATGTTTTGCCACTGAATTCAGACCAATATTACCTGTGACAAAATTAATGAATATTTTAAAGCTGTGTGTATATTTCCAATGGAATCATTTGTCTTGTGGATTCAATATATATGATGAAATTCGTGGGTGAGTATACGCTGTTGATAATCTATTCATGCTATACATTAGACAGGTATATATATAAACAGTATTTATGTAGATGTAAAAATTTGTGGTTCTCGGAATAAAGTAAAACATTACGTATGCCCTCTCTGTTTTCACTATAGGTGTTTTTCTTTTTTAATATGCATCAATTTAAGGTGGTAACTATGCCAAAGAAGGATATATTTTACTGTCCCACATTATTTGGTGTACACGCATCATTTTCTTTAGCTAACTGACATGTTTGCTAATAAGACTGCTCTATGGCTCACAACTACCTTGTTACAGTGGGGTCACAACTACCTCGTTACAGTGGGGTCACAACTACCTTGTTACAGTGGGGTCACAACTACCTCGTTACAGTGGGGTCACAACTACCTCGTTACAGTGGGGTCACAACTACCTCATTACAGTGGGGTCACAACTACCTCATTACAGTGGGGTCACAACTACCTCGTTAGTGGGGTCACAACTACCTCGTTACAGTGGGGTCACACTGCATGTACAGCAGCATTAACTGATGAACTTGTGCAAAAGTAGTTCAATTAAAAGAACATATAATAAAATGTTTTAAAATCTGAAGATAAATCTGTATATATATATATATATATATATATATATATATATATATATATATATATCTCTGTGTGTGTGTGCAATCTGTAACCGACATAAAAAGATTTAGAAAATATATTTCAAGAATGTAACTAACAGCCCCATTTACTACTGTAAACTCTGGTGGCCTAGTGGTCAGAGTGTTCATCGCGGAAGTGGGACATTGTGAGTTCGATCCCCAGCTGAGTCATACCAATGACTTACAAAATGGTACTAACAGCTGCCTCACTTGGCACTCAGCATTAAGAGGTTTGTGTTAGGACTGGTCGGCCTGGTATCAGAATAATGTGACTGGGTGAGGCATCATGCTACATGTCTGCGGCATGATGCCCCAGTGCTAGACTATAAACTGACTCACCGCAGACATTGTAGCGATATGACTGAAAAACTGTTAAAGTTACCTTAAAAATCCTAGTCACACCCAACACACAGAGTAAACTAAAACTCAAAGTAAAGTAACAACTATGCAACAAGTTTGATACTGTATTTAATTATTATTAATGCACTGGAGTTACATTTAAGAAAGAACCTATAAATCAAAACATATGTCAAGTATCCTTATTAATGCATGGACAAAAATTTTAAAATTAATTATTGAGTGTCAACTGCCTACATTGTCATTTAAGGAAATATTTACAACTGAAATTTCATGAACATGTTAAAACCAACACAACTTGACAGTTATTCAGAGAGAACTTGAGAATTTTCAGAAAATGTTGGTAAAAACTTTTTATTAATGAACTTTCATAAATTATGTTCCTTTACAATGATGGAATGAACATTAGGGAACAAGTCACACCAACATGTCATGATGGATTGAGAATCTAAGTGTTTTGTACTTATTTATGCTCTAATCAACTCTTTAAGTTGTGCAAAAGTGTAAAAATGTGCTACCTATGAGATGTTCCTGAAAACTTGCCTCCTGAGATTTTCTGCAGAGCTATTGGCCATATAGCTTTGGGGCAGTGAGACATCCTCACATCTTAACTATCAGGGTTGATGTAGAACATGTAAAATCTATGCTTAGGTTTGGACTGAGACAAGGAAATCCCAGTCAACAGGTTATATTATTTGTCTCTACATGAGGCTATGCTGAGTGGGAAGACATATAAAGTAACAATGTGACTCCGATATCTATGTCTTGGTACAAACACTGACAATTATTATTTTACTCACCACATTTTTCCAAATAAATTAAATTAAACCTGCACCCTGAAATTTAGTCAGCAGATATAAAACACAATATTCATCAGGTACTATTATTGCTTCTTACTCTATATATAGGTCATCATATTTTGAACTCTTTTATGAAAATCTGAATAATTATCTAAGTAGAATCTAGCTATATATGCCACTCTTAGTAAAGAAAAAATAATAAAGAAAAATGCTATAATGCTACACATGAGAAAATAGAAACAAAATTATTTGATATTATTACTGTATTATCACATTTAATTGATAGATGTCATATGAAACTGACAAAAAATAATATCCTATATCAGGTTAAGTTCTAACTTTCATGAGTTGTTGTTTGGAAAATGTTCTGTGGTAGGCAATTGTATGATACTGTGCAGTACAACATGCCTACTGGCTACAGTTCTAACAGTGTCTGATGTCTTGCTAGAATTTTAAAAGTAGAAGTTCAGGACTCCTATTTTGGTAAAAATATGAGCCCAACCAGGAAAAATAGTTGCCGTCCCAATATGCATATTGGGCATAAGTGAAGTAGCTCAATACTCTGATGAGTCGTGTCACAGAGTTTAATTTTCCATATGCTTGACACCAATGATATTAAGCCCTCTATTTGTTCATTTGAGTCATTGTGAATTTTGTCAATTCAATGAAAGGTCGTATTCCAAATACTAAGCCAGACATCACACACATTCTTGAACTTGGCTAATGTTCTATCAGAACTATCAGTTCTACAAAAACTTGAACTTCAACACTCTCGTGAATCTTATTAAAATCTTCGTCAATTTGCTGCTTAACCCCAAACAAAGTAAAAGTACCCCTTCTAGTTGGAGGTAAACATTTTGTGTAAGCCTTGCTGTGGCTCGATTTCAAGGTCAAACATAACATATTCAGCTACAATAGGAAACAAACACGATAATGAAAGCTATATGTCTCTGGGTCTTTCTTCCTCGGAATTCAGCCATTGTAAGTATCAGTACATATCCCACCACTCAGCAGCTAGTCAAAGTCTTTGAACTTACTACCCAGTTATTATTGCTTAATGTTTTTTTTTATGTACTCTTATAATGATAACATCTAGGGACCTTACTGCTATTAAATTCTGTTGTAAATATCATCACTGCGAAATGATTAATTTATCAAGATATTTTCTCCACTCAGCATGTGATTAAAGCAGGACAGGAAAACCTTTGAATCTGCCACCCAGACATTGCTTGCATATGGAGGACTCTTGAATAAGTGATTTTCTGCATCCCAAACAAAACATTGTGTCCAAATACGTGATTATGCATTTCTGAGACCTCTGAGTGTGTAGTGACATCAGGAAATTTATAATAATGACCTTCTTGAAAATTGGTATTTTCTGTTCTGGAAATATGGCAAGTGATGCTATCACTAATGCAATTAGTTACATGAAATATTTTTGTGGACTTGCATGTGGACTTATGAATGAATCACCCTGGTTGGTTAGGTGCAGGAGTTTTCAAATGCAATCAAAGTATTATATTTGCTTTAGCTGGCGAATTTGTGGGTGTTTGACAAAATTAGAAGAAAACTGTTTGACATAATACAATTCTGGTTTTTGCCACCTCTGCAGCGGTCCTTGAGAGTTTGGTTTTATGTGGCCAATAATGTGTATTGGCTGCCTGTGTGTCTGGAATTCTATCTGCGTGTATGTGTGTGAAAATGTTTTGTATGGTATTATCACAATTGGAGAGAACTTGAGATTCTTTCTGAATACCTTACTCTTTGGTTACATATCAGTTGTTGGATTTTATAAAAAAAAAAAAAACTCTGTAATCACAGCAGTAGACATCAAGGGTTTCTTTTTAAAAGTAGTTTCTAGCACGTGAATACCATGCCTGAGACGAGAGGTCTGCGATAACCAGACTGCGATAGGAAAAGTATGTTTAGCAAAATAGCATGGATCATTAAAGAGAATTACAAGATCATCGAAATTAGGGTGACGTAACTTCTGTGGTTGATAAAGCGAGGCAATATTTGAGTTAAAATGCTCTGGGGTCTGATTTAACAGGTTCCAAAGATATTTGTAATACATTAGTAATGCAATTAAACTTGAAACACTTAATGTGTCAACTTAAGAAAATAATTCGTGGGTTAAATTCTATTAGCAAGCTCAATCATGTTTTCCAATTTGATTGAACTCGCATAAAAGACCTACTTATAGGTTTATGAGATTAAATAGAAAAAAATAAGAACAACATAATTGTGCAGATAATATTATACATTATGTTTAGTTAAGCTATTCGAAGTTACAGGTTTTCGTCATATTAGGAATCAAGTATATTAAACTCTTCTTACCATATCAGAATTGTTTGTTGCTCTTCGAAACGAACAAACCGCCTATAACCCGTATGACAGGAGAGGGCTCATGACTTGCGAGTAACCGGATTGGCTGAAAATGTCTCCTTCTTAATAAGTTATGAAGATCTTCAGTAGATATCAAAATGACGGTGGATAAATAAATGAACAATAAAGATTACTGATTTCTATATGTACATCTACATCTAATGCAAAAAAGTGAACATGCACTTGCAGAAGCGCTTTACAAGGGAGGTAAATACTTAAATCCTCAAAAATCCCTTCTTGTAAGATTTAGTTCCCATACATTCGCGGATTTTAAAAAAATAAAATAAGTCCCTGATATAGTTTGGGTGTTTAAGTTATTCTTTGTAGAATGAATGCGAATGAATAAACTGAAACATGAAATATAGAACAAACATATCTTTATTTATAACAACCTCACAGGCCACACACAGGTGACATATGACAGCACCAACACTGCATATTAAATTCTAGTGTGACAACACACACACACACACACACACACACACACACACACACACACACACGCACGTAAGCACGTACACGCACGCACACAATAGGATTGTTGTTCCTATTCAAAAGACACATGAAATAAAGAAAGAACGCTTGATTCTAATGGGAAGTAAACATTATAACATATGAAGACCTTAGGAAAGCAAATACATACAGTCCCAACCGAGGGAAGTACAATCCTTGTTATATGCATGTGGAGAAGGAAACCATAACGTTCTGCCAGCAGGGGTGGAGGGAATAGGTGGCACCATTGCCAGCACGGGCGGAAGGACGGGAGTACACTCTACATGCTTCATATGGGATAAGAAAAACTCAAATGCAAGTGCAGGTCGTAGCCAAAGTTAGGAACACCTTGGCTTACTCTTTCGTATGATTATGCCACTCAAACCCCACACGCCTATTTACTCGTCGATTTAAAACCCACTACCCCTGATTATTTGCGATTTTGTATTCATCTATTTCATGACTGGTGACAAGACGGAGGACCTGTAGTGTACATGTCCCCATCGTCGACATAAAACATCGCACACTTTGACTCTGTCTCGCACATAGACAACATGACGCCCCATCAGTTTCATCCTCCCGTCAAATTGACTCATCCCATGTATGGTATCAGTCGCGAAAACAATCCATAAATACGTCCTCGAGTCTCAGAAAACAATCCATAAATACGTCCTCAATTCTCAGAAAACAATCCATAAATGCGTCCTCAATTCTCAGAAAACAATCCATAAATACGTCCTCGAGTCTCAGAAAACAATCCATAAATACGTCCTCGAGTCTCAGAAAACAATCCATAAATACGTCCTCAATTCTCAGAAAACAATCCATAAATACGTCCTCGAGTCTCAGAAAACAATCCATAAATACGTCCTCGAGTCTCAGAAGCCAGTCGTAATGAAGTCTTACGATGGTTTACGGTGATAGGACGTCAATTACTGCAAGGCATAATTCATTCCACATCAAACCAAACGCTTTTCTGAGATAAAAGAAAATAGCCTTGACGCAAATGGCCGAACCGCGCATCGACACGCAAATCAAAAAGCAAATTTTGAAACCCGAAGGTTGCGGTTATATAGGAGGTGTAATCATTCGTTCCCTCTTAAAATGGGATCCAAATCCACCCATCGTAATTCCCAAGAAAATGTCACTCCCATAAAAGCCAAACGAACCCATAAACAAGAGCAGTGGTGTCAAGACCAGGTCACAGAAAAGCCCCCAGAAAAAGAATAGCCCACAGAAGACAGCTTCCACGTGCAAAAAGGCACTTCGGCCAGGACGCAGCCTTATATTCGCAAACCACAACCAGCAAAAACGTCTCCTCCAGAGGTGACATATCCTCCTCTTTACCGGCAGAAAGACCGGGCGTATTACAGAGTTTTCTTGATTTGTCAAAAGAAGAAGTGTCCCAATTTAATCTGTTGCAAACCCCTAAACGACACGTGTTACCAGTCATCAAGTTGGTAAGACGTAAATACAATCAGTGGCGGTTCATTCCAGTATCAAAATGGCTTGTGTTAAATTATGTGCATCAGTATTTCTTTGCTCCTGATCAACCAAAGATGCCTTCTCAAAAACGTGCACACCGTCCCCATAGTCGTTATCATATCAAAAAAGCAGAAAAAAAACAGCCTTATCATCCACAAACACGCCTATATGCACATCGACGTCATCCAAAGACAAAACGATGTTGTCCAAAAGGGAGGATTGTTCTTTGGCATCGAATATACATTCAATAAGTTTTCACAAACCTTGAGGAAAAACTAAAAAGAAGAGCAACCAAAAGGGTTTAATGTTTTCCAAACCTTCTCCGACAAATAAGATACAAGGCGCATATAAACTCATGGACATCAGAGTATTTTATATGTTGTATGTGATCCTGAACACTCACATATGTCAATTCAAAGAAGTGCACACCACTACCAACGTCGTTCTTCTGTCCCAAAAGGAAACGGAAAACGACAGAACGACAGTCTGGTGTCCGACAAAACACAAAATTTACCTTAGTGCCTTACAAATGATGGATGGAATGCCATCGTTAGCAAAGACAACAAATTCCACATCTACTTCCCAATCCAATAAAAATTGCAATCGTTGATGGAAAAATCGCAAAAGTACGGTAAACTCTTGCAACAAGTGAAACTCCTTCATTTTAAAGCTTTATATATATATATATATATATATATATATATATATATATATATATATATATATATATATATATATATATATATATATATATATATATATATATATATATATATACTTCCAGCGGTGAAGACAGACGAAACCTTGCAATTACCTGAGGAAGAATAGGCACGGGAAGTCTTTCAAACAACCCCGCATCCCCTATTCCTAGCAAGATTGCAGCGTCTTTGTGAACCCCTTTCCACACTCCTCAACGAGAAGAAATCAAAACTTGGGTTAAAATGATGGTGTCATCTCCTCCTTCAACAGAAGTAGAAAATAAGGAAGGGACACCAGAAGTGAGAAAGAAAAGAAGACCAAAGCCATTCCATTACCTCCAACACCACCACTCTCATCGACTTCTAAACCTGTAACTCACAGGACACGTAAAACCGTTTCCAAACAACCACCATTTCGCCCCATCCAAAGTAGTAACATTGAAGAGTGGGCGACTTAAACAAATAAGAAAAAGGTGTTAGCCAGCATTTACTACGACCCAGCCCATCCTGCAGGTTACAGAGGAGTTCAGAAATTGTATATTTATGCTAAAACTCGACTCAAAGGTCTCCGTTTGCCTCAGGTGCAACGATGGTTACAAAAACAAGCCACGTACACTTTATATAAACCCATTCAACGATATTTTCCAGACGTCGCACTCAAGCACTCAAGTAGAAAGCATCGATCATCAATGGCAAGCTGATTTAGCCGATGTCTCTCATTAGGCCACCCATAATCGTGGCTACATATATTTGTTTTGTGTGATCGACGTCTTTTCTTAATTTGCCTTGGTTGTACCATTGACTTCCAAGTCAAGCAGCTAGTTACTGAGAGCCTTCCAACTGCTATTGAAATAAAGTAATCGTCACCCTTTTCGATGGCAAACTGACAAAGTCACCGAATTTCAGAACCAAGCTTTCCAAAAAGAATTCAAGAAATGTGACATTTATTTCTTTAGGACCGAGAATCCCGAAACCAGTCTGCATCGTGGAACGTTTCCAACGTACCTTGACAGAAAGCATGTGAAAATACTTTACACATCAATACACTCTCATGTACATCGACCTCTTTCCCCACCTAGTCCAAGAGTGCAACCAATTTTACCATCAGAACACCGGACTTGCCCAACCCCCTCCCTGACCCTGGCAAGATTTGAATCTCGACAACGAAGTGACTGTGTTTGAGCGCCTGTTTGGTAAGTCCCCGACGGTGGCTGTCCCAAAGAAAGGTGGAGTGACGGCAACAGGAGATTGGGCGCGCATTGGCAAAACCAAACGCACTTTCGACATAGATACACTTACCCAACAGGACGACCGAATAGTTTCGTGTCACTGGACGAGTGTGTGGTCGTCATCCTGCCGTATATAACTTTGAAGATATGAACGGGGAAGTATTAAAAGGAACGTTTTACTTGCCCGAGTTACAATGTGTAAGCAAAAATGAAGACGAAGTGTACGATATCGAAAGCATTTTCGAAGGAAGAAACCGTAAAGTGGGAAAACGTCGTGTCAACGAAGTCAAAGTACGTTGGAAAGGATATCCTTCCAGTTTTGATTCTTGGATTGACGCTTCGCAAGTCATCGACAATTAAACTAATTTACCATCATGCCCTTCAACACAGCCTCAGCTGCCACAGTGACCACTCCGTCACTCAGTTCTTCTCTGCAAGCTCTACAAAAGCAACCCTTGTGAGTGTAGTGTGGAGAACTTGCTGCCTAAAACGGAAATCGTCTTCTTCTGTCACATCTTTGTGCTGCATTGTCATAGGCGCAGCCATTGATAATTTGAGTTACCAAAAAAGGAAACAAACAGTTGTGGACCATTTTACTGAGCAGCTGCATCGGTTACCTTATTCACAGTTCTTCCCTGAGATACTCATTAAATGGGAACAACAACAACAACAATAACAACAACAACAACAACGGGAGCCTTGTGTCCAACGTCAGTCATTCTCGCAACAGGCATCCCTCCAACCTCAATACTCTTAGACACTTCTCTTAGAGTTACCCATCGGACAGCAGAACGCTGGTATTATGAACAGCAACAACAACCAATTTTACTTAATGTCACTCAGTGACAGTTCCATGGAGGTGTTTCCTAACAATACTTGTGCTGTTACACGCTTAAACTACCTTAAGTCATTCATTTTTATCAAGAAGCCAATTGGGAAGCCGTTTGTTTATTATTAAACATGTCACAGAGACAGACAAAACTATGCACCAAGAGTCTTGCCCCTGTTCTAAGTCGGAACTGGATCAGTTTGCCATGCCACATACTATGACCACCCTTACATGACAAACATATCCCAATAGGTCGAATTTATCCCGTATCCTCTTTGACGGATTCAGCTCCAATCGAGTTTGAAATCAAAGGGCAACCAGAAGATTACATCGATCTGAATAGCCGTTACTTGGTATTTGAAAGTGAAATTGATCAAAACGGACACATCCCATCCGGGAGCCGATGATAGAGTAGCTCCCGTGACCAATTTCATTCATTCCTTGTTTAGCTAAGTCCTTGTACGTGAATATCAAACTGGTCAGCAGTAGCATGGATACCTACCCTTACCAAGTGTACCTATAAAATCTCTTGACCTACATAAAGGAAACCAAGAACATTCATCTGGATGCTTGCGTGGCATGGAAACCTAACACAGCAGGCGAAGACAACTTTAACGACAAAGCGTTGACAGTACATAACAATCGTCACAAAGTGGGGTTTAACGACCGTCGAACAAAATCCTGCAAGGAGATAATTTAGAAATGTTGGATCGCTTGCACTTGGACATATGGTTTCATTAGAAGTAGTTGCTAAACGGTTTTAATATGTGTTTGAGACTGAGCCGTAGCAGTACTGCTTTTCATTTGACGGCTTATACAACAGCAAATACAAAACTATTATACATTAAGCTAGGTTCTACGTGCGTCGTACGGAAGTGTTACCTAAAGTGGGTACTGACATCAATCACACTTTGATCAGAACGATGGCCAAGTATCCGAATTGATGCGTGGAAGTGAAAACGTTCACCATTGCCACTGGACTCCGATCCAAGATCGAAGATCATCTGGTCCAGTGACAGTTACCAAACCGTTTAATCATTGGTATCGTTAGCAATGCAGCCCTCAACGGTGCCCACAATGAAAGTCCTTTCCAGTTTAAGCACTAAAGAGTGTCCAAAATCGAAGTCAGTTGCGATGAAAAACTTTGTGTACCCGACAATTCGAACGTAACTTTGCCCAGAAGAATTACTTGAGGTCGAATATGTCTCTGGAAGACTATCCAGGTGGTTACACTTTGTGGGGTTTCGATTTCACTCACTCCAGACCAAGGCAGCGACGCGGAACATCCCTTCCTTATAAAATCCGGTCAACTGCATGTGGATCTTCAGTTTTCAAAACGTCATTCTATATGCCGAATTCGATAGTACCATATGAATCAACAGTTTGAGTGATGTCATTCTAGACTATTAGAAACTATTGAAGACACTGATACAATCGCTAGTCTGACCATCCAATGTTGACCCACCCTCTTATGAAGATGTGTTTAAGACTAGCTAAGCTGAACGAAGCTTACGTAATTTTACATCGTGTCAGACAAAGTATGATACCGAAACCAGAAGAAATAGAGAATGTCAGCATGTTAAAAGGGACTGAAGACCTGACAGAAGACATATTCAAAGAAAACATTAAGAAGGAGAAATAAGAATGGACAGAAAAGTACAGACTTCAGAGAGAGAGAGAGAGAGAGAGAGAGAGAGAGAGAGAGAGAGAGAGAGCAGTAACAACAACAGTCGCAACAACCGCAAGAATCTGATAGGATTTGTGGACTGCCGTGTCGACACGAAAGAGTTGTCCTCGTTCCGAAGAAGCAGAACCTGTCCTTTTGGAAAGCTTACTGTCAGACAGGGACGCAATCTTAGACGATAACAGATTGTCATAACACCTCGTAAAAGAGCCCAGCCCTTTTCATAGCTACCCCAATACATTAGAAAAGAGATACTAATTCAATTGCCAAACATTGTATGTTTATGTTAAACAAAATATAAGTGTGTCTATAAGCACTTTATTTGCTTGCTTTTGTAACTTATCAAATAGTCCATATGTCTCTGTATTTGCAATTAGTGCTTGTATGTAAAAAGTGAGTGAGTATTTATTTTAGGTCGCCACGTGTTTAGGGTGAACCTTCTCGTCTACGCTTGTAGTATATCAAGGAAGCGCTCGTCAGTCTGGCTACGCGTCGTTGTCGCATCAGGTAAAAGATAAACAACATAATTACTAAGCTTTTGGAGCTCCAAATGCACCTGGATCATGCTAGGCGACTCCTAAATGAGCTGGCTATGGAGGCCATAGCCAAACAGGACAGGATAGATAAGAAGGAGGAGGCGTGAAAGAAACAAGAAGAGGAGGACATGAACAAACCAATCATACCTCACCTTATGACGTGCCCAGTCTGTCAGGTTAACCTGAAGTAAGGACGCCTCCAAAGCCAGTACATGTACAACAGCCACAGCCACAACAACCACAATGACCACAACTTCATCCACGGTGGTGGTATATAAGAAGACAGAGGAAAGTATTCACAATCCCTCAAAGTGAAGACTGGGAGAGTGAAGCCAGTCAACCTCCGTATCTGCTCCCATCAGCAACAGTCAGTTAGGTAAATGACTGGAGTCGTCTTTGTGTGTGTGGCGCTAGACCAAGGAGATGCCAGGATTAGACAGGTCAATCTGGCGTTCGGAAACAAAAAGCCCATCTCATGGCTAGGTGGAGTAGTGGGATTATAAACACTCACTCCTTCCCTAATATGATGGTGTGTGTGTTTGTGTGTGTGTGTTTGTTTGTATGTGTGCACGTAACTTTGTATCGATGGCAGTGTGTGTGATTGTGTGTGTGTGTGTGTGGTTTTGCTTCTCCTTCCCGTGTGTGGATAGTATGTATGTGGATTTTGATAGTAAATTTTGTGGTCTGTTTACCATCCCTTCAGTGTGGATTGTAAATTTTATAGTATTTGATAGTATATTTTGTGGTTTGTTTTCCCTCAAGATACACAGTTGGTTTTAATTAATGGACGCGACGTATATGATAGAAAAGCTTGATAAATGGAAATATCCAGGGAGCATAGTCTTCGTGAACAGTCTCAAAGTGGCGAGAAATCTGCTAGAAAGTATGCTAGAGGAGGAAGTTGAAAAGGTAAGAAAATGTATTACAACAACATATGTGAGAGCAAGAAGTTTCACGGAGGCACTTGACAGTGTTTTCAAAGTCATGTGCTTTATAGAAGAAGTGTTGTTTTTGTCAGAGTTGTCCTTGGTAATGTGGGGGAGTTGATTAGATGAAGAAAGCCGAAGGCAAGATGAGAAAAGATGTTTGAAGTAGAATTTTAAAAAATTAAAGATACCTGGGCAGAAGAGCGAAATTAAAAAGACAAAAATGGAAGATATACAGCTTTGAGAAACTTAATAAGAGTTAGATAACATAGCCATGACTGGATTCCAGAGAATAAAAGAAGAAGAAGAAGAAGAAGAAGAAGAAGAAAGTAATCATTGGAAAAGTGGAAACGTCAGGAGCTTTTATAACAACTGGAGAATATAGAAGAAGAAGAAGAAGAAGAAGAAGAAGAAGAAGAAGAAGAAGAAGAAAAAGAAGAAGAATAAGAAGCAGCAGAAGCAGTAGAACACAAAAGCCCATTTCAGGGATATTCATAGGTCTCGAAAAGTTTTACTTTCTTTGCCTCAACCAACAAACATAAGGTGAAATATTTGTCCCTGTATATTATTGTATGTTGCATATTGTATGTGTTATATCACTCTATACATATTGGGAGCATATCTACTCCCCTCTGAAGTTAACCCAGTGCACACTTGTTCCTACCATTGTTGCAACATTGTGGCAATATTGTTACCAATCTTAAGCTACGCTACGTCACCTCACTTCTTCAACTCATATTGTTCCTATACAACCAGTCCTCTTTTCCTTGTCCCAATACAGCCCCAATAGTCCCCATGTTAAGTTCCCCTTGTCCCTATAGAACAGCCCCAGCGTGATTTTTAAAACCATGTCTCTATACAGCCCCAAGGGTGGGTGGGTCTATAATGTATTTTCCCATTGTCCCTATACAGCGCCAGTATAATATTAATAGGTTACCACCTTCATATCATTTTATCATTATTTTCAAACACGTATAAAACACGAAATATTTGTCCAAAACAATCAAATATAAAAGCACAAAACACCAATTAGGAAATAGAAAAGGAAACATTCTTTTGTTAAATAAAATGAAGCAAAACACAATAACAACAAAAATAAACAACATAGTCCACCAAACCTGCAAATTTACCCCCTACCCCCAACCAAACCATAGTCCACGAACATGAATTGTTCTTTAAAATGTATTACTGCGCAAGGGATGGTAATTGGCTTTACTTGTGAAATAATTGAGAGTTGTACATGCACACATTTTAACAAAATGTGTACATGTACAAATCTCTGTTACTTTAATATGTTGATTCGTCAAGTATAAAATGTGTACATGTACAAACATGTACAAATTCATGTTACTTTGCTGTTGTATTCTGGCGGCCGCTATCGCCATCGTAGAATATAAATTCGCTAAGTGGCTGATAAAGTAAAAGCCGTAATGTAATTTGGAATTTCCGTTTTTCTACGTTAAGTAACAGACCAAAAGGTGAATAAAAATGGCATTTAATAATTATTTAGAAATAAGTGATATGAAAGGGAAATAACCTTTATTAAAATAACCTCTATTTGCTGTCGAGATCGGGGACAAATATGGCTCACGAGTCACGATACGATCAGCATCAGTCTCATTCTTAAATGAGGTCGAGTATATTTAATATAAAGATATATAAATATCATTATACATTTAATTAATTGTATGTTACATTGCATTATCTACTTTCTACTGTAATTTCATAAAACTGCGAGTTTCTTCAACTATTTTCACTGTAGCATTCACTATAGATGCTTTTCGGAAAATCTGTTGGCCTGAATTATTCTTTGAGAAACAAGTACGGTTGACCTAGATCCTGACCTTGATTTAAGGTTAGTGGCAATCATGTAAACAGGTTTTATTTTAATTTTAAAATGATTGGTTGTTGTCAAAGTCAAGCAAGATGGCACTAGTGAATTAAGAAGTAAACAACTTGTTGTTATTAAATTAGAAATGATTAATTCTCGTCGGTCATGTTAGGAGAACGTGATATGAACGATCACGCGACTCCTTCCTCCTTCGTGATTTCGCAATTTGGGGATTTCGTTTGAATCTGCGTATTAGAATGCTATATAATCTTGTACTGAAATATAGTTATTTTTGGGCATTTTACATTTTGTATCAAGTTTTTTGTTGTTGCAGCCATTTTTGCGAGTTAAATGTTATTCAGATCAGTTGGATTTTAAAAGATTAATTCGTTGCTCTGGAAATACTTTGATGTGCTCATCCGAAATTCTTGGACAAGACAGTTTATCAAACTTTTATTCACCGGAGTGTTAAAATCTTGTGATTCTCCAAGGAACTATAGATAAACAGTACATACTATAATACATCATCGTCTTCGATATTGGATTTTCCAACAAGACTCGAACTTGAATCTTTTAGAACTTTTCATTACTATGACTTTTGTAATTTAATTCGTGGATTAATCTTGGATTTTTGTTTTGATTTCATTATTAAAGCTATAAGTTCCTTTTCCATTTTTACAATCTTTTTTCCAAGGAAATACATTATACGTTAATTTTACAAAGCTTGTTGCTTTCAGTTTTTCTGTGTATTGTTTATTAGAAATTTAAGACGTAACTTAGAATTTTGTGCTCGTCCGGGATTTGAATTTTTGCTAAAATATTTCAGAAAACTTTGCATTTTTTTTAAAAAGTTAAAATCCTCTAGGTTTCGTGAAAAAATTGTCAAATAAGATCGTCAAGCTTTTCAATCATATTATCAGAAATTTAAATCTTTCTTTCATATCCTATCCAGGAACAATTAGACGTTTTCAGAAAAGATAAATTAATGCAACTTGCCAGAAGATACGATTTTTCTGAAGCGAAAGCTTCCTTAACGAAACAAGACATAATACACAGTTTGGTTCCCTATTTGGTAGAAAATAATGTTTTGAATTAAAGTGCCTTTGTTTCGATTAATCAGTCTGTATCAAGCTGATAAAAAATGTTAAAAAATCCAAATTAGAATACAAAGTGGAATTGGAGTTTAGGAAGCTCGAACTTCAGAAAAAGAGAAAGAAAAACAGATGCAACTGTAGTTACAAGGACAGAGTAGTTACATTTTGTGTGTGTGTGTGAGAGAGAGAGAGAGAGAGAGAGAGAGAGAGAGAGAGAGAGAGAGAGAGAGAGAGAGAGAGAGAAACAAACGGACGTAAACGAGAAAGAATGACACCTGCAGTTTATATAAGAACAACAATACCGTTAGAAAAAGAGCAAATGCATTTGCATTCGGAGAAAGAGGAGATATATATAGAGAGAGACAGAAGAATATCAATGTTGAATGAAAGAAATAGAGCTGGCTAGTATAAGCACATTCATACTTCAAATCCAAATTTAAGTTTTGATCACAAAAAAGAATATTCGGTTAGTACCTTCTTTTAAAGAAAAAGATATACAAATATTTTCTCTTTGTTTAAAACGTTGCTGAAATTTTGAAATGGCCAAGGGAGCATTGGACTCAATACAACGTTTACTTGGTAAAGTTAGTCATATTTACCGTTAACGGTCAATTCCCCCAAATGTTGCCTATGATGCGGTTAAAGAATGCATTTTAATGTTTGGCAATCATTCAGAAACTATAAAATATAATCTGGACAAACTCATGTCGAATTTGCAAGAGAACAAAAACACAGTTATTTTATAGATACTGTGCTTAGCCAAGAAAGTGTTCATAGTGATATTAAGACTTGTCTTGACGAGCACAAGACCGAAACATTGGCATTAAATGCTGCTTGTGCCGATGATGAGGACTCTTTAACTCATAATATTCCTTTTGTAAATAAGACGTTTACTCAACAGTCTTCTAGCAGAAAAGTATTTCAGCCTTATATAAGCCGTTCTAAAAACTCAAACTTCAGATAAGCTTTATTCAAGATCATTGTCCCTCCCTACGTGTATCTACGGCAAGAAGAAAGGACACGTTATTTCGGATTGTTACAAATTCAAAAATAGGCATCAGAATCAACCCAGACCTAGTCCAAATGCTTTTATTTATAAGAGGTCAAGGTCACAGTCATGTATTGAAAGCAATACATTCCTTGGGTCTAATAAAGCCCAGTCTGACTTTATTATAAAGAATTATGAACCATTCATATCGATGGGTTCTATATCACTCTTTCGGGATTTGGCCAATCCCACCGCCATTAAAAGTTTAAGAAACACATGTGCTTCTCAGAGTATTTTGTTGTCAGGTACTTTACCTTTCTTGAGAAGTCTTCCTCACATAGAAGTGTTTTTATTCAAAGAGAAGATTGCTGCTTTGTTAATATTCCTTTCCACTGTGTAAATTTGTCATCAGACTTAGACTCAGGACCCATGACAGTCGGAATAGTATCGTTTTACTCGTAGAGGACATTCATTTATCACTAGGCAACGACCTAGCTGGAGATAATTTTGTAGTGAATCCATATGGAACTGGCAAGCATCAGAAAGTTGATCCAATTCAAAAAGAATTCTCTGATTTATTCCCAGCTTGTTCAGTTACCAAAACTATTGCAAAGTAAGCTCCTGAGAAGGCCAAAGTATAAGGAAAGTATTCCTTTAGCTGACACTTGTATTGTAAGGGTTTTTATTAGGTCACTTTCGCTTTTTGTTTGGATCAATCAGAATATATTGATTATAGTGATCCTCTTTTAATTACTCATTCTCTTTATTCTAATCAGGGCGACAATCACTTGCCGTGGAACAGGAAAAAGACCATGAGATCTCCTGTTTGTTTAAATGGGCCATTATTGAAACTACAGCCTCTGAAGTACCTGTCTGTTAATTCATTAAAAATGGAATTCTTAAGAGAAAATGGAGACCCCTTGACGCCCCTGCTGGTGGTGAGTGGTCAGCGTGCTATCAAATTTAAGTTCGTAAACCTTATAGACTGGAAATACTTAATTCCATGAAACTTCTTTGGTTGGTCATTTAGGGAATAATACGACTTATCAAAAGATCTTCACTCACTTTTATTGGCCAAAAATTAAAAGTGATGTTACAAAATACGGTAGACCTTGTCATACTTGTGAAATGGTTGGAGAACCCAATCAGAAGATACCTAATGCCCATTTGCAACCTATTCCTGCATTTGACGAACCATTTAGTAGAATAATGGTAGATTGTGTTGGTCCCTTACTTAAGACAAAGTCATGTAATCAATACCTGTTGACCATTATTTGTGCGTCAACAAGGTTTTCCGAGGCAATTCTTTTTAATACTCAATTTGGCCTTCCTAAATTTGTCCAATTGGGCAAAGGTCAAATAGTAAGTCTGGAACTTTCCAGCCTATTATGCTTGAATTTGGCATTTATCAATAAAGTCATAAGGGAAATTACGGTTTGACAGAACTAGAATGAAGAGAGCTTTTGAGACTGATAATGGAGTTCTGTCTCTCTTGCTCCTTCTTCAAACATTTCTTCAGGTTAGATTTAACGGCGGTTAGAATTATAAGACATTTAATGGGTTAGACTCTAATATTAGTGCTCCCTGGGATCTAAATAAATTATAGGAGTACGAATATATTGAAAGAGATAGCCAGGTTGAATCCTACCGTCATATAATCTCGCGTCTGCTACTGTAGCGTGTCCTTGAGTGAGGCACTTTATTCCAATGGCATATGCACTACATATGTTTCCCTGCAGTGTCGTAAAACACCAAAACAATCCGAATGCAATGGATTCAGTTTCCGTAAAAAAAACTGAAATGAAAGGAAAACGAAGCTTCCCACATTTGAGTGCGCTATTCGAAACTGCATGCGTGATCTAAAATACAATTATTACTGCAATATGGATGTTTCAAAAACAGAGACTTAGAAAATGGATAGGTGTTGAAAATCACACCGACAATGTTTGAACAATCAACGAAATATCCGCACTTCTAATTGTGAATTTCGTTTATTCAGATGTTTCAAGTAATAATCGAATAAGTCGAATAGCCTCAAACAATTTATTACATTTCTCTTAGTAGTGGTATAAAAATTTAAAATCATAAAACTCTCGACGCCAATCACGTATATGAAAACATAAGTATAAAAACACGTTTACAATATGGTATGTTATCTTTATGGAAGCGTCCCTTTTTATTGGAAGGTTTATTACATCAGATAATGATTATCAATCATTGACATCAACTTATTATAAATTCTAGCTTGCTTTCTTTATTATGTGTTGATTTGTAGCTTCACTTTACACTTAATATGATGAAATATAAATAGTATAACTTGACTTTTGTTTATATTTCTTATTGTCCAAAACTATTTTTGAACAATACATGCTGATATTTTCAAACATTGCAGAAGCTAGATTTTAAATGAGTCAAATAATTTAGATTTCAGAAGTTATTATACAAATTTTAAAGTTAATATTACACATTGTCATGACGTCAATTTTGTATCAAGATGACGACTGAACGTTTGCATCGGACAATACTAAAAGGGGTCAAGCGTCATAATGCCTGGCTACGTACTCGTTATGCTAGTAATATAGGTGTCCTCAAATCGTACCCGCTGACGCGTGCTCTTTAACTTGGTACCCAAAAGTTGCTTGCTCAAGAATAAGGTTTTGTATTGCGGGTTTTTTTCTATTTAAATTTTATTTTATCAATCTTGTCAGATTTCTTTTGCGTTTTTGCTAGAACTGAAATAGAAATATTGTCTGCGGTTCGGGGAGAATGTCGGTTCTGAATGCTGCATCTGACGGGTAACACCTTGTAAGTTTACAAATGGCCGGGAATTAGCCAATATGTCTGCGACCAAGCTTAACTTATAACAGGAATTGAAGTGTAAGCAAATATTGCCGATTGGTGACTAAGATGACAAATTTTGTGTGCCCAAATGCTAACGGTCCCCTAGACATGGTCATGGACAGGAGGTCAAATAATCTTTTATTTAGGATTTAGGTTGGAACATTGCCTAATCCCTCTTAACACGTACACATAATTAAAATATACTTTATTACTCTGCAAAACACATCAATACTATAGTTGGCTGATTTTATCATCAAATTTGTCAGTTGTTCAAGTCGTACAATGGTGTGGGCTGTCCAACTTGTAAAAGTGTCACGTCACATTATACGTAATGAATATGGGATTTGATAGCGCACTGAAATGGTTTGAAATGGGCCCAAAACGTATTTTCTAATTCGAGAGTATTACAAACTTGTAATGTCGGAGTAAATTTGTTTTGCCCTGTGCGCTTGTCGTTTACATTTCCTTCTATTTAATACACAGTATTAGTCAAAAATAGCAGAAGAAAATAATTAAGGACAAATTTTTCCAGAGCAATAATACATACTAGACTGGTATCTTAATCATGTTACATTAAAGAAATACAATCCAGCTGAATATATATTGCTGAGCGAGCTGATGTCATCGCGGGTAATTACTTAACGCGTTTTCTTGTTTGTTTTCTGTTGTGTTTGTTTTGTGTTTGGCTTTTAATGGATGGTGGGTGGGTGGATTTGTTTTTATTTGTGGACTTTGGTCTTTTGAGGGGAGACGGGTGGGGTGGGGTGATTTTTGTTCTGTTATTTTATTTTGTTCTGTTTTGCTTGAGTTTTGTGTTTTCCTTTTGTTCTGTTTTTGTGTTTTTTTTAATTAATTTTTTTTAATTTTTTAATTTTTTTTAATTTTTTAATTTACATCAGAACTCAAGTATACTATAAATATATAACATTGCTGTTTATCGTTCATGTGTGAAAACTGTACTCTTATGTATGGTGTGACCTGAGTAGAACAATAAGGACTATTTAAACACACACACACACACACACACACACACACACACACACACACACACATAAATACATACATACATACATACATACATACATACATACATACATACATACATACATATACATACATACATTTGAGTGTTTTGTGTGAAGGGATCAGTTCAAGAAGGAAGCTCATTTTCATTGGAAGGTTCAAGTAAATGTAATTTGTGCAGTTTGTTAGGAAATAAATAAATAAATAAATAAATAAATAAATAAATAAATAAATAAATAAATAAATAAAATGATATACGTCTGGTTTTGAATGGGAAGTATTTTTTCTCTCTCAGCGAATGCGTTATTGTCTTATGATTGGAATTCGCATATCTTTTTTAAACCCTTTATACCCTTTGCTAGCTTGTTGGGTGTATAATTTAAAGCGTGTATGTTGACATATACTGTCGGATTAGTTTGCTGCAGTGTCGAAGTAGAGGCGATGCAATGCTTTCTTTAGCACAAGTCAAACGGATCATGAAGGCATTCAAGACCGATTATTTTAATAATGGGTGCCATTTTTTTAGAGTTTGATTCTACATACCCATTAAGTGGCAAGTGTTCACTTGGATTCATATACAACCATATTATTTTAGAAGGTCATTATTTAGACGGCCCGAAATATAATATAATCATGGCTGACAAGCATATAATTCCCTCCATAAATTGGAAGAAAGCATCGGCAGAACAAATAAATAGGTATAAGGAAGCAACACGAAATGAATTTTTAGCGCAACTGCATAAGGCAGAACTAGTGACAAATGTCGATATTGAAATTATTATTCAAGACACGGTAAAGATTTTACATGACGCAGCTTCTAGGTTTCTGCCCATAAAAAGGTTTTGCCCATACGCTAACCCCTATTGGAAATTACTAAACGTAAAAAGTTTCATACAGAAATGAGGCTGAAACGTAGGGTATGGATCTCTGATGGTAGGCCAAGAGTATGGGAATTTCAGTCATACGCGAACTATAAGAAAGCGAAGAAATGTTTTGGAAAAGAGTTACTGAGAGCAAAAGAAATGTGTGACAGAGAACAGTTCAGTGAGCTTGAAAAGGCTGCAGAGCTCAATATTTCCACTTTCCATAAGTTTATACGGAATAAAAGACATAAACGTGATTACATATACGAAATTGAATCTAACGGAAAAATTGTACGTGACCACGACTCTATAAGAGACTTATGGGCAAATCATTTTTCCAATTTGTCACTACCTGACAATACCTGACTACCTGACAATACCTATCTGTACGATAAGAATCATTACCAGATGGTCTTAGCAGAGGTTCAAAGAAATCTCATAATAGCTGGCGTTCTCTAAGGTTCAGCGCTAGGTCCTTAACTAAATATTTATTGATATCAATGATGTATCGTCTACTTTTGAACTCGCCCACAAGACTATATTTTGATTATACTTTTTTTCCTACAGATCCTTCGCAAGTACAAAGGATTAAAAACAGTAATTTTGAAAAACATTAACCAATAGGGAAACGACTGACTTGATATTTGTAATAAGTTGAAAACAGACATTTTATTTATTAAAACACTCAAACTGACGTTTCCTTCCAAAAGTTCTCAACTAAATGCACGAATCTGCTTCCTGATACAAACCCACGTAGGATTAATATTATCTTCGATTCAAATTGGACTTTATCATATTATCAGGGATTTTCAGAAGGAATATAAATGTTATCCAAAATGCATGCAACTATAAATCAACGTTGGAAAAAACTATATACACTATTCATTCGACCAATTTTAGAACATGCTTCTGAAGTCTGGGACATATCCTCTATTGAAGATTCGGAAAGATGGGAAAACATTTTGATGGAAGCTGGACGAAACTTTTTAGCTAATCAAAGTTATACAGGGTCGTTTTATATGCTGGAACTGATTGGGAAACTCTTACATTAGAAAATAAAAAGATATTATTCATTTTCTACTCGATTGTAGATTACCATGTATCTAACTATTTAGGCGACCTTCTGACAGAAAAGAGATGCAAGGCATCGGATATGGTCTGCATAACAGTGAAAGCATCACATAAATATCGACCAGAATTTAGATCTTTTAGACGGCATTTTTTGCTTGTCTGATGGTACTCGAAACTTCTTTAACTCTCTGACGAATGCTATAAAAAATTCCTTTAATATTTCTATATCGCAACAAAATTGTATCTAATAGAGCTAACACACATACAGTATTATGCATCCCTCAAACGTTATTCTAATAAAATACATGATAAAAACATACATTCTCCATCGTTATTGGCATATGTACTGAATTTTATATATATATATATATATATATATATATATATATATATATATATATATATATATATATATATATATATCTTCTATTTTCCCTTGAAATGTTACATGTCTATTAATATAGGTTATTAGTATTGTTAATTAACAGAAGACGAGGGATGTCCAAAACTTGGTTAAATAAACCTGGAATCGCAACGAAATCATTCTAAAGTATGGCTACAGTGGTTCAATTTTTTAAGTTAATGAAATCCAGACTCCTTTTTCCAATATGAAACAGGAGCAAATGGATGAATACATGAGTAATACTTAGTTGTTGTGAAGGTGGTGAAATTCTTATTGTTGTTTCTTCAAATTTGCAAAAGTTTGCTATTTTGTTTTATTTTGACTTGACGAGTCACCAAAATAATATTTGCAATTCGTTTAGTTCGAGAAGTTTTAAATGGATGCTGTGCTAATTTCGATTAACGTATTCAAAATGTAATGCGTTCCAATCTTTCTTACCTAAAACTTTACTGACATATTCATTCAAATTAGTCTGATCAATACTACATATCCATTTTGAATTCCCTCTTTCTTGTTTTCCGTAAGAAAGTGTTAGTTTTTGCTCTTGAAAATTAGACGGTTTAAGTAATGGGGTTACCACTTGCTTCCACCGTGTCCCATCTTGTCTACATTTCCCCCTTTCGATCTAATGTCAAAGTTTAATAGTGTCTGCCTTGTAAAGTGATAGCGAAATTTAGTACCTTGTTACTTCCATTTTTAATGATGTCACATTTTGCATTTAACTTTTCAGAAGAACAAATTCCCCCCACAACTGGATGGATGGGTTTATCAAAAAAAGCAACATTTTTCCAATTCGTGTAACATTTGTCAATTTGCTTTTCAAACACACGTCTAAATCACGATACACCATTACCCTGATCGATTTGAATCCTTCTTAAATCCAATTCTAACTCTATTTATTACTATCAGGGTTTTGAATTGCTGATAAAACAGCAGTACATTGAGTTGAATTTGAATTATTGGCTTTTTTATTTCAATCTATAGAGGGTATAAGTAATGTCACGTAATTGTCTCGCTTATCTAGATTAGATTTATCGCTTAAATATCGTTATTCATACTGAACGCGTAGGCAATCGCGCCCGGAAAATGGGTTTAAATTATAATCTTTGTAGTTGAAGCTTTTCGTTTTCAACCACTGATACAAATATTTCTTAAACATGACGACATTTATGATGATTATGGCGATGACTTAACTGTTTGCGTGTCCATTAGTTACTACCATTATCCAATAGTTGCTACAAGTATTCATTAGTTAGTTACAACAATTGTTCATTATTTATTGCAAGTATCCAACTGTTACTACAAATATCCATTGGTTACTAAACATGTCCTATAGTTAAAACAAATGTCCATTTGTTACTAAACATGTCCAATAGTTAAAACAAATGTCCATTAGTTACTAAGCATGTCCAATAGTTAAAAACAAATGTCCATTTGTTACTAAGCATGTCCAATAGTTAAAAACAAATGTCCATTTGTTACTAAGCATGTCCTATAGTTAAAACAAATGTCCATTAGTTACTAAACATGTCCAACAGTTATAACAGATGTCTATTAGTTACTAAACATGTCCAACAGTTATAACAAATGTCCATTAGTTACTAAACATGTCCAACAGTTATAACAAATTTACATTAGTTACTAAGCATGTCCAATAGTTAAAACAAATGTCCATTAGTTACTAAACATGTCCAACAGTTAGAACAGATGTCTATTAGTTACTAAACATGTCCTATAGTTAAGTCCATTGTTTACTAAACATGTCCAATAGTTAAAACAAATTTACATTAGTTACTAAGCATGTCCAATAGTTAAAACAAATGTCCATTAGTTACTAAACATGTCCAACAGTTATAACAAATGTCCATTAGTTACTAAACACGTCCAATAGTTAAAACAAATTTCCATTAGTTACTAAACACGTCCAAAAGTTAAAACAAATGTCCATTGTTTACTAAACACGTCCAATAATTGAAACAAATGTCAAATTAGTTACTAAACATGTCCTATAGTTAAAACAAATGTCCATTGTTTACTAAACACGTCCAATAGTTAAAACAAATATCCATTAGTTACTAAACACGTCCAATAGTTAAAACAAATGTCCATTAGTTACTAAACACGTCCGATAGTTAAAACAAATGTCCATTAGTTACTAAATACGTCCTATAGCTAAAACAAATGTCCATTAGTTACTAAACACGTCCAATAGTTAAAACAAATTTCCATTAGTTACTAAACACGTCCAATAGTTAAAACAAATGTCCATTAGTTACTAAACACGTCCAATAGTTAAAACAAATGTCCATTGTTTACTAAACACGTCCTATAGTTAAAACAAATGTCCATTGTTTACTAAACACGTCCTATAGTTAAAACAAATGTCCATTGTTTACTAAACACGTCCAATAGTTAAAACAAATGTCCATTAGTTACTAAACACGTCCAATAGTTAACACAAATGTCCATTGTTTACTAAACACGTCCAATAGTTAACACAAATGTCCATTAGTTACTAAACACGTCCAATAGTTAAAACAAATGTCCATTAGTTACTAAATACGTCCAATAGTTAAAACAAATGTCCATTGTTTACTAAACACGTCCAATAGTTAACACAAATGTCCATTAGTTACTAAACACGTCCAATAGTTAAAACAAATGTCCATTAGTTACTAAACACGTCCTATAGTTAAAACAAATGTCCATTGTTTACTAAACACGTCCAATAGTTAAAACAAATGTCCATTAGTTACTAAACACGTCCAATAGTTAAAACAAATGTCCATTAGTTACTAAATACGTCCAATAGTTAAAACAAATGTCCATTAGTTACTAAATACGTCCAATAGTTAAAACAAATGTCCATTAGTTACTAAACACGTCCAATAGTTAAAACAAATGTCAAATTAGTTACTAAACACGTCCAATAGTTGAAATAAATGTCCATTAGTTACTAAACACGTCCAATAGTTAAAACAAATGTCCATTAGTTACTAAACACGCCCAATAGTTAAAACAAATGTCCATTGTTTACTAAACACGTCCAATAGTTAAAACAAATGTCCATTAGTTACTAAACACGTCCAATAGTTAAAACAAATGTCCATTAGTTACTAAACACGTCCAATAGTTAAAACAAATGTCCATTGTTTACTAAACACGTCCAATAGTTAAAACAAATGTCCATTAGTTACTAAATACGTCCAATAGTTAAAACAAATGTCCATTGTTTACTAAACACGTCCAATAGTTAAAACAAATGTCCATTAGTTACTAAACACGTCCAATAGTTAAAACAAATGTCCAATGTTTACTAAACACGTCCAATAGTTAAAACAAATGTCCATTAGTTACTAAATACGTCCAATAGTTAAAACAAATGTCAAATTAGTTACTAAACACGTCCAATAGTTAAAACAAATGTCCATTAGTTACTAAGCACGTCCAATTGGTAAAACAAATGTCCATTAGTTACTAAACACGTCCTATAGTTAAAACAAATGTCCATTAGTTACTAAACACGTCCAATAGTTAAAACAAATGTCAAATTAGTTACTAAACACGTCCTATAGTTAAAACAAATGTCCATTAGTTACTAAACACGTCCAATAGGTAAAACAAATGTCCATTAGTTACTAAACACGTCCAATAGTTAAAACAAATGTCCATTAGTTACTAAACACGTCCAATAGTTAAAACAAATGTCCATTTGTTACTAAACACGTCCAATAGTTAAAACAAATGTCCATTGTTTACTAAACATGTCCAATAGTTAACACAAATGTCAATTAGTTACTAAACACGTCCAATAGTTAAAACAAATGTCCATTAGCTACTAAACACGTCCTATAGTTAAAACAAACGTCCATTGTTTACTAAACACGTCCAATAGTTAAAACAAATGTCCATTAGTTACTAAACACGTCCAATAGTTAAAACAAATGTCCATTAGTTACTAAATACGTCCAATAGTTAAAACAAATGTCCATTAGTTACTAAACACGTCCAATAGTTAAAACAAATGTCAATTAGTTACTAAACACGTCCAATAGTTAAAACAAATGTCAAATTAGTTACTAAACACGTCCAATAGTTGAAATAAATGTCCATTAGTTACTAAACACGTCCAATAGTTAAAACAAATGTCCATTAGTTACTAAACACGCCCAATAGTTAAAACAAATGTCCATTGTTTACTAAACACGTCCAATAGTTAAAACAAATGTCCATTAGTTACTAAACACGTCCAATAGTTAAAACAAATGTCCATTAGTTACTAAACACGTCCAATAGTTAAAACAAATGTCCATTGTTTACCAAACACGTCCAATAGTTAAAACAAATGTCTATTAGTTACTAAATACGTCCAATAGTTAAAACGAATGTCCATTGTTTACTAAACACGTCCAATAGTTAAAACAAATGTCCATTAGTTACTAAACACGTCCAATAGTTAAAACAAATGTCCATTAGTTACTAAACACGTCCAATAGTTAAAACAAATGTCCAATGTTTACTAAACACGTCCAATAGTTAAAACAAATGTCCATTAGTTACTAAATACGTCGAATAGTTAAAACAAATGTCAAATTAGTTACTAAACACGTCCAATAGTTAAAACAAATGTCAAATTAGTTACTAAACACGTCCAATAGTTAAAACAAATGTCCATTTGTTACTAAACACGTCCAATAGTTAAAACAAATGTCCATTAGTTACTAAACACGTCCTATAGTTAAAACAAATGTCCATTAGTTACTAAACACGTTCAATAGGTAAAACAAATGTCCATTAGTTACTAAACACGTCCAATAGTTAAAACAAATGTCCATTAGTTACTAAACACGTCCTATAGTTAAAACAAATGTCCATTTGTTACTAAACACGTCCAATAGTTAAAACAAATGTCCATTAGTTACTAAACACGTCCAATAGTTGAAATAAATGTTCATTAGTTACTAAACACGTCCAATAGTTAAAACAAATGTCCATTAGTTTCAATACATGCTGAGTAGTTACTATAATGGTCCATTAGTTGTAAGAAGTATCGATTAGGTATTGCAAGTGTCCAGCAGTTGCTACCGATATCAATAAGTTATTACGAGTGTCCAATATTTATTACAAGTATCAATAAGTGACTTCTAATTTCTTTCATTACCCCATCACATATATTTGAACAAGATGACACATTTATAAAAAATTAAATATTTGTAAACTTTACTATCACTTATTATACTCATTGAAATGTCCAGTTTTCATATTGCTATGAACTGTCTTTGGAAAAGTTTCAGATACAAATTAAAATGGTAACGAAAAATACTAAACTTGTGTCGAACAATAACATCAGTAGCAGCAATAACAACCGTAGTTTTAAATCTAACACACACACACACACACACACACACACACACACACACACACACACTGGTTGTTTGTCCTTAACTTAGCTGCCGGTAAAATTCTCCAGTATTATATTAAATAGAGTGCGCCATATTCCTTTCACATAATAGCATGTTTAAAGAAGCAATGCCATTCATTGAAGAAAGCAAATATCTGAAATACATTTCGGCAAAGCAAACAAATGGTTATTTGCAACTGATGTTCGTTACATCACTGTGGTGTAATATAATCTGTTTTGCACGTGACGGTACGCCCCTTTTATATGAGTTTTATGTTATCAGTTTACATTTACATCGTACAGGTACGTTTAAAATCACTATATGGCACACGTCAGGGAGGAAATTGAATATATCTGAGCTAGTTAATAATAATCAACAGGAAATTTTCACCCACGGTAAATTTGGCCAAAAAAGACCACCCATTAACTTCTCTTTTTCCTTTCTATCTATTTTGTTTTAAAAAAATCTTGTTATATATTTATTACATGGTTTTCTTTTATCTCTTGGTGTATTCTAACATTTTTGAAGAATGTGAAATGGTATATTTAACATTTATATTTACATTTGACTATAATTTAGGTCATGTCGTTCGAAGATCAACGCGTCTTATCTAAAGGCGTAGTTAGTTTCCATGACAACATGGAGAGAAGAGGAAATTGAATTCCCACGATACTGTAATTTATAATTAGGGTAGCACCGGAAGAAGAAAAAAACATGTTCTGTTTATATGTAGGAATGGTATGTAACTGATTCTCTCTGTTTAGGGCTTCAATATAGACCGCACAGAAAGATACATTGAAGATGTAAAACGTTTTGGTTTCATCTAGTGAACATTGAATATATCTTCTTTAAAGCTTGGCAACAACAAAGCAGCAGTTAGGTGATGATGATGATGATGATGATGATGATGATGATGATGATTAAGATGATTTTGAAATACGCAGGAGACCTGCTAAACTTACCTTCTATTGTTGATAATAAGGCGTCTTTATTGCAACATACGGTACTAATGGAATATAAAATATCTGGTATATAAATATGTTGTTTTTTTATAGTGAAACTGCGGGGAAAACTATTGTTTTGATTATGGTTTATTTAATGAATTAACTAAATAACAGTAAGGTGTAAAGCCAAATCTTGTCTAGGACTTTTTCACCTGGTTATTTACCACGCAATTTTTTTGTTAAAATACATGACCTATATTGAAGAAACATATACCGTGTAAATTCAATTATAAGACGAGTACAAGTGAAAACACAAAGATCATGATTGGCGTATCATAATGAGCCTATCGATTAGGGTCTATATTGTTTGTTTTACTAATTACTCTTTACAAACTGCACATAACCAGATCTGACTATATGCGAGAGCAGATCTGGGTCTGTACAGTTTAAAGATGGACTCGTCTGATAAGTGTTTGCGTTTGTTTTAGGTATAACGGTACCAATTGCGCAAGTCCAGGTGAGTGGAGCTTAAGGTGTAGAAACCTTGCATTCAGAAATAAACAACAACACTAGCTATGATGGGTGGATTATATAAGAGTTGAACGTTATGTTAGGCTTAAAAAAAAGTTTAGCCTCTTGGCAACATGTGAATTATGCTAATTCTTATATAGATCATATTTTGTATTTTTATGATTTTTTGAAAATGTGATACACATGACTGAAAATAAGTATGTTTTGATAGATAACTCATACCCCTGTATAGTTCCAGCAGAGTTATCTCTCTTATATGCAATGGAGACGTAGTTCTGTCATTGTCAAATTGACAATCTAATATGGTTCTTTATGACTGTGTGACATGCATGCTGAAACAGGATAGAAAGTATATTTATTTCACAAAACATTGGCATTGAGGTCTATGGAAAAATAATTGGTACCATGATACCTTAAATCATTTTGTTTTAGCCTTTCACCGTGTGTTCACTTCTTAATCAGACTTCATCATCTAAATGGAAGTAAACTGATTCAAACTTTTGGAATGTTGCAACAAACTGACAACAAACTGCTCGATTGATATTTCTAACGATATTTATCCAAATATAACTTAAAAACGAAATTCCAACATTGTTAATGTTTGGACAATATAATAGCTTAACGTGGTATAACGTTTATGAACATCCATTGTGTTGAAACCGTTAATGTCTGGGTAAGCATGATAATGATATTAAAAACCAGGTTATTGACGTATGCATAGGTAGTGATAATAAAAACTAGACTATTGATATAAGCATAGGTAAGGATAATAAAAACCAGGTTATTGACATAAGCATAAATAATGACATTAAATCCCAGTTTATTGATGTCAGCAATGATAATGATATTAAAAACCAGGTTTTTGATGCATTGGCGGTTCATGTATAAATCCCATGATTCAACGCAATCATTGGAGAAAGAAATATGTGACGTGATTGGAAGGTTGCAAGCACAGGAAAGATTTTGGGCGTTTAAATTCAATGTCAAGTTAAGTTAATTTGAAATAAAATTGACTTCGGTTGTCAAGCAAAATCGCTGGCCAGGTTTACTTTCTTGTTATATCAAACCGACTTTGATATAGGTGGGAAAACATAAGTGAAATGTTGTTTTTTTGCGATTTCTCAAGGAAAAAATACATTGCTTTATTTTACGTCGCCAGTGACAAAATGGATTATGGTCCAAAATATTTCTATTTTGCTTGATAACTTTATATTCATTGATAAATTAACTAATGGAATATACACTATATATTAATTTATATGAACTAATTGTTTGAAAAAAGGCTACAAATCTGGAATGCTAAAGCTACGTGGCCATATAAATGAAGGTTAACGTCAAAGACAAGGTAGTACAACATCGACCAAAACTTAAACGTCCAAATTATATACAATTCTTAACAAAAAGGATCAAATTTTGAAGACAAAACATTAATAAAAAACGTTAAATATATATCGTGCTTCTAAAACGTCTCAAAATCCCTGATGCATTCGGCTATTGTAAACTATCTGTCTGGCAATTCGAAACTGAATCAACTTTTAGGCTGGCGTACCTGTGATCGATTTATGCAGTTTGTTTCAGTCTACCTCTACTAATGCACAAAATGAAAAGTACTGGAGCGGAATTACGCTAGAAAATGCAGAGCACAAACCACAAGGATTGCACGATGATTTATGACATCTGCAAAAAAAAAAAAAATCAAACTGGTCCAGTAATAGTTGATACAATATTGAGAAAGCTGGAATTATAATTTTTTTTATAAAAAAAAATGTGATCGAATTATAAAATATCATATCATTTAATTTTGAATATGGTCCATATATCTCACAATATAAACTACTAGGAATAATTTACTATTATGATCAAAGCTGGGGAACAAGATGACTTTGTATTTTCCCAAGCACATAATACAATCTTTTATCTCATTTCCAGTCAAGCAAAGACGGAGAAATATACTTTTTACAAATCTTCTATTTACAGATAATTATAGTTTATATCAATAGTTAGAGACACCTGCATTCAATGACGTTTCAAGCTTGTCATTCAGGTCAAAGTGTTTCAGACTTTGGCACACTTAATCCAGCTTTCATTAATACTTATACTAACCGTAAATCTGTTCAAAGGTATTCGTAGCCTAAAAGATAGAATAAAGATGTGTGGGTTTAGCCCATACAGTTTATAAGTTAGTAAGGCACGTTAGCGCGCATACAAATTATACAGTCAATGATGATGATGATGACTGCGATGATGACTACGAAGATGATGATGATGATTAAAGTGTCTTAGATATTTTATAGTCGGATGTCTTATACATATGTATTTTATAATACATTCTAAGTAGCATGTCTAAATTTATTTTCCTTGTGGTTGTTTATGACATAATGCATTTCCATCATTACTTCTATATATGTTTATTACAGATTTTGTACCGGACCGATGTCCTAGTGTTTAGAGCGTCCACCGCGGAAGCATGAGGTCGTGGGTTCGATCCCCGGCCGAGTCATACCAAAGACTTTTAAAAATGGTACTAAAAGCTGCTAAAAATACTAAAAATAATAAATATATGAAGAAAACTAATTTGGCATCCTACTATTAGAAAGGTCCATTTTCTTATTTTGTACAAGAAACATATATATTCGAGATTGATAGATCTCTGGCGAGATGTTCAAATGTGAGAAACTGTGTGATGTGACACTTTGACCGGCTTTTATCCTGCACTTTGGCACACATTGCGCTGAAATCCCGTATGAATACGTGCGATGTTGGCATTTTCTCCATTTCTGACCTCAGCCAAAGTATAATACTTGTATTGCACCCAAGGAATGCGGATGGCCCTCCTCCATTTATATTTATTTTTATTACAACACAAACACTGTGACCCGGACATAACTCATCAACCAATCATTTTCTAGCACGGTCAGTCACAATTTAATTTATAGATACGCTCATGACGGTAATGTCTTTTCGATATTCTTCATTTATTGATTATATCGACAAATCTTTTCATATAATGTGAGATGGAGTACAAGTCTGTACTAATGGCATATTTTTCACTCACACTTGCATGAAATTACGTGTTTTAAATTTATTCTTTGCCGTTTAGGTCCCCTCCTCTCCTGAAATAAGCGAAATCTACTTATAGATTGGCGATATATAAATGTTGAAGTTGGTGACTGATGAGGAATTTCATTCATTGAGATTAATTTTAGTGTGATTTTAATACACGTAGCATAAATGATATAACTATCTATATTGTTTTCTGACGCGACATGGATTTATATTTAATTTAATTCCTCTACCTACTTATATCCCGCTGATTGCAGTTCTATCTTTCCGCTGTGTCGACCGCTCCGGTGGCTTAAGTGACTAGAGCGTCTACCTCGGTTGCCAGATGTCGCGGGTTCGAACCCCCCACCGAGTCATATCAAAGACTCATCAAAATGATACTAACAGTTGCCTCGCTTGGCGTTCAGCATTAATAGCTTAGTGTTAAAAGTGGTCGGCCTGGTGTCAGGATAATGTGTCTGGGTGGGGCATGATGCTACATTTCAGAGATATGATGCCCCATTGCTAAATAGCGCTATAAAACTGCAGACATCGTAGGGATATCACACACACACACACACACACACACACACACACACACACACACACATCTTGCCTCTGTGGCTAACCCGTGTATATAATACATTCATATACAAACCACATGTAGACCCAAGTTTTACCAATTTAAAGTAAACCCTTTTCCTTGTAAATATTCTACTTTAAGAACCAGTGTGTTCCGATTCTTGTTGACTAATTTCTTACACAGTTGTTACTTGATTCATACTAATTTACTTGATTCATACTAATTTACTTGATTCATACTAATTTAAGTTACATTTTCACAATAATTGACTTATTAATAACGTTTTTAAAATTTAGATTGAATCGCAAATTTTACTTAAATTCCGCATGAGAACCGTTGAGTGTATAATGAAAATTTGCGGATGGGAAACAATACAAATTAACTAAAGAGATACTAAAATAATAATAACAACAGAATTATAGTAATGCGAGTCTGTACAAGTTATTCTTGAAAAACTGCCCAGGTGTCAAAGTCAAGGAAACAAAACTTTCGAGGTAAACAACCAGTAGTGGAGAGGTGATAACACATCAAACGATTTGCATATTAACTGATACACTTTAATCTAGAATCACCAATATGCATAAGATAATCGAATTAGAGTTCTGTTAACTCACTCTTAATAATTTGAAACAATTAAAAATATGTTAAGCTTAAACAGAGATAAACTTTGTGTTTTTAAGTTGCAGACTGCTGGTACATATTTACTTGCAATGGCATTAACTTACCATGCAGTCGTCACAGTTGAATGTCCAACTAGCTATGTAGGTGCCTAGGAGGTCATATTCTTTCGTTTAATATGACGTTTTATCATGAAAACGCTTTCTTATATCACTTTCCAATTATCAACGTAATATTTTCATTGACCAAAATGATATGGCTATGACATTGTACAACAAGATGATAAAAAGCCACTTATTAAAAAGTCAGGGCAAAAGGAATCTGGACAAATACCATCCAATCCAACACCCCAACCATTCACACGCTCCCTCTGTCTGTCTGCCTCCCTCTCTTGCTCTTTAACTCACCCACCCAAACCCCTAGGGTGGCGCAGTTAAATAGTTCCCAGTCAGAAAGGGGATACTAGTGTATTTTCTATGGAATGATTGGCTGGCGGTACGGAAATATGAGGATGGTGAAGAAAAACCATGCAAAGGTGCGGTTAATGGACTTTTGGCAAGTTCTTTTATCTGTGGTCTCGAATTGATTAGAGCAAAATTGAGTATATAAAAGCACTCACGTCTGCCTTTCCAGTTTACAACTCAAATTGTAAGGAAGTCTTTGGAAATTCGGGGAAAACATATGACTTACAGCGGTATTCGCGCTAGGATTTGACACCGCTCGGTCAAGTGAATACCCCTCTGCGTATATATATATATATATATATATATATATATATATATATATATATATATATATATATATATATATATATATATAATTATTACGCCTCACGGTCCGAATATGTCAAGGATGAATTGATTTTCAATGTCATTAAGAAGTCGTTTTCTGTAATGAAAAACAAGGAAGATAATTTGTTGTTGTTGTAGGGTTTAACGCCATTTTTCAGCACAAGATGGGCTATACATGGTGGCCAGTATAACTGGTACAGGAAAAACCCGGGTAAACCTCAGAAAGAACCATCGACCCACGAGAAACTATTGGCAAGCTTTCTCATATACCCACATTGCTCGAATCTGAGACTCGAACCCACGAAGACAGAGGTGAGACGGCACGATCCGTAACGGTGAGCGGCTTATACTACTTGGCCATTCGGTGCCCCAGATAATTGGTAAAACCTTTTTTCCAATTTCCTGCTCATATGAGTATTTATTCGAATCTATAAAGACACTTCTCCCTCTTTTTTTTAAAAAAAAATATCTGGCTACATTTCTTTTTCTTCTTTGTAACAATACATCCAAATTTTTAAAAGAGAATATTTACTAAAATAGGGCAATCAGGACGAAATTTCTATAAAGCATACTCTGTCAGTTTCGACATCGAGACTCTACAGTCTATTCTTTGTTGTTTTCTGTTCGTCGTAATTAAAGAAAATCAAATAAAATCAAAACAATTTGGCCTTCAAACTGAAGTCATTAATACTGTTCAAATTCTGTCGCATTTCCTTCAATCCAACCATGGTCAAGAAAAGTCATTACTAGAAGTCAAATGTGGGACAAATACCAACAGGAACAGAAAATAACAAAATTATTAAATGGGCAGTGAAGTTTTTATGTTTGTTTGTTTTAGTTTTTTAGAGCTATTATTCAGCTAGATACGCCATGCTTGGCGGCCAGTATATCTGGTGGAGGAAGAACTGGCCGAGACTAAGACTCGAACCTACGCAGCCAGAGTTGAGATGTCGGTAATCTATAGAGGCGAGCGCCTTGGACCAATCGGACCCCCCCCCCTTTCCGTAACATTGACATTCCTCTTGTCTTGATTGTTATAATCATTTTGTGCCAGAGTATTGCAAAGCGGGTTCTTGTAGATACGAAAAAATAGTAATGTCTCTGTAACCTTATCAGTTGGAAATGACTTTTATGGTTATCTGACCAAGTGGGACTAACTTCCATATGTCACTCCTGCCTTATTTGTGGATCATTTTTTGTTTTGCATCCAAGGACATATGCATATTCAAAATGTATTGCTCTTTACGTAAGAAAATCGGAGAAATGGAAAGCAAATATAAATAAACTCAACGTGTTTCCGCAAAGGTCATTAAAAATGAAAAAAAAAACTCTTCTGTTGAACGGATGTATAGTTTTTCATTTCCGTTTTACAACACCATTTCTTCGAATCCATACTATATAATTTCGGTCATGGTTGCCTCAATAAATAAGCCAGTGGTCTCTGTGACGTAATCCCCGAAAGGTCTTGCATTTTAAATGTTTATGTGGTATCATTTTATCCATCTATTTGTAAAGAAAAGGTAGTCCGGGAAACGTCTTAGTGGTTGGTTTATTATCACTAATTTTGTGTGGTGCTGGTGTTGGTGGTGAGTCGGCGCCCCCACCCCAACCCCTAGCGTTCCCGGGATGTATTAATCCTCCCATACTAACATTTGCAATTCGCGTGAATCTGCTCGGATGAGGCACAAGTAAAACAAAAATCATACGCAGCGCACGAATTTCATGTTTGTGTTCGAATAGCTCATCTGCTTTGCACACACACACACACACACACACACACACAAAACAAAATGAAAAACCTCCAAATGCATGGTCCCCCACCCCTAAACAACCCACACGTCAAACCAACTAAAAGTCGCATGGATGTGTAAGATTACAGAAACAAAATCGTACAGTCTGAATGAACCCGATTTTGATATTCTTACATAGATGGGACCAATTAGATATATGCGTGACGCATGTCAGGTGATATTTATTGAACAGAAAGGTAGGGTCCAATATGCGCATACCTTGGGCTAAATATGATATTAAAATAGTTTAAAATCAGAATGCATTATAATTATAATTCAGTTATAAATGCTTATTTTATAATAGCAATATATCGCCTCGTAGGCAGCACATCTTGCGGATGACGGCCCCCAGGTGTGATAGATTGCATACATTTCGTCATCAATTACGTTTATTATAATAGTTTAAATATATAATTGTCCAGCTAACACCTACAGTCTTGCATATAGACTATATTTCTTTTTTTTAATTTTAGTTAACAGAAAACGTAGAGAGCTAAAAATAACTGTTTCATCCAATATCATTTCACAGCAAAGTTTTATTAACTGTAAAGGGATTCGTAATTTGAAAAGATTTGATTGATTGATTGATTGAACTGATAGTACAATAACACACTCAGTCACAATATGTATGAATGCATACAAGAACTTAAAGCGTAAAAATGTCGTGACGTATTGCATTCGTAACGTTTTGCAATTAATACAAAACAATTTTCTTATTATACATATAAATAAGTAATCTAGTATCATTTATCTCTTTAATTTAATTTACATTCATTATTAGTACTGTTTGCTGGATGCACTTTATAAGAATGGCTACTTTCCGGGTAAACTACATTGGCGTGAAACGAAAGTGGATGTTGTATAAGAATATGTTTTTCTGGTACAGCTATAAGTGTAATGGTCCTATCAAGTTCATGACTCAATGAAATAGATAATGACGCTAAATAGGACGTCATAAATGCAAGTTTAAAAGATATTGACAGATGAGAAAACAATCCAATATATAAACAGAGAATAGAATAGACGAGCATGACGTTTAATATAATGCAATTTAGCAGCTATTTGTTAAGGTATATCACACGACACATGATACACACGAGAAATTTCGTTTATGACAATGTTTCTTTCGTATTGGACATCAATCGTGACGTATCATTTTACTTTTGGTAAATTTAGTCTTTTTGTACAGACAAGCAGATACCAAATACTGAAAGGGATATATACATGGGCATCCAAACTGGACACGCATCGGACTGTACGCATTCGGTGACCAATCCGAACAATATATTTTTTGTGTAGCAGAGCAAACAATATCATCTTTAATCGTGCGGTTCCACAACTCCTCTCTAACATTCTTGCTTACAAGTTAACGTTCTAGCACATGCCGTTAAATTACTGTCTGTAACAAGTCATGATGTTCCCAAAATTTGAACTGAGTTTTGGAAGAACGAATACCACTACTGCTAGAGCTGACCACACGGTGATACGGACAATAGTATGCCGCACTTGTATTAGGGACCAAAATCTAATGTTTTTAGCCTTGGCCCTAATACTATTTTTTTAAAAAAAAAAAATCCTTTTCTGATTAATAGCAAGTTAAAGCCATATTATATCCGTTATCTTGTCTGAAAAAACGTAATAAGCGTGAGATAAAAAAGAAAATATCTTAGCTCCAAGGAACATTGCACCCAGAGGCGTAGCTGGGGGGGGGGGGGGGCCGGGGGCAGGGGGGTACATATGTTCCCGGGCGCCAAGGTACAGGGGCGCCAAAATGAGGCTTACAACGTTACATTATAATAAGTAAACAAGGGTAATAGGAAAATGTGATTAAACGGGGAGGGGGTTGGGGTGCCAATTTTATAGTTCGTCCCCGGGCGCAAAATATCATAGCTACGCCTCTGATTGCACCTCCTCATCGAAATTTAAATATGTAGTACCTAACAGAAGATGTCATTTCTGAGTGTATTGTTGTGTAAGGACTGTAATCAAAGTGAGTTGATGTAGCTTGTAAGGACAGTAACTAAAGTGAGTTGATGTAGCTTGTAAGGACAGAACTAAAGTGAGTTGATTTAGCTTGTAAGGACAGTAACTAAAGTGAGTTGATTTAGCTTGTAAGGACAGTAACTAAAGTGAGTTGATTTAACTTATCAGAACTGTAACTAAAGTGAGTTCATTTAGCTTGTATGAACTGTAACTAAAGTGAGTTGATTTAGCTTGTATGTACTGTAACTAAAGTGAGTTGATTTAGCTTGTAAGGACAGTAACTAAAGTGAGTTGATTTAGCTTGTATGGACTGTAACTAAAGTGAGTTGATTTAACTTGTAAGGAAAGTAACTAAAGTGAGCTGATTTAGCTTGTAAGGACAGTAACTAAAGTGAGCTTATTTAACTTGTAAGGACTGTAACTAAAGTGAGTTGATGTAGCTTGTAATAACTGTAACTAAAGGGAGTTGATGTAGCTTGCAAGGACAGTAACTAAAGTGAGTTGATGTAGCTTGCAAGGACAGTAACTAAAGTGAGTTGATTTAACTTGTAAGGACTGTAACTAAAGTGAGTTGATGTAGCCTGTAAGGACAGTAACCAAAGTGAGCTGATTTAGCTTGTAAGGACTGTAACTAAAGTGAGTTGATTTATCTTGTAAGGACAGTAACTAAAGTGATTTGATTTAGCTTGTAAGGACTGTAACTAAAATGAGTTGATGTAGCTTGTAAGGACTGTAACTAAAGTGAGTTGATGTAGCTTGTAAGGACTGTGACTAAAGTGTGTTGATTTAGCTTGTAAGGACTGTAACTAAAGTGAGTTGATTTATCTTTTAAGGACTGTAACTAAAGTGAGTTGATTTAGCTTGTAAGGACTGTAACTAAAGTGAGTTGATTTAACTTGTAAGGACTGTAAATAAAGTGAGTTGATGTATCTTGTAAGGACTGTAACTAAAGTGAGTTGATTTAGCTTGTAAGGACCGTAACTAAAGTGAGTTGATTTAACTTGTAAGGACAGTAACTAAAGTGAGCTGATTTAGCTTGTAAGGAAAGTAACTAAAGTAAGTTGATTTAGCTTGTAAGGAAAGTAACTAAAGTGAGTTGATTTAACTTGTAAGGACTGTAACTAAAGTGAGTTGATGTAGTTGGCAAGGACAGTAACTAAAGTGAGTTGATGTAGCTTGTAAGGACAGTAACTAAAGTTTGTTGATTTAGGTTGTAAGGACAGTAACTAAAGTGAGTTGATGTAGCTTGTAAGGACTGTAACTATAGTGAGTTAATGTAGCTTGTAAGGACTATAACTAAAGTGAGTTGATTTAGCTTGTAAGGACTGTAACTAAAGTGAGTTGATTTAGCTTGTAAGGACTGTAACTAAAGTGAGTTGATTTATCTTGTAAGGACTGTAACTAAAGTGAGTTGATTTAGCTTGTAAGGACTGTAACTAAAGTGAGTTGATTTAACTTGTAAGGACTGTAACTAAAGTGAGTTGATGTAGCTTGTAAGGACTGTAACTAAAGTGAGTTGATGTAGCTTGTAAGGACAGTAACTAAAGTGAGTTGATTTAGCTTGTAAGGACTGTAACTAAAGTGAGTTGATTTATCTTGTAAGGACTGTAACTAAAGTGAGTTGATTTAGCTTGTAAGGACTGTAACTAAAGTGAGTTGATTTAACTTGTAAGGACTGTAACTAAAGTGAGTTGATTTAGCTTGTAAGGACTGTAACTAAAGTGAGTTGATTTAACTTGTAAGGACTGTAACTAAAGTGAGTTGATTTAACTTGTAAGGACTGTAACTAAAGTGAGTTGATGTAGCTTGTAAGGACAGTAACTAAAGTGAGTTGATTTAACTTGTAAGGACTCTAACTAAAGTGAGTTGATTTAGCTTGTACTATAACTGACACCCTGTAAAATACATTAGGCTAACAAATATGAAGTGTTGACAGAAAAGCCTATACTTTATTACTTACACTATTGATATTAGAGGCAGGGAAACGTTTAGTGGGATGCCAGCACTCAGGCAAGACATTTATTAGAAAGGACCAGTAAAACTAAATAAAGAAAAGCTCAACAAATGTGAAATACAAATAGTGGACTTGGGAAATTTCATTAAATTAAATGAAAAGCTCTTCTGAAAATCTGAGGATGGTTTGCAGTCTTTTAAATGTCCTTGATACATTAACATACGCTAGAAAATAACTAGAACAGGGCATTTACTTTTGTTTTATAATCAGAATTTTCGCTCTCAAAAATTCCAATTTGAACTGAATGTCTCTCACAACATCATACTGGGCATTAATGATGGCAGAGTTTCACGTGTCACAAATGTGAATATAATTATATTTATCATATTCGAAATTAATTTCATACAAATGTTGAATAAATAGAGTATAATGTTTGGTCATGTGAAACGATTACTGCTATTAAAATGATTAAATTCGTTAACTAGATTAATCGGGAATTTCTGAACATGTCTTTTCTAAAAAGTACTGGGCTACGTATCACTGGATAAAGAAATACCTTGGTAAACCGGTGTGCCGTTAATACCAAACACCTCAGGGAGATGTAACTTTTAATGACAATGCCTGTGAGTAAGGACATATATAGCTATGTTGACAGCCATAATAAAATGGGTTATGATGGTTGGTACATAAATAAAACAGTTGAATTGCTCAGGAGATAAAACGTATCGTGTAGTGAAAAGAAGTAAACATCAGATGCGGAATTTTATTTATATATATTTCTGAATGCTAGATAATATTAATGAACGCTGTACATGCGAGATGTTGAATGATAATCAAATTTCAAATGGGAAAATTAGGTCACAGTTGTATATGAACACTATCAGGTTTACGACAGGACGGTTTGCATTGTTTCCATTGATCAATCTTTGGCCATATAAAACAATTGGTTTCTTTCAATGTACTCATTGAGCAGCACGCTAGAGAAGGTCTAAATAGGAATTTCAATATAACAATAGTGTTAACTTCATATGGAAGTTTGATGATTTTTCCTAACGCTATGAATGATTTGTTCACAATTTATTGTACCTATTTTTTTTCATCGTTCCATTGTCAAACTAAAGTTTTTCACTAACCAAGAAAGGGACCAAGGAAGAAACATCCATTATCCATATATCAAATTATATTTCATTGGCAAAGAAAAGACCTACAAAGAAACTTCCACTTTTTTAAATATCAACTACAGCTTTTCATTATAAAGAAAGGAACTATGAATGAAATATCAAGAAAACAAAAATCATCTTAATTAATTATTCCTAATCTTAATACAGTTTTGAAATAATACAATATCTGCACCGTTTTAAAGAAAAAGCCTAGGAAGTTTTTAAATGGATGATATTATTATATAACTTTTGTTAAGATTGCATTATTGGACCTTATTTTTCTACTGAAAACAAGCACCTGTTCTCGGTATTGCAAAATTGTAGTGTTCTAATTACGTCTTTTCATGTAAAAATCAATACTATGTACTAGATTAACTAGTAATTACGTTATAGTCTTATTTAAGTTCCCAGATGGTTCAAATACGCAGCTTTTGTTAACGGTTAGTGATATACTTTATAATGCTTTTTAAAACTAGAGTAAATGTGCTAAGGTTTTGAATTTTTTTACCAATGAAGAAAAACACATGAAAACAATAAAACATTTTTCCAACGAGTATTTTAAATATACCTTTAAAGTATGAATGACAGTAATATAAGAACTATTAGAAAGACTTATGATGTATTCAGTACGGTTCTGCAGGACACTGTCATAATGATGAATGTACTTTCCTTTGACGCGTTTTTTCTTAACAGTTAGTATGTAACATATAACAATGACAAAGTGATACAAAAGAAGATATGATATGGGAGCTAAATAATTATAAGACTAAAAATTAAAAAAATATAAAAATGATACCTTGATTCAAATTAAATCACTCTTTCCATCTTTGATGTTTTGCAATTTGGTTTTGTTCCATCTGGTAGACAGATGTTTCGTCTGTTTGTTTTTAAACTGGTAGTGCATACTTTCTTAGTCCAATTATATGTCTACAGATGAATCTGTCAATCAGCATGATTTTTAGTGTGATTTCATGTGCATACTTACTTACTCCTATTATATGTCTACATATGAATCTGTCAATCAGCATGATTGGTGTGATTTCATTCTTAATTGGTTCTTTGAAGAACAATACATTTTATTTATCTACAACAATTCTGTTTCATCGTCGAAATGTATAATATCTATCGCTTTATGGTTTGTCCCTTTGTTCGACTTTCTTTCAAATTTCACTGATATGTGCAGACCATTTAAATCGACTATTAATCTACCTGAAAATTGTTTCTTTGAGGAGGCGTAAATCCATATAGAAAGAATTATTTTCTATGTTTGTTTGTGTGATGTATATTTTAAATTGTCGAGTCGACCTTTTTCACCACATTGGAACTTCTCATATTATTTTATATGCTGCCATTGACGATTGAAATTATCATAGCAATGAATGTAAATAATTTGTTAAACTCATTTTTTGTATGATAAATACAGTCAATTATTAAATTACGTTTGGACGAAGGCGAATAATCAACACATATTTCGTAATCGGGTAGTCCAGGGTTTGCCATGGAAAATCTAAACGACAATAATTATCATCGATGCCCGATGATTATCATTGATGCCCGATGATTATCATTGATGCCCGGTGATTATCTTCGATGCCCGATGATTATCATCGATGCCCGAGTTTGGAATGTTAAGGATGTCAGTTTGTATTAATATCGAGACACAACTTCGACTGGCGCTTGAAAACAGATCAAAGACAACGATGTAGTGGATTTCGAACCTCCACGTTACAATGATTCTGGAGGACTGCACGCTTATTTTACGAAACCGATGAATCCCAAGAAGAAGAAGAAGAAGAAAAAATCGATTATTAAAAGGAGTATTCGTTATATCCTTACGTACGTAACTATGTTCCATTTCTTATGTGTTTATAGAATACATCGAAGATGAGAAAATCTGACGGTATAAAAGTTTAATCTACTGTAAAGATTTTCAACTTATAAGATCCTGTCTTGTCTTGTCATTGTCACGGAAAACTACTACGTGTGCAGAAACGTGCAGTAATATCATCTTTTAGCCTTGATGACCAACAAACGGTAATATCGATACACTGTCGAATTACAGCAATATTGATGAATGTCGAATTACGGCAATATTGATGAATGTCGAATTACGGCAATATTGATGAATGTCGAATTACGACAATATTGATGAATGTCGAATTACGGCAATATTGATGAATGTCGAATTACGGCAATATTGATGAATGTCGAATTACGGCAATATTGATGAATGTCGAATTACGGCAATATTGATGAATGTCGAATTACGGCAATATTGATGAATGTCGAATTACGACAATATTGATGAATGTCGAATTACGGCAATATTGATGAATGTCGAATTACGGCAATATTGATGAATGTCGAATTACGGCAATATTGATGAATGTCGAATTACAGCAATATTGATGAATGTCGAATTACAGCAATATTGATGAATGTCGAATCGTTTCATACTGTTCATCGTGGATTGGGATTGTTAACAGTTTACAAAATTTAGCAATTTCCTACTACAGAACAAAACAAACAGGACTACAACACAAGTAGCGGCCATTCTTTCTGGTGTCACATTCCCAAAAAAAGGTCATTTAAAACAACCGTATCGAGCTTTAGGAAGAACGACATAGGAAAAGGCGGAACATATACAAACAAGACGATATTTTGGAAAATTCATTCTGAATTGCTTGGGGGTGGGGATTGGCTCATCGACAATAAAAGAAAACTCATTTAACACGTGGAAATCATACGTGAGAATTTGTATTGGTGAATTATGAAGCTATCACGGTGGTTATCATCCCTCGACGAGTTTGGCAACGTTATCATGGCTCATAACGTAGTAGCCAACGCTCGGTTAAATTTGTAGTCAGTGTTGGAACGTTTAGGATATCGAGTTATTTACTTTGTCATCAATAGTTGTATTTAAATTGATAACCTTTGAGACCATCATCAAGGCATCAAAGACGACCGACGAACAGCCTTAAGACACTATTTTGACGTTTGAACCATGCGGACATTTCGGCTAGCAGTACCGATACAAACATGGCAACTACAAACAAAATGCAAACTGTAATGATTAACTCAAAACTATCAACTTTTGAACTTTGACATTAGTAAAGAAGCCTTAAAGTCAGGTCACGTTCAAACTTTAAGTGTCAGTAAGTATCCTCACAAGACTAAATTTGTCAGATTATCCAACTGACTTCGAGGGAAAAACTGTGCCCTTCGACCATGTGACACTGTATCTTGCTACTAGAGTGATTATCGTTACGCGTCAGAAATGGATGTCGTTACTGTGCCAGGCTCTGGATATTAGTAACGCTTCGTCAATTTCTGTTGGATTGAACCACCTTCGAATAGAGATATATTGCCCTTCTGTTGTCATTGTACCACGAAATGAATACGTTACAAGGAAGATGACATAAATATATAGCATGACCAAGTCCCAAATTTGAACGAGATCAGGATTCGTTTCTTCTGTGAAGGGGACCAAATAAAATGTTTCAGTTGTGGTGTGAAATTAGGATCAAAATGATACAGCTCACTTTGCACAAGTCCGATGGTGTCAGCGTATTGAATCCATTCATTAATATGGAATAATCTGTGCTCCAGGAGACTATGTGAAGTTTACCATCAGTCGGCCAACAAGAAGTCTTATCATGAATGCCCCAGTAGAGAACATTCAGAATCTATATTTGGAGCTGCACCACATATCGATAGAGATATAGATTTGTATAGATTGTATAGATTCAAATGAAAGCAAAAAGCAAATGGATCTTGTAAAACATGTTGGTACCATTGGTATCTGACTGCAGAAGGCTGATTACTTTTAAGAGGTTCAACTGACCACATCGTGTAAGAATTTGGATGCCACGACTTCTACATACGATGTTGGTGTAAATACGCAGAATGTCATACGAAATATCGTCGCAATTGTACACAGTATGCATATTTATCAAGTAGTGTGTGGCATCAGTTGGTTACACCAAATTATTTATGACTGGAACTATGTTCGTGAAACTATGACATAGCAGTCACGTGTGTAATTGATCAAAGAAAGAAGAAAAAAGAAAACAAAACCGACCCGTTTTGATTCTAAATATTTTTGGTCGCAACGGGACTGACAATTAAAGCAGTGTATTCTTGTGCTTCACCAGAAAACCTTAAACAAGACGGCTGAATCTACACTGAGAGATTTCAAGAACGTCATGAAAACGGAATAAAAAATAAAGTAGCAACAGAACGTAAGACAATGACAGAAATGATCGCTCAAAAGCAAGAAGAGAACAAAGTAGAGAAATGTTTCAAACACCTTCATCCAAGACCAGAAGAAATGAATGCTCAGGTCAAAACGGGTGATGACAACCTATTCAGCATCAGAACAAAGAGCCTTACACAGGATACAAAATCACTGGAAGAAATTCAAAGAAGTCAAATTAAAGGAACCAGAATCGATTATCAGTAGCAACCTGACGTCTTTTATTTGACTTCGTACAATCAAGGTTGTAAAGATTTGTTTCGTGCCACTGGCATGTTTTCAAAAGCGGCTTGGGTAGATCCTGACGTCTAAAACAAATTCAGAGATTGGCTTAGCATTTGAAACATATGCACTTTCGAAAAAACCCAACTACCAGACCCCGATATCAGAACTCTTTAGTATCATAGGACAAACGTGAAACCCATCTATAAACTAGAATACATATACATAGAAGTGACCATATGATAAAAGGAAATGTTTACATTCTCAAGTTCTGGGTCGAAAACTTGTAAAATAGAAAATATAAACACATCATATCCAAGAAGTTAAAGTCCGTTTAAAAGGATATCCACCCAGCTTTGATTCTTGCATTGCACCTTCACTAGTCGTAGACAAAAAGAGAGGTAGACATAACAAAATATTTTCACTTCTGTATCTCCTTCTCCGAGTTCTCCACCCAACCACTCACCAGAAAACAATACAAAAAACGAAAACAATTGTTTCGTGGATTCAGTGGTGTATGCAATAGATGAACGTCCTCATCGAAAATCTAAGGACGTTCGTGTTTATGTCATAAACACAGAGGACTTTCATCCCCCACGAATTCATTGAGTAGCCGTATAATTTCCCAATGACGAAAACGTGGAATATTTTGATTCCTGTTATTTACCTACTGTAGGAGACAATACACAATACTTTATGAGTAGAAATAATATATCTATTCACGTAAATAGTGTGAGATTGCAGAGACCTGGGTCTATGGTGTGTGGACACTACCTTATTTATTTTATTGTTCTACACGGTGGTGGATTCCTGTTGGAACATGTACTGAAAATTAACATGTGGTTTCGTTATCTGTCTTCATTAGCTCATCAACGCTGTGTACATCGATGGCAAAACTAGGAGAGAGAGAGAGAGAGAGAGAGAGAGAGAGAGAGAGAGAGAGAGAGAGAGAGAGAGAGAGAGAGAGAGAGAGAGAGAGAGAGAGAGAGAGAGAGAGAGCACCCCTACCTGCCTGTATGTAATTGCATATAAGTTTGCGTCGATATCTTATTTTGTGAGATGGTACATAAGAACCTAACTTTTGTCGTCTAATAATAGCTATTAGGAATATAGAGGTTATATTGATAGACGAGGGATTTTAAGTTTTGTTTTTTAGAAGCTGGTAAGAATGTTAGAGGAGATATTGGTAGTAAGGATAATTTAGTTTTGTCTATTTGATCCCCTCATTTTTATACATTGCACTCTTTGTGTAAGTGTTCATGCTGGTTAGCATGTATGGTTATTGGTTATTAAATGTGCAGTGCTGGTAGATGAAAGCACGAAATTCTTTCTCATTATCATTTTTCTTTGATTGCAGGAATTCCTTATTTACTTGATAACCTCAACGTATAAAAATTATACAAATGGGTCATAATGTTATCTTCACATTGACCATTATACAATGGGGTTATAATGTTATCTTCACATTGGCCCATATTCTGATTTAGTCATGTCAAACATACTGCCACGGACAAAGAAGCCGTAATGTTATATTTCTCATTGACCGCCATGTGTCCTTGTTGACCCCTACACCATCACATAAAACTATTAATATCGTGTATTTATTTTGTATTGAGTTTTATTAAAATACTAATTTATATTTAAATGTAGACAAATGAAAATTGCATCTCATACCGAGACTTAAGACCAAGCAACACTTTGTTTGAGATAGAATATTTTTATATTTATAATCTAGTGACAAAGTTCGTGATAATTACATATTTTGTTTTAAAGACACATCATCAAAATTTCAATTGTGACACAGAGTATGTAGTTTTCAAACTGTTCCATATTTAAAATGATTACTAAAGGTAAGTCATCATTTTTGACATTGTATTTACTTTAATTTGCCAGATCAATATAAAATTAGTGAGTAGTCTTGGTCACGTAGTCATGCATATTAGATTTTATCCCTGTCATTTAAACAGTCAAGGTACATTTCGATATATTTTGCAAATTTATCAATGATGCAAATGATATATCTGCGTGATCTCTGTAAGAAAATATCGTGCAAGTTTCTAATAGTTGACTAGCATCTGTGACAATTGTTTCAAGCAGTCTTTGTCTTAAATGGACTTACACAAGGAATCATCTGTGATTTATCGATCTGACCTCATGGACAGAAGCAAATAGATCCGTATGAAATTCAAGATAATCTCTTACAAGAATTTGTTATCCTTAGGTGGGGTTTCTTAAGAGGTAATATACCTCGGTCTAAATAAGAAATTTAAATGTTTGGAATGCAGATTGCACCTTTTTCACTATCTGCTCAATAAATGACTATAAATGACTATAATATGAGTACATTACGTTGTTTCCTTTCCAATAAATGATATGGAATATAATCTCATAGGTATCTCATGATGCAATATCATTGCCTTGACGTTAATCGTGATAGCGGGAGCCAGTTCTCTTATCGGTGACCAAATGACTTTCTTCCTTAATCGAGAGTAGACAGAATAAAGAATGATACGATTCAAATAAACAAATAACATACCAAGGTAAACGTTACCAAAAAAATGGCAAGAGTATAGGGACTTATCTGTAGATTATCTTTAAAGTAGGTTAATTATAAGAGATATTTCCTTATTGAAAATTTGACACTTTCGTCACGTACGGAGCGAGGTAAATCTACATTAAAACTTATTATAGCAACAAACTCACAAACTGTTGTCTCGTACATATAAGTTTTACATTGTTTGTTGTTTTGTTTAAAAATCACACATTTTCATTGTAATGGATAGGCAATGAATAATTGCATTTCTGTCTCCCATGTCTAGATAATTATGCCATTACAATGGTGTATTAATTGTACCCAGTAAAATGTATCACTCACTTCGTCCGTCAGTTTTAGTTGACCCAAATTATATTTGAACCACGCGTGTGAACATTTCTGTGCGTTTGTAAGAGAATTTGATATAATTTTACTGCTTTCTTCCTTCACTGTACATACTTTATAATGGACTTCATCCATAGGATGAAACCATCAAATTAGGAAATTTATTTCCTTGGTGTTTATAACTTCTTTAGCTTTAGGTATCACAATAATCTCGATAAAGCATTCGATTTTGTTAATAGAGTATCCTGTTTCGAAAAGCATTAAAACGATTACTCTCTTATCCATTATTTCAAACAAATATAAAGCAACGAGATTACAACTTCTAAACAGAAGATCTCAGACCCACAACAAATGGAAGAGCTTATATTTGTATCGTTAAACTAAAGCTCATCGACAAACAGAAGATTTTCTATATGTATGGTGAAATTTAATCACATCGACAAAACGAAATTTTGAGACCTGTATGGTTAAACTAAAGCTCATCGACAGACAGAAGATTTTCTATATGTATGGTGAAATTTAATCACATCGACAAAATGAAGTTCTGTCTGATATCATCTCCATATTCACAATTCATTAAATTCATTAACCCGAGCGCACACTGAAATTCATATACTGATGTCTTAATATCTTATAATATATAAGTTCTTGAATTTAAATAAATTTATCATTAGTAACGCAGTTAAAGATGTATAGTTTTGTTTTTCAAACAATCTGAATAAATAAATAAAACCTGAGACCAAGTCATCGTTACATATAATATTTTCTCACATTTAATCGGTCAATAATATCGACGAGTACTTCAATAATAGAACTAACACGCATTTCATGGCAAAACCATCAAAAATGTAAAATTCCTGTATTCATTGACCAAAAAGCATATAAAAGTTATAGAAAATAATTTCTATCAGTTAAAAGTATTAATATCTGTTTTTGGTTAACAGATTGAATGATTTTTCCCATTCTAGAGAATCAAAGAATGACTTTTAATAATTGAACATTATTTGTAAATCTCAATTCTTTATAAAGCATCAAATGTCGTCACTATAACACTCAAGTGTAGACCTTGTTAAGTTGCAAATAAATCTATCACTTATCCACAAATTGGAGACTTTATCATAACTAAGCTAACTTAAAAAGAAATTAAAATATAAAGAATGTGTCATTTATGGTTCTGGGACATATAAAAAAATATCTTCGGGGGTTTTCCTTATGCATTGCCAATAGAAGACAAATTTTGTAACGGTTTCATATTTGTTGAAGGATTTCTTTCTTACTTTTTTTAATTACTTGCATGATTATGTCTTGTTGGTTATTTAATTGGACTTTTTTTCAGACACACATCCTGATTCAAAGAGGAAACACGAAAGGTGAAATGCAAGATATGAAGAATGAAAAGTTAATTGCAAAGTGAGATTTTGATAAATGCTGGAAATGCGACGATGACAAAATGAGAATTTGCTGTTAGAAAAGTATCGGCAGCCGATTACACGGACAGAATGACATGAGAGGCTGTACAAAGCACTGTGTGTGTGTGTGTGTGTGTGTGTGTGTGTGTGTGTGTGTGTGATATTTTGATTTTTAACGTATGTTTAACGCTTTTCTCCTAGTCATATCGCTACCGTGTTTGCAGTGTCGCAGGTTATAGTGATGTCTTGCACTGGGACATCATGTTGTAGGCATGTAGCATGAAGTCCCACCCAGTCACATTATCCTGACACCAGGCCGACCAGTCCTAACACTACGTATTAATGCTGATCGCCAAGCGAGGCCGGTGTAAGTATAATTTTTATAAATCTTTGGTATGACTCGGCCGGGGTTCAAACCCGCGACATCCAGCATCTGAGGCGGACCTCCCAACTACTAGGCGACCTGAGCGGTCAATACAAAGTACAATATGGGTAAGATACAGTAACAATAACGTTTCTGGTCTGTAAAACCTGTTGCTAAGATGTACAGTTACCTTAGCTATTCTACCCTTTGAAACTAAATCTTCACTGCAATTCGCGGATTTCTGTAACAATCGGTGACATTGTTTGCCCATATGATACTGACATCTAGTGACAATTAACTACATCGTGCAACGTTTATTTTTTAAAATAAATTAATGCCCCGCCAAAACCTAATCGCTTTCAAGATAGGTCAACAATGGAAATGATCTATCTGCCCCAGCTGTTTAAACTATTATTCATTTTGTTGGTGTCTGAGTTTACCAATCATTATGTAATTGTACATAAATTGTTGCAGGATACAATATATGCATATTTACGTTTTCATTGTTTATTTTATTCTCCATTTTTAAATGCAACTTATCATTGTATTAATTGTATTTTAGACACTGCCCAAAATCAAGCTCATATATCTATTCTTTGCCTTTTGTGACCTGGTGGTTACAACATCCGCCTCAAATGCGGGAGGTATCGTGTTCGAACCCGGCCAAGAGTCATACCAAAGAACTTTCAAAATGGTAACAGCTGCCTTGCTAGGCATTCAGCATTAAGAGGTTAATGTGACTGGACGGGATGTAATTCTACATTTCTGTTGAATGATACCTCAGTGCTAGATATAACTATAAACAGCAACACTGAAGACATCGTTGCGACATGACTGAAAATTTGTTAAAACAACGTTGAAAATCAAAATCAAACACACACACACACACACAAACACACACACACACACACACACACATATATATATATATATATATATATATATATATATATATATATATATATATGTATATATATGTGTATATATATATGTATATATATATATATATATATATATATATATATATATATATATATATATATATATATATATATATATATATATATATATATATGTGTATATATATATATTCCTTTCTCTGGTAATACAGGATATATTTCCACGTCTGGTACCATAAACGTGATAATTTAACGAGTGAGGAAGGCAGGAGTGAAAATAAATGATATTTGGTACTACAATATATTATGTCCGGTATTAGCGTATGAAAAGAACATTTTCTTTTTATTATTTATAAAAGTTGGTTCAGAATCGATGTGTAGAGGATAAAACACACTTTACGATAGAACACGCTCACTCTCTGGTTTACGCCCTTCTCGTAAATTTACCTCGCTTTCATAGGCTGATTATATAAATATACGTAACTTAAGAAAGCGAATGGATTGGGTTGACGTAATATGTCAAGGTAAAAGCTATTTTATTCTTTCTGAAAAGAACGCATGTCCAATTCAACAATGCATCACAGCAAATTTATTATTGTTGTTAAGGAAGCAATTGGAAATAACGTCAGACGGACGGAAGCGAACGCTGTCTGTCTGTCTATCTATCTATCTATCTATATTAACACACACACACACACACACACACACACACACACACACACACACATGCTCTATTTGTGGTCAGTCGAAGTTTTCATCCTTGTTTTTCAGTTTACTTATGTCACTACGTAACATATTTTATTTTGTTATCATCCAGTCTATAAATAATTTTTGATTGTTTAGTCCCCATTTTAAATATGACTTGACAAAAGACTGATAAAAGTTGTCTTTTGTTTAAGTCAGAAATGACTTATTTGTGTTGCGTTTGAGCATGTCTTGATTCTCTCTTATTTTTGCACTTAATTTTTCAAGCAAATTGCACTACTGTAATTGTCTGACTGTTACTTTTTGAAACAGGATTACCAAATTTATCTTAGTTCGATAAACCGTTTCATGAAAGGTTGTTGCATCGTTTGAAACTTGCATTGAAATTAAATTTACATTATCTGCTGATTTTGTTTACCGCAGACTAAAGGGAAAGTAGAGGGAGAGAGAGAAAAACCAAATACATTGGAAATTTTGCCAAAGTAAAGCGAACAAATTCTTCACTCACCAGAAAATATAAATTCACGTAGTAAATTTAGAACCAAGTCTAAAAGTGTTTGAAAAGTAAAACATATCGCAGATATTTACAAATTGGTATTGTATACACAGTTTAGATGTAACCTGAATGTTCCACAAATGGATTTAAATATTTAATATTTTCATCTGGTTGGGGAGAAGAGTTTGTTTTCTTCAGGTGCTAAGTGACGAAAATTTATTGGCAATTGCAAAAAACATCGATTTTACTACCCAACAAATTGTAAGTAAATTACTACAAACAAAAATGACTTCTCTATCTTCAACCTTTAACATTATAGTATTTGATCTTTGAAAATGATATCTTTGAGGTTCGGGAAACCGTCATCATTTGTGGAGTTTGGACCTTATAGAACCTCTGGGTCTCTATTGAGGACGGATGGTTGTAGTGTTCTGTACAATGCTGAGTCCATCGTTCTGCAATGTCGCTTCTGTGACGCATTTTCCATTTTCGTCTTGAATGGTGCTGACTCTTGGTTGCTTCCGTCTGGTGAGGTAGTTCACAATTTGGAATGCCTTTTTGCTGTTATTCTTTATCAGACTGCTCTCTATTTCTGTGCACGTTTATCCAATCCACTCTTCTTTGGCTTTCTTAAAGTTTTTCCCCCTTATATTCTTGTTAATGTCTCGTTACTCCATTGCCCCAGTTGTGTGTATGGTGTATTTAGGTCTCTTCGAGCATGGCACAAGTTCAGAATCTCTTCTGTAACCCAGGTTTTTTTCTTAAGGCGATGGATGCCAATGATGTCATTGGTAGCTGTTGTCATGTATATGCTTAAAGTGTCTGTCATCAACATCCACCACAAGGAGTGGAGCAAATAATTTTCCTCCAATGGTGGCTTGGAATGACTTGCAGATGTTAGGGTCCTTCAGGTTTTCAAGGTTGAATTTGAACTTGATGTTTGTTGGCTTGTTAATTTTCTTCAGCCTCACTCGGAAGTTGATAATCACGAGGTCATGATTACTCCCAACATCAGCACCAGTGAACGTCCTTGTTTTTGCTAAATTACTGCCGGATCGGTAACGGGTCTTAACCAGTATGTAGTCGATCTGGTTATGATGGGTTCCATTTAGTTAGTGCCATGTCCAGAATCTTGAAGCTTTATGTTGGCCCTGGGTGTTGGCTGGTACCAAGTTGTTGTAGCTTGCGAACTCTAGCAGCCGTCTCCCTCTTTCATTGGTAAGCTCATTGCAAGAAGTTCCACAATGAACATCACAGTCTTTTAGAGTATCTTTGTCAACTTTGGCATTCCAGTCTTTTATTTACTGACCATGTTTACAATACCCTGCAATTTGTTGTAAAACTCCTATATTTCATCATCACGATGACCAGTAGCTGGAGTATATATATATATATATATATATATATATATATAAACTTTATTTAAGTTAGCACATGCACGGATGCAATACTACACCAGCACACACAATCGGACGAGTATAATACGAGTATTCTTTGATAAATAAGGGTGGATCAACTTATAATCAGAGAGAGAGAGAGAGAGAGAGAGAGAGAGAGAGAGAGAGTTGTAACAAATTTAATCGCAAATATATTTGTACAACAAACTGAAAAAAATATACATTTTAATTTTGTTATGTATTATCGGAAAACAGGAAACAATAATTAAACAAATGTCAGGCAAATAAACTTACATATAGCGATTTGTTAAAATTCCCGATAGGAACTTCTGACCTACAGATCACACGCCTGACACCCAAGTTTAAGGGCAGCTCTGGTTATATTGCTGATCCAATTGAAAATACATTTCAAAACGACAGTCCTTCGTGATTGACGTATCGAAAACACATTTCAAAATGATAGTCCTTCGTGATTGACGGAAAGGCTCGAACTTACACGGAAGCTCGATAGTTTTACTAATTCAAAGTAAGTTCTTCAAAAGATCTGTTTATCCAGAATTATTTAACATTCAAGAATCAATGATGGTGTTCCAGCTAAATACATTATATATCAATATTTCCTTCCGAATATCGATTTTAAAGAACTACGTGATATAATAGGTAAAAGGACGTACATAAAGTACATAAAGCATATTCAATATCTACATGACTCTAATCTGTGTAATATATCTGCATGTGTATAAGCATTACAATAACGTCATTTGTTACACGTAGAGAAAGCAGTCTAGCCTTCTTAAGAACAAATGCATTTATTTTATATATCAATATTTATTTGCATTACCCAAATATGTGGTAAAATCTCAGCACACCTATAAAACAAAAGTGTTAATATAATATTACTGATTTCGCGATTAGGTTGAAGAGTATATAATCGCTGTCTGAATTGAGCAATCTTTCCTCTGCTAATTTTGGGGCCCCATCTGCAATGCCTGTTAAACTAGTTTGGTATTAGAAGGCGGCATGTTCGCAATTTCTGGCGTATGCAATCCGGCGCCGAATCCCAGAAAATCTGGAGGAACTGAATTTCTTTCTCCATCCTCCATCGTAGGCGTACATGGGTGAGGATTGTCAGGATAGATAACGGCTGAAGTGAATGCGATCGGATGCTTTTCCGTAATTCCCATGTCTTGAAAATGTAAACGAAAGTAGTGGAATTAATAATACAGAAGAAGAAAGTGGAATATTTTATGTTTCGTTGTACTATAACGACTTGTTAGTCAGTTTAATTTAATCATGGAAACCACTGGGATGTCATCATTTCATCGGAATGTTAATCAACTTGATATCAAAGATGGTAAACTATCAGAATTCATTGCAAAGTTGCTGCCATGTCTTATGAACAATGATTATCACTGAATTCAGCTTCGTTTTACTTTATGACCAGCCCTCATGTGATACATTTGAAGATAATGGTTAAATTAGGCATTTAAAACTATGATTTGACTATGAATATGTTTACCGAAAGTGTAATCTCGACAGTTTGAACACACAACAGACCTAGAGCAACAATTCGAAATATTAAAATAATTATAGATATTATACCTGGCCAGGTATGCCGTTCAATCTATATGGAGTGTTTGAGTCAATCGTAACTGAAATAAAGAGCTCTTGCTCTAATCTAAGCATTTACACTCCCTACTACTTGGTTTAACCTTGTTGTGTAGATTTTATTTTTCTTACCTTGGTAATTCCGGGTTTTAATTTTATCGTGGTTGTATTTCTTTATGATGCATATTCCGCCGGTCACGACGACGAGCAATACAACGCAAATAACAGGTATGACCACGATCAATATGTGTCTGGCAATTGAAAAATAGAATAGTAAGTATTGGCTCATTTTCTCTCATATGTACAAACTTTTACAGGCACATAAATCTATTTCAGATGAGTTATATCATTATTGACAAGGTACAGTGACATGATTGGCATGGTACAGTGACATGATTGACTAGGTACAGTGACATAAATGTCAATTATTTTGTTTGCATCCATTTGGAAAATGCATTAATGTTTGTAATTGACAAAACTCGTATCATGTCCTTTTTTAATTTCATATGAACATATATATTTTAATTAAATCATAGATTAAACTTCAGACTCTTACTTCTCTGCATTGTATTATGATAATTAACTCTCTTTAATTAAAGAATATGTTTCTGAGGTATGATCTAATAATCACAGGTCAAAGTATATCACACTACATACCTGGTTTTATCAAAACATAAATGTTTATGTAAATATAATCTTAAATCATCTGCGAAAAAGATGGACGGTGTTGTGTGCCTGTAAAATAAGCCGTAGTTGCAATGCTTATGCAAGTGCAGACAAGTATCCCGAATAGCGTTATCCAATGGCATCATCCAAATAGCGTTATGCAAATTTTCTCGAAATGCTATTATTTCTAGATCTGTTTGAACCTCAGTCAAGTTTTTAAAATATTTATGTTTATATGTCAGGCCGTCCTTGTTTGCCACATAAATCTCAGATATTTATTAAGAAATTTTAATAAGGCTTCACTGTTATATAAAGATGACCTCTATTTGCTTTCTTACAAAATTAACTTTACTCCTTTTATACATCCTTCATCATCATCATCATCATCATCATCATCATCATCATCATCATCATCTTCTTCTTCTTCTTCTGCTACTTCCTCTTCTTCTTCTTCATCTTCTTCTTCTTCTTCTTCTTCTACTTCCTCTTCTTCTTCTTCTTCTTCTTCTTCTTCTTCTTCTTTTTTTCTCCATTCACTTCATTTGCCATTTCTTCTTTTCGTATTCCAACTTCTGCTACAGTTGCCACTGCTGTTGTTCCTGATGCTCATTCAATTCGTTCGTTTAAAATTAATATTGGGGGTAACATATGCTCTAAGCAGAAATTGCAAGCATTGTCATGTTTCTCGATCATCTAACCACTGCCCTTACCCCTCGGGATTCGCATTATCGATTTCTTTGTTGTCTCCTCCTCCAAGATTGTCTGTAGTTGGTGGACTTTCATGACTTGAAACCGTATATGTAATCTGCGGTATTTCCTGACTTATATTCTTACATGGAATCGGTGGTCCTACATACCTGGCATGATTGTCTGTATCATCGTGAGCATCATCATTAAACTCGACACAGCAGATGTCCTATAAAAGTTATAATACATGATTTATTAAACCAATAAAGACAATGGTAACAAGTGTTTTTAATAATACTCAAGAGATCACATAAGTTTGTACCTTTTAGAAAATATCCTTAGTACACAAACTGAAATGAAAATTAAATAAATAAAATGAAATAATAAATGTTTTTCTTTGAACTCAAGTGGCCTAGGTAGAAGATCTGTATGGGTAAGTTTCATTATAATGAAAAATGGGTGGAAAGTGTCAAACTAAGTTTTTATTTATAACGTCTTTTTTTCAAATATGAAATGTGTGTTCGAGTGGTGCAACACAAAATAGGATCCTGATATACACAAATAACACAATTAATATTGCCTACAGCTCAATATTTCAGATATCTATGTACAAAATTCAGATCGTTTGAAGACTCCATTGCTTAAGTAATCTTAATCACAAACGAAACTTTCCGCTTGCCACAAGTTTAGACATTCTGTTAGGTTATTCTAAGGACCTCCATGCACCATCACAACCTCTCCCAACCAGATATCATTATTGACCAACCAGGGTATAGACCCGTCATATCTATGGTAAGGATCCAACTGACTGGCAAACTATTAACTATACTTGTTACGTTAACGCAAGTAGGGGGCTGGGGTGTGAGGATAGAGAGAGATGGAGCTTAAAATGTTCAGGACAGAGAATATATCATTGCCGAAACACCAGACACCTAGTTCCAATGATTATGATAACTTCTAAGATAAATCCGGTAAAATCAGAGATAGTCTGAAACAAAAACTGGGTCAGGGATTAAAACTGGTGTCATGATAATGTGACTGGGTGGGGCATCATGATAAATGTCTGCGGCATGATGCCCCAGTAGTAGACATCACAATAAATTGCCTCACTGCCGACATCGTAGCGATATCGTAGCGATATGACTCAATTTATTTTTAAAGCTACGTTAACAATCCTAATTAAACACACACACAGCAGCAGGGAGGGCGAATCCGACAACTTGGTAGAGGCGTCTATTTGGCAAACCAAGGCTTCCTCCAAAATTGAAAAAAAAGTTTCCTTTGGAGACGCAAAGTCGTTGGCGCGCCCTCCCTGCTGCTACGGAGTTAAATCCTTTTAGGATTTCACAAACAGACTAATTTGTAAAATCTCTCCTCGTAGATCAATCAAATTATTGGACTGGTCAACGAGTTCTGAGGAGCAATATGCCTACCGCCACCGTCTGGATCATTATTATGTTTGAGAATGTTTGTGGTTGTGGTATTTTTTTTCCCATGTTTCGTATATCAGAGAGAAGCTTTCCTGGATACGATCTTTGACAGATTTTTTTAGTTCATTTGCGTTATATCCAGGAAATTTGAAATCGGGTAAATCGGCTTCTGTGATATTATATGCAGTTAGAAATTTTGTTTATCTGCATTCTTGTCATTAATTATTACTTGAATTATTTGTTTGTGGATATTTCCATGTCAGATACAAGTTGATTTAATATCTCAACATATTTTATAATATCGCTGCGTGGCCTTGTTATATCAAAAAGATGATCTTGGTAAACTCTGATGTAGTCGTTTTGGTTGTGTTTTACGTAATTGATTAATCTCGTTAAAATAACCAATGACATTATTTAAAGTAAATACGATATTAGTGGATGAGTCAAGGACAAATTCCCATTGCATGGTATTCTTGTTAAGAAATGTGAATTTACCGGTTAATTCTATATTTTTTATACTAGACAAATAAATTTGATGTGATGGAGTAATTTCATTATATGATTGTACATCCGTGACAAAATCAGACTTTTTAGGCTCGGGTACATTTTGATAAGATGTCCGAGGTGGGTTATCAGGCCATCCTAGTATTGTTCTGATTGAGCTGTTATATATGTTTACGGCATACCCGGGTGAGTTTATTTCAATCGCGGATGATAGTGTTGGTTCATGAACTGTTATAGCGATTTTCGATTCTTTTCCAGTAATGGACTTTATTCTGCGTTGTAATTCATTATTGATCTGTTCGATTTGGTAAGACCCAGATGGCAGCGAAACGACGTTCCAGCCTGGAGTTCCGTCTGGTTTATTCTTACTCGCAAACACTAAGGAATTATTCGGTTGCTGACCGCCAAACGGTTTTGATCTAATGTTAGGGCAACTAAGATATACTCGTAACTTTGCCAGTGCTATTTCTTTAACGGGAATCTCAGTAGGGAAATTGACACTGAATTCAGGATTCGTTGAGGTTATTGAGATCATGGCTGTTTTCACCGGGGTGGTATTTTCCGCTATCCGCTGAAGTAGTTCCTGCGATGTTGCCATTATATTGTTGTTGTTTTTCTAATTTCGGCATCGCGGAATCGTAAACACATACCATTGCGGAAAACTCACTATCGGATATTAATGTGTCATCAAGGGAGGACGATTTTATCGAGGAAAATTGCAAGTACGCGATTGACACAACATGGAACTTAACTATGTAATCCTGTAGTTTGCACTGGCTACATGATGATATTTTTTGTAATTATTGAAATTATTTCCGTGATTGTTGTCGCCGTGGATATACATATTAGAACAGCTATCGGGGCAACCATTGTCACTGAAGAGAATATAATACCAGCTCCGGTAATTACACCCGATACCGAGTACACAGTAACGTCAACTATGGTAATTCTTCGTCGGTATTTTTTAAAATTTTTACTTGGTACTCCTCAGTGAGTGTTTTGAGTTTAGTTTGAAATTCTCTGACCTGATCATAGCGATACTGCTGCGATGACATTTTATTTACATAAAACGCTGGCGAATTCAATTCAGTTATTTACTCAAATCCGTCACAAATTCCACGTATCATGTTACTAATGTCCTAGCCAAACTATTATCTGTGGTTGTTATCGTAAATCGTTCAGTTGTATCCTTATCGATGATCGTTGATATTGTATTAATGACTCCTGTTGAACTCGTGGATGAAATATTAAACTGATTCAGTAATATCAGTGTTAGTCGTTAAATACCTTTGACGGTTGCAGTGATACTTAGCGTGTTAGCGAGCGGTGTCCACGCAAATGATCCGTGTTGGATTATGTACACGTTATTTACAATATTTTCTTTCATGAGGAATTTTTATTTTTTCAACTACGGATATCATCCTCGGTAGATCATCCTTGATGGCGCCGCTGATTGTTTTAAGATCATCATGAGATTTTTTAATATCCGCGAGTTTTGGTGTGGTCACCGGTGGAGTTCCAAAGGAATTCGCGAAGACGTTTTTACGTAACGCCATACAACTCTTGACTTGTTCGGTATAATTATAATCAAGTTGTATTAAGTCATCCTTGGCGGTTTTTATCGATGAGAGTTTCGGTGAGGCCACCGGTGGAACCCCAAAGAAATTAGCAATTGGGAGTTGAACCTCAGTGACGGATTTTTGTATTCCCGCAAGTTGATTTACTTGAGAATTTAATCTATCATCGTGTGTTTTTAATGATTCCGTTGTCAACAAATAATTGTCATTGAGTGCCGTTAATTTATCAGTGATCGTTGAAACAAGTACACTTGGTTTGAGTTTAACCTTATTGAAAAAAACCGCAATAGTATTTTCAGTTACACCGAGTTGTTTAACTAAAGTATCATCCAGGAAAACATTACTCGTTTTCAATTTACCCTGTTTGTTTTGAAATACGATATTTCATTTGGATCCACATTTGCGATGTTAAGCATCTCATATATTTCATCTTCGATTTTTTTTACATCAACAGCTGCAGATATTTCCTCGGTGTTTTTTTAGGCTTGATAGGGATCTTCCCCAAAAAACAATCATTATATTCTAAGATCTCTCTAAAAAGCGATTACTCGTATATTCGTGTACGGTTTTATGAGGTGGTTTTCTCGATGATGAAATAGTGTTGAGGACATTTAATACTTCTGTACCGCATATTGGTGGGTCGGTCATTTTCTGTGTTGGTAGCGTGGAATACCAGATAGAAATTTTTAAGTGGTGTATATAACGCATACACTCTTTAGGCGGCGCTAACCCATATGAATCGAAATAAACAATTACACGCGGATCAATCGCGTATGCAACCCAGTGAGTTCCAGGTCCGGTGCTGTTATCGAGATTAATGATACCGGTTTCAGCATTGTTTGGTTGTTTTGGTAATTGATCTCTCATAAAAACACCTCTAAAGTTTTTTATCGCTAGTTTTTTGGCAGCATCGAGTAAATCAAAATTTGACATTGGAACTATAGGTTCTCTAGTTATTAAATTGTTCTTGGTATTCTCAGGCCATTTCCGGTGTACCATGAGTACGGGGATCCTGGTAGTCTTAGACCATTTCCTGATCGTTTCCTTTTTTGGTATCCTGTTCGGGTTGCTTTCTTTAGTGCCATTCCTGCCGCGGTACCAACGGCTCCTAACGCTGCCGCTTTCGCCACCGCTGCGGCAGCGGAGAGAGAGAGAGAGAGAGAGAGAGAGAGAGAGAGAGAGAGAGAGAGAGAGAGAGAGAGAGAGAGAGAGAGAGAGAGAGAGAGAGAGACCTAAACACCCATTTTATCCTTGTTAGCATCATTGAAATGTTTAAATTGACGAGTTATAAGTGATAGTTTATTCTGACCACCAGACATTTGATTGTGTTTCAGCGATATCTTAGTTCAACATTTTTTTAGCTGAATCCGATTACAATTTCTTTATTTGACCAGGAGTCAACGTGACATTAACATAACTATATGACATTTTATTTACTAACAGATTGATATAATTGTTTACATATTTTCTACTGGTGCATCAACTACTCTCATTCGTCCACCAACACCTTTGAGTAGCATTGATTTGTCACTGAGAATGACAGCAATTGCTATGTACTCATGGATAAGTGGGTCTGCATCAACTGGAAGAGTTACACGAGCTCGAAAGTGCATATCAGCGACGGATTGTCTGGTTAAGTCAAGATGTTCCAACGAAAAGTAATAGGTGGGATATAGTTTTCTAAAATCCAACTGTGATATTTGTAAACCGGTATCTACATTATTATCAGGTCCCATAAATGTCAACATACGATGATACGCGCGTGCTACTTGGTTATGATCGTAATTAAGTAAAATATCCTCGGATAGTTCTTGTTGGCCGTTTATCTTCAGCGAGACTTCAGAAACACCGAGTTGATCAAATATCGTATGACTCCGTTCTTGAAGACCAACTCCCGTTTTATCATGTAACGCAACAAATAAATGCCGCGGCGCAGCAACCCTCTGTTTTGATGCCAGGTGTCATGTAAATACACCGTTAACAGTGGATTGCGTAATAGCCATGTTGTTAGCCATGATATCAATGATTTTCCTCCGTGATCCATAAATGATAGTAATTTTCCTCTGCGGTGATTGTTGGAGTCATTACTGGCATCCACAGTGAGAATTTTGTAATATTCACTTTACCAGCAGGAACACCAATATCACGGCAGACTTCATCATTATCATCACCTTTTCGCACGAGTACTACTGTATGTTTCGCTCCATAGATGACTTTTCTAACATTTCTGCAAAATCCAAATATATGATGCAGAGAATCGTGCATGAAAAAAATCTACGCGGTCTTTTCAACATTGCTATGCGTGTTGCTAACCTTAGGTTGTAATCAGGATTAGTATTTATAATCATATTCTCGATATCAGCATTAGGAGCACCAAACGATCTTTTGGTTGTCTTATTTCATACTGAATGTGTTCAGCGTAATCATTAGTATCCTTAGAAAATATCATAGATGGACCTGCTGATCTTGTATCACCAGACTATCCAGCTAGCCCCAATATTGTTGTGGCAACATCAACATCACGCTCTAAGGATTCAATCAATCTGTTATCAATCATATATCTCGCACTCTCGAATAACTCCATGATACCATTATTGACAAACCCAATTTGGACATTTGGGTTATCTGCATATGGCGGATCATGATTAACGGGATCATTTGTTACAATTTCTCCTTCTATTTCAATAAATGCTTCAGCGGATAGAAAGTATTTGCTGATATTATGGACCTGAAATTCGATTCTTGATCGAATATTTGGTTGCACTGCATTATAGGAATAGAATTGATAATCGCGTACAGAATCATCTTTGCGCACTGGGGCATTTAAATCAAACGCTGTATCAGGAGACGATTTGAACATATCATTATATATTTCTTGATCTAAATCGCAATCTCGATCGAGATTTCAAACCGCTTTACGCTATCATATTTGCAGCAATATTGTCCTGATCGTCAATCCGCGATGCTATATTCTGCTCCATTTATTTCTTATTTTGCTAATACTTAAAGGCATAATCTCCGTAGATGGTAGTGGTCCTAGTGACTTCGTCACCAGTGGTTTCTTTCTTCGTCGAACTAGCGCTAGTAGTTTTTCTTGGGCCGCAGAAATTGCTTTCCCGGCAACATCACCAACAGCGATCATACCCTTATCACGAATAACATCAATAGCTTTTATCGATAATTGTTCTTGTAAATAACTCTGCAATGGTATTGCCGAGACCGTCTTCGTAATATGCTCTATAAACAGGCAATCGTGAGTTTACTACTAAGACCATGGTTGGCTTGTTGTGGTTGTTGTGTATGATCATCTTATTTAAATGAAATTTATCTAATCGTAAAAATCCTACGGATTTTCATCGTAAATCCGTTTTCAATGCTAGCTATTTCAGTGATCAATGACAATCAATCACTGTGGTAACCGTCCACTAATCAATAAAGTCTCGATATACACCAATATCCATGACACCACCCTCAAATAGTCGTCTGCAGATATCAGCGGCCTCATTAATTATTTCCGGTGAGTTATTTCCAGCTCGTTTCCCTCCTACGACAACTTCTAATCGTGATATATCCCCGAGAATATTATTAGGACAACGAACTAGACCACTACCTGAAATCCCCCTTGGGGTTCCACTCTGAGAAAACTCCTCCCCACTACTATAACCAGTTGCACCTTGTGTATCCGTTTCCTGATCTTTTAAATGTATAAAATGTTCATCATCAGATTCGTCTCGATCAGATGGCATATACAATGATTGCTTATTATCAGATTCCAATAATCTCAAACTCGTATAATCCTCATCATCAGTTGGTGGTTGTCGTTGAGGTGATAAAGATATTTTCTTTGAAAGCTGTTGTCTTTTTCTTTGCAATCTTTGCGGTTTTTTTGTTTTTGTTTTTAGTTCTTCATATTGATCATTCACTGTACCCACCGCATTGAGATATCCAGTGTATGATGCATTGTCTTCATCAATTCGACATGTGTTAGTTTTGATTTTGTAAAATACATCAGTCTAACGTTCTATACATTTAATATACCGGTGTTGTTCTTGCTTTAACATTTTTTCCTGTTTTAATAAGTCGCAACAACAAGCGCAGGAATTTTCGCTTGATCTAGTCTTATCAATTGCTGCTAATCCCTCCTCATTAATTCTCGCACGTAATTCATGTACTATTTTTTCATTTGTTTATTTGGACGGGGGGTGGGTGGGGTGGGCGGTTGTAACAGCTCTGATGTTTTTTCAGTTTCCTTTGCTTTTTTTTCAAGTACAGGAAGATGGGCTTTTTTCTTTGTTGTTCCTCAGGAATATCTCCCAATATAGCTTTTTCAGTGGTCGATACGGCTATAGTAACAGGTTTGAATAATTGTTCAGTACCAGTTGCCAAATCGAATTGAGATTCTTGACGCGCTTATAATTTGTCCACAACAGAGTCCCTAACAGGAATACATTGCCTTATTCCAGACAATATCTCGCTAGCTGATCTAGTTGTTAACGATTCATGTACCATTATTGTAAAAATTCAAAGGATTTTCTAATTGCTAGGATCCCCCACCCTCCTACATTTCAACGCGTCCTACATTTCACACATATAATAACATGAATGCGACATTACTTCCGTGTTCATGCAAAAAGAAAAAAACAGCACACACAATGAAGTATTTATTGACAAATTGTAAGGAGTTGAAATTCTATATCCAGTGATGACGCGATACCTGTATAGCTTGGCTAATCCATATTTGTGTCAGTAACAAGGCAGTAGGGGCGTTTTAAGAAACAGTCTTGGAGGAAGGTGTATTATTTTCTTTAATATATTTCTTAATTATTTTAATTTTGGATTTTATTGTGCGTCTGATCTGATATTGATGTCCGAGCTCCATTCTAACCTTTTCAACCGCAGCAAATAACGGGAAGAATTTATTTTTTTCGTTGTCAAATACGAGGGGTCATAAATAGCGTGTTGAGTTCGTTTTATAAAGGTATAAGACCTCGGTAAAACATACTTATTATTCTGAGCGCTATCATCAATATCTTGAAAGTCAGAAAGAATCTGATTACAATCTAATTTATCTGATACTTGTATTTTTTGATTTTTCCAATTTGAAATCTCAATAATGTCATTTATGTTTTCAAAATTCATTATAAGATATTTATATATCTAATACAAAATACAGAAAAAACTGGGATCAATTCTAACTCGTTTTCGTATATGCGATTTATGATAGACAATACAACCTTAATAGCCCCCATTCGACGGTTATGGCGAGCTTATAAGGCACATAGAGGATGGTACACATAAGATTTATGACAATTAGACCCGTTTGGAACCCCTAAAATACCTTTGTATGTTAGAGGCCCATAGGTCACATATATGGGCCTCTCTGGTATTTCTCACATCTGAGCAGACCCAGGAGCATTCACGAAGCATAGTCTCCATGAGAGGATCTAACCCACCAATCGCGGTCTAGAACCTCAGAAGGTATGCTTGGTGTAATGACGTCAAATAACACATAATGATATATGATTTATGATAGACAATACAACCTTTCAACCCCTATTCGAGTGTTATGGCGAGTTTATAAGGCATATATAAGACATTGATACAAACTTATTAACTCCCATTCGAGTGTTGTGGCGGGTTTATAAGGCATATATATACGAAAACGAGTTAGAATTGATCCTTGTTTTTATGTATAAGGACGGTACAAGACAATACAACACATAACAATGTATTATATGAAGATGGCACATGCACAATCGGCTATAAGCTACATTCAACTAAACCACTCTAACACACAAAATCTCCCGGGTTGAATGCAAAAGCACATTAACACCGTGTGACGGTGTGACTTAGAATGGTACATGTTGAGCTTCGCAAAGCCCAATAATATATTAGACGAGTTTCTATATAGGCTAACTAATACACGGAGATTATATCAGTGGTGTGGTTTTTACTCTCTCGTTTACTGAATTGTGATTATTGACACCATCTAAACAAGTCCAGATACAAAAAAGGTATTAAAAAAGAATATTATTGTTGTAAATACCTATTTATTTGATTCGTTTCCTGACAAAACTTACCCATGAAATCAATGAACAACAAAGAGTTATATGTTTTAGAAACTATATGCACAAGCCCACACGAGTTATTCCCCTTAATGTTACATATATATATATATATATATATATATATATATATATATATATATATATACCCTACAAGCTTCAGTCATTGGTTGAAATATTTTTTCTTCATTATTTTCTATATTGAGTGACTTGATAGGTCTCTTTCCAATTGATTTATAAGTACCAGTTTTCCCTCGTTTGGTATTTTCACGTTGTGTGATAGCTTGTAGATTAACCAAGGGTTTATTCTTAGGATTAGAATCAATATGATCGATTACAAATCCATTTTTGATCAATCCGTGGAAACACTCATATATTATTCTGTAATAAAGATATTTCTTCTTCCCAGCACTAAATATCAAATATCCTTGATTATTCACAACACCCACTTTTTTCTTCAGTCTGCGGTTTCTGACATAATTGATGATCGCGGGATGTGGTTGAAATTCTTGGTTCATTTATATATATATATATATATATATATATATATATATATATATATATATATATATATATATTATTTGTTTAATTAATAATTTGGTTTAATTATTACTTGGGAATCTATCAATATAGTCTTGAGGTCTTGTTATGATTTTGTTCTTGGCAGAGTCAAGGTCATTGATGGAGTTTTTTTTAACTCGTTTATAATAATAGCGTTTTAACTCTCTGTATCGCTTACCACCACAATTCAGACACAACTGTGATTTTCCTCTCACATCTACCCCACATCGTATACAAGGTAACGCCCCCAAACTTCCACGCCGTACGTTTTGTGAATGATATCCATTTCTGCATGATTTGTTATATATACATTCTTTATTTAAGTACTTGTTTTAATTATAACATTTTGGAGTTCGAGAGATTATCGAAAATTATGCCTTGAAAAAAATACTAAATTCAATCTCGATAGAGTATCTACTGATGTACCAAAGGGTCTAATAAGTGATAGAAGGATGATAGGTAAAATCGTTGAGGGATTTAATTATTTCAAGCGTGATGGTGCATCTCACTGCTTGTCAACATTTCGAATTCATGGTGGCGTTGATACTACCATGAACCCATCCTGGAAGATAAAAAACTGTCACTGTGAGTCATGATGCCAAACCAGGAATTTTTACTGAAATTGACAAACCATATTACGAGAGATCCTATCCTGTTACCGCGGTTGTTTATGGGATATATTCGTTAAATGATAAACCGAGTATTGAGAAACTAAAACCCATGAAACATTCGGCGTTGAATTGTTTAGACGAACGAATAATAGAGCATTTTACAAATGCATTGAGTGGAAGCAAATTGACGGATCTCAGACGCAAAAAAATAAAGGAATGAGGTTTATCAGTTAGGGTGAGCGGCGCAACAATTCAAGATATAGCCAAATTAGAAACATCATTAAGATTTCCAATAACCGTAATGACGATAACAGGAGAGGTATTACACGAATCGAAATATAAATAAAATGGAGCTCCAATCAAAATTATTGACCATAATGCACACGCGTGGACACCCGCGGTAACAATATTTCTGCGGGATAGAACCATAAAATACTACGCGGGAAATTTGTTTGGTTTTATTCACGCAGAGAGTAAAAACGATCCTGTGTCAGTGTGGTTATTTCAGAGTTTGAAAGACGATGAGTGTAAATTTGATCAATTTGTAAAACCCAACGGCGAATTATATCGAACTGAAGCTCTTCACGACGAGATGAAAAAACTAGCAAGTGTTTTTTCAACTGAACACGACGAACATTTACTAAGAAACTGTTTTACCCTTCCCTTAGTTGCAGCTCATATCACGACAAAGAGAAATCTATGGAAACCAACAAGAGCTGAATTTCTCCCAGATGTCCAAGCCAGTTGTGTGGCATATGGCCATGGTGGATTATGGAATACCAAATATGACCCCAAAAGTGTCATTTCGGTTGATATGGTTGCGTGTTATCCAGGGAGTTTTATCGGGGTACGGAGAACGCTCTGAGTATTTTAAACGATTTGGACATCCCACACATGAGATGACCCGTGTTGCGATTAATTGACCACTTCCCCATTTTTATTTAACCGGATTCGCTCGTGTGGTATGATTTGAATTGGCTAAGGGACTTCATCCGTGCTGTTACATTTGATTTGGTAGACTCATCTCTGAAAAACACTGGATGCCAATAATGTTATTACGGTATATGATTGATTCTAAAATACTGATATCGGTGATTGTCAGTGAAGCAATTATATCATATCGGAAACAAAATTAGGTCTGGTTACCATAACCCGATAGTCTAGAACAGGGGTCTCAAACTCAAATTATCCGAGGGCCGCAGGAGGTAGAGTCTAGGTGAGACTGGGCCGCATCAAGTATTCCACAAAAAGCGATTACAAATTCAATAAAGTACAACTGTTACAATCTGTTCAATCTTTATTAATAACAAATAAAAACATTAAGGGTTCTCAAGAACATAGGCTTCACTTATTTCCTCCTACTCCTTGTTGCCAGAGACAAGGCAGCTCTTCTTCGTACACAGCTGAGCAACAATTGGCTTGAGTGAGGAAGCAACTGAGACCCTCAGTATAGCTTGAAGATTCTCATCAGTAAGTTTTGTCCTAAACTTTGACTTGTTAAAGTTCATAGTGGAAAAGAGCTTTTCACACAGATAGGTACTCCCAAGAAGGCACATTGAACAACCTGGAAATCTCAGGGAAGGTGGAGGGCAATTCTCTCATACATTGCCCAAGCTTGTCCATTTTTTTAAATTTACCTCCCTGAACTTAGCCCTGAAAGGGGGGGGGAATCTTCCACATTGAAGGAGAAAAGGTCAGCAAAAATTTGAAAAGTGGATCTGTGTGTTTTGAAGTCTGCAAACATGTGATCAAATTCTTCCTGTAGCTTTGCAATGGCATCAATATACTTACTACTGAATGGTGTGCCCGAGTCCATGAGTACGTTGCATGTTGCGAAATGGCAGAGGTTTATCTGAGAAAACTGGGCTTTCCATAACACAAGTTTTGTGCAGAATGCCCTGACATTGTCATAGGCAACACTGACAAGCTGCCCCTGGCCTTGTAACTTCTTGTTGAGTACATTCAGCTCCTGTGTAATGTCAGCAAGAAAAGCCAAGTCCATGAGCCATATGGGATCACTTAGTACAGGAACAACACCCCATCCTTCTCCATGAAGGCTTTGATTTCTGCTCTCAACTCAAAAAATCTTTTCAAGGCGTTTCCCCTACTAAGCAAACATACCTCGATGAAGTAGATAATATCCTCATATGCTGACTCTGTTTCCTCTAAAAAGGCGCGGAACTGCCGGTGCTTCCAGCCCCAGGATCTGATATGGTTGATGCATTTCACAACGTCAGACAACACATTGTCAAACTTCAGGCATTTGCTGCAAAGGGGCTACTGATGGATAATGCAGTGTAGAGCAACGGCCGCTTCCACACCCTCCTCTTCCAATTTTCTTTGAATATCTGCCACGAGTCCATTTATTTTCTATGTCATTGATGGCGCTCTTGCAAAATTTTCCACGGTAAACCGGCATCCACAATGGCATCACACAGCTGGCGGAATATCTCCTGAGCAGTGGTCTAGCCATGCATTGGAATCACTTTGAGTAACTCCTCCATCACTTCAAAATTATCATCAACACCACGGACATACATTGCGAGCTGTGCAGTGTCAGTAACGTCTGTGCTCTCATCAAGAGCGACTGAGTATGCATGGAAATGTTTACCTTTCTCACACAGTTGATCATAAATGTTACCTGACAGCTCAGAAATGCGCTCTGCCAGTGTGTTGGATGAAAGGCTGATGTTGCTAAACCGACCCTTCTTTTCCGGACAGACTATACTTGCAGCTTGTAACATGCAATTTTTGATGAACTCGCCTTCTTTGAATGACTTTCCTGCCTTAGCAATCATCTCACTCACCACGTAACTAGCTTCAACTGCTGCATCACTTTCTTTGTTTGCTTTCTTGAAACAAATCTTGCTGCCTCAGTAGACATGTTTTAAGTTTAGCGACCCGGGCCTCTCCCTCTCATCTCCCTGGTATTTTGCATACTCCTCAGCATGTCTGGTTAAATAATGACGTCTCATGTTGTACTCCTTGTGCACCTCAACTTTCTCGGTGCATATAAGGCACGACGTAATGCCCCTGTGCTCAACAAAACAGTAGTCCGTCTCCCACTTCTCCTGAAATTGTCTGTGCTTATCGCCAATCTTTCTCTTCACAGCAGGTTTTGAAAAAGACATGACTGGGGTCGGGTGACATAAAACGTATTTGCACTGTGTGATAAAATATATTTTCCCTCCACTCAGTAACACTCCCGAATCACGTATCACGAGACTTTGCTCTTAGTGAGATTTAGAAACCAACATAATAAATGAGGCTGCAGTAGTCAGAGAGTGAATTCCCGAATTATGACGTAATTTCTGACGTTTGAAATATATATTGCTCGATAATTTAAAATAATAATGTAATATGTGACCCTCCACGATGGTTTCAGTCGTATGTCACCAAAGCTAGGTTTGCGCTAGCCTTGACGATTGGTAACATTGACCTTTTGGCTGATATTGAATCAACAAACATTTTTCTACAGTTTTAGTTACAGTAAATAGATCTACATTAATTTTGTCTAAAACAATAACAAATCACTGCACACACTTATGCTAGTTTGTTCCAAAAATTAGGCCAACAAGACATTAAAACTCGAATACTGAGCATCGCGTCACACCTAACTAAAATGTGTTCAAACAGAAGGCAGGAGCAGGCAGTATTTATGAATTACTGATGTGAAGGAAGATGCTATTGTAGGGAAAATGAATTTTGATTTTTTTTTCGTAGAAAAGGCCTTTTTGACTAACCATATTTTGAAAGTGACCAAGCTGACAGGCTCGGAATTAACCTCACTCGTCACTCGTACACACTAGCGGCAGTTTTAATAAGGATTCTTTGATACTGTGTCAGATTGCTACGATTTACACATATATGGTTGTGCATTACCCACTAACTGACTTTTTTAACTTTTGATATATGTATATACAACATTCGAAGCGTGTTTTCTCAAAACCGCACTTTGGCCAAGTTTGTCTCATAAAATGCTATAAAATAAAAACTTTTAGTCCGATTTTAAAACGGTTTTTACCATTATAATCAACGTCCAAACCTATACAAACATAATAAAAATCAGGTTTAGACTAGTCGGTGAGATTCGACTGAAACCGTCGCGGAGGGTCACAATATAGATGTGAGAATAGGGAAAACGCGCGGGCCGCATTAACACTAAACTTTGCTGTCAGGTTGCGGGCCACAAAATATCGTCTCGCGTGCTTAAAATGGCCCGCGGGCCCGAGTTTGAGACCCCTGGTCTAGATAGTATAATCAGCGAAAACAAAAAACAATTTCCTGATCTCGACGAAGAATATATCGTTAGGTGGTCCAAAGAGATCCGAAGTTAGAAATAAACAAACAAAAGATTTCGATAGAAGAATAATTGGTAAATTCACCCAGGGTGGAAAATACGACCATAAACGTTATTCTTCACGACTGATTATAGATGATGTTGAATACAACTTTATAATCGGGCATGCAGCATCTAGAGGTATATATGTCAATCGTGAAGACGCTTTCTTGACCAATGGAACAAAATTCGGTACAATTGTTACTTACAACGACGGAGAAAATCCCCAATATACGCACTTAAAGGATTCTATGCTGGCTTATGATTCTATTAATTTGATGATAAATAGATTTCCTGATACCGCGGTTAGGGTCGCCACTGATTCATTTTACATAGATGTAAAATATAAAGAAGCAGTGGCTAAATTCACAAATTCCAACGAGAGTTGGGGATCATGGAAAATTAAAAAGGAAATATTTTGTGATTATTCTATATCAGCAGATGTTACGATTGAAAATATTTACTTGACAAATAATCAAATATCAGAATTATCTAACGCACCTTCGATATCCGATCCAATATGTAAATATAAAACCAGTAACCTAAACGGATGTGGTGGGTCAGGCGATTGAATTATTTCGAGGGAAATCAAACATGATTGTGCTAACACCAACACACAGACTTGCAAGAGAGATGAAACAACGGAAGGTTAATGCTTGCACTTATCACAGTTTCTTTCGATGGAGAGGCGACAAATGGAATCCTGATCGAATGGTCGAGAAATATATTCCTGAAATCATCATTTGGGATGAAATATGCACAGTGTCGTTAGATGTATTAAAAAGGTTTCTCGATTGGCTATTGCCAAAAATTTTGTAGACTATTATGAAAAAAATAATACTGATCACGGATCACTTGATAATGAATTAGGCGAGTTCAAGAAACTAATCAGATTACAACCGGATAGAATCCAATGTGAAATAGCGCATGAAATAATTTCAGAAACCCCATTAAATGGTTTCTGGGAAGCGTGGAGACCAAACAATTTGATAGTGGTAAGTAGAAAGATAATGAGAGACACTTCAGATGAAGTTACTTGAAACACACAAAGAAAAATTCGCAACACTTCCAGTACCATTGTGTTATAGGCCTACGAATACACGAAGACAGAATATCGAAGTTGATATTCCTGGACAAAGTGAAAAACAAATTCTCGTGTTACCATGGAAACTAGGATACAGAGCGACGATACATTATTCGCAGTATTGACTATTTCCCATACGATTGTTTGGATCGTAGATAATCGCATCGAGTGGTCAAATTTGGTTTACTTAGCAGTTTCAAGAGTACGAAGAATAAAACAACTTCGAAGAATTGTCATAGATGATAATGATATTACAATCAGTGATATTGTCAGCGATGATATAATAAAAAGAAAACACGCTGGTTATAAACAGCAGGACAAAAAAAATAAAAAATAAACGAGAATTTGACATTGATGCTGAATTTATAATTACGTTGAAGCAACAACAGAATAATCACTGCGCGAGTTGTAATTGTATAATGTGTTGGTGTTGGTCGGATAAAGATCATCGCCAATTTACCGTAGACAGAAAAAAAAGCAGTGTAGGTCATACCAGAGATAATGTGATGTTGACTTGCCTTGATTGTAACAGAAGCAGAGGTGCTAGTTAAGACCACGCGGCGGTAATTGAGTATCCTGAGGTATCACTTGTAATTGTTCACGAGTAAAACCCCGCCGAGGAGCAGCTGAATCCGATCTATAGATTGCTGGTCTACGAGTGGATCTCGTTATGTTAGATATTTTATGTGCGGTAACACTCCAAAAAGGATCAGTAGCTCTTTTTATACCGCCTTCAAGCTCTCCTGGTTCATATAAATATCTCACAGTGACATTGCCGAGTATTGGTTGTTTTGAATAATCATTTTGCAGTTTTTGTACTGGTATATACTTCTTTCTAATCGCGTTGTTAGGTTTCATATTAATTAATCGAATAATCTCATTATTTCGCGCAGTAATTACACCCTCTAATCTCTTGACCTATTCACGAGATCGTTTGTCCTGAATACATTCCTCCGCGTATTGATATCCAAATAACCGCTCAGCAAGTGTCCGATGAAATCGTTCAACAATTGCCTGATCGCGATGTATTGCAGTATGTCCTCGTCTGATGGTGACATGATGATGCTTCATTGTTGATAACACTGCACACTGAAATTCCTTGCCAGGATGAACTTGTAATAGATTTGGCCACTGTAGAGGACCCCTTCAATAAATTCTTTCAAACACAGAAGCTACCTCAGTTGATAACTTTGTCTTTAATGGCTCAGCTTGTTTGTATCTACTCGCAACATCAAACACAGTTAGCGCGTATTTGTAAACACCATCATGCAGCCGAAATAATATATCAGCTTGAATAACCTAATTAGGGACGCTGACATCAAAATGCGAGAAATTATTTTGTGTAGGCGGTGGTAGATAAATTTGCCATATCGCCTGTTTGGATAACCAATCCACTGCTGTCGTATTTTCACCTTTGCGGCGCTAGGGACTTTACCGATTGCTGAATTACCCCTCCAATATCCTCTTGGGGAATAAGAAATAGATTCCATGTTGTTATTAATTACCAACACCCATCATTAATTTACCTTTCATCGCCGATTTTATCAAACATGAAGCTAATTTTTCTTTGAAGGATTTATCAGTGATAGAATTCAAAGCATGAATCAAGTTCACATCTGCGATATGTCTGTGTTGCAGATTACTGCTTTTATAAGCAACATCATGATGAGCATGACACGCCTTATCAATAGCGTTTACTGGATATTCACCGGGTTTGGGTTGGTTTTGATCATCGAGTCCAATATCGAGTCTGATTCCGGGTCCACAATAATTATACCCTGGAAGGTGTTTTTCTCCTGGATATTTTGCCTATGGTGTTCCCGGTAATTTTACTTGGCTGCAATATCACCTCCTCGTTTTTTTTTTTAAATCCTTAAAAACAAATCGAAATTTTTTTGTACCACATTGTACACACTTACCAGCAAGTGCTGATTTGTTATTTTTAGTTGTAATTGTTGTCAAGTCATTTGTGCTAGTGCGCTTCTTACATTTTACACAATATAGATCCATAATATATTTATAATAACATGAATGTAATTGATTTTTCGGCGACAAAAACGCGAGAACCAGGTAAGCACCATGCAGCGTGAATGATTATAATTGGACCATCTGGAAGTGGCAAGACAAAGTTGTTACTTAATTTAATAACGAGATGAATGAAATGGAAGATGTTGTATTTAGTAGCCCCGAGTGTAGACGATCAGCGATGTTACGAGGTGTTAAATTATTTTATCGAGAAAGCAAAATCGGAAATCGATGAGAATATTATTGAGTTTATAACCGATATCGAGGATGCACCGAGCATTGATGTTATTGATGGAAATATTAACAATTTAGTCGTATATGATGATGTGATGTTAGACAATCAAAATAATCCCGCTAGGATATTTTCTAGAGGTAGGCATAAAAATACCGATGTGATATACGTCACTCAACGATACACTCAAATACCAAAAGTGATCAGAGATAACTGCAATGTTCTTGCTGTATTCAATGAATTTGTCACACATACGCTACGAAAATTTTGGCAAACTTGGTGCGGCGGTGATATGGATTATAATATCTTTAGAAATTTCTTTAGTCGTGCCCAGTCAATTCCACATTGATTTGTAACGATAAATTTGCATGACCCGAGATCAAGATATCGTGTCGGACTTGATTAAATATTCGGTTGAAATATTAAAACGATTTTTACCATAACGATTTAACTCCGTAATTGCAGGGAGGGCGCGACAACGACTTTGCATCTCCAAAGGAAACTTTTTTTCTTCAAATTTGGAGGAAACCATGTTTTGCCAAATAGACGCCTCTACAAAGTTGTCGGATTTGCCCTACCTGCTGCTCTCACACACACACACACACACACACACACACACAGAGACACACAGACACACACAACTGATGTAACAACATACTAATTGATTAATTGATAATTTGGAGGCGACGACGGTAGCGATGGTTGATGAAAGTCTGTGTTAAATTGTGTGCAATCGGATGGAAGAGGTTTACCCTTTGCATGTGTAACAATGCATGCGGGAATATTGATTAAATATTAGAGCGCGGCCGAAAATACTTTGTTGTGAAAGCGATAAATTAAAGTATCACATGAGGTAAATATGTATAGAATTTAGTTTGTTTCTTTAAACGACATATTTCAAGCCAGATTAAAATGTTCCTTCTGTTATGAATTGGTGATAGCTTGTTAGTGGTATCATCAGTTTTGATTGACAACGGTAATACCATTTTGTATCGCCGCATGTTTAGAGTTTCAAAATACTTGTATATTTAGTATTATATGCTGCATATTGTTCCCATACAATAATGTCAGTACTGTAACGTATCAAATTACAGTCTGATAATCGTTGCTTGACACGGATTAAAATGTCCAGATTCTGTACACTCTTAATAGGAAAATACACATTTTGTAGCCAAGTGTAGCAAAGAATTTTTAAGATGAAAGGAAAAAAAAAATAGATGAGGTTTACTTAGCTATATATTGGCACACATTATTTGTTCAGAATTGTAATCAGTCGTAGAATGGTCAACTCAACATGCAATGTGGTCACCTGTTGGTCAGCAATATACATTTGTACAATATATGCTGTATATTGTTTGCATACAATAATGTCAGTAATGTTACTTATCAAATTTCAGTCTGATAATCGCTGCTTGACACGTGTATAGTTAATAGGAAAATACACCTTTTGACATGTTATGAAATATTTGACAGATTGTTGAAAAACAGAAAGAACACAAAGAAGTTTCAGTCATATCAAAAGAAATGAAACTTATAGAAACACGTAACTACAGTGCTCTGTTCTTCTTTCCATACTATTCTCATAAGCTTCTGCTTTTATCTGATTTGTGTTTACTGAAAGATGCTATTTATACCATTTAAAATATGATATTATATTTTCATATTAAGCAGATACGCCATCCTAGTAAGTATATACTTGCTTACCTGTGAATAAACACCATGCAAGAAATAGGAAGTTGATACGATGACACATTTTCAAAGACAGACTCAGTACGTCAAATACATTTGGTCCGTTATATAGTTTCTCCTATACAAAGCCTGTTTGTTTAGTCTTAAAATTATATTTGAAGTTACTTCCTAATATTAATTTGTAAATTGTAGGTCAGATACCGAGTCGTGCATGAGTACCCGCCAATAATTATGTTTTGGTCACGTATATATTTGAATTATTTGAAAAAGAATGCCGTCTTTGTCTTCCAAGATATAATGTTTCATGTCGGGCAGGCAGGCAGAGAACCAGTTTGTGTCCTAATGCCTTTGTAATACACAATGGATGTATAATAGGTTATTCAACAATCTGGCGCTCTTCTTGAACAAACGTGACAAATTATATCGTATTCTTGGCATAATATGTAAGTTAATAGCTTTTTAAATTGACCGTTATATTGTTAAGGGTTGTGGGCATTTGGGTGGGATGGGGGTGGATGCAGGTTAGTAAAATGTACTGATTTAAATATTTGCTTGATACCGCATCACAAGGGCAATCTATGATGAGTCGCAAAAGGTACATAATAAGCTTATGCCAATAAGGGATTTAGGGGTTTCTGGTATTGAATGTTTTAAAACGATTACTTTAAACAGAAACCTGTATATTTGACATTTAAAGACATGGTGACATCTTCCGGGTTGAATTGCTGGATTTAATTTCTCACAGAAATTCGAATTGTAAAGACAAAATTTCAAATATGAAATTCAAAACTGAATATGCAGTGAATATATGGTATGATTCTTCTTGTATGTCATCTCAAATAGAATATTCGTTGTGAATTATTACATGTTTATAAAGGAATCCTTCGGTTTTTCTGAAGTAGAATAGGCCCGAAAAGCATTCGGCATGTCGTTAGTCGCTAAAAATTGCTTACTGAATGTGGCTGTTTACATCATGTTAAAATAAAATTCAACCGATCACTTATCCACAGTCAGTAAAACTCAATTAAACGCTTACCATGTAATGAAAATTTAAGAAGACACCGTGCACACTTAGGTGTTTTGGAACATTCTCACTGAAAAAGTTCGGAAATCTCACAAAAAATGTTGGGTTACGTTTCATTTTTAAAGCTTGTCAGTTTGATAAGTAAAAACATAAATAAAAGTAAGCACATTGGGAAAATAAAAATTGGTATTCTCGGAATAAATAAAGCTCTGTAGCTGTTAAATGGCCAATTCACACACTCCTCTCCCAACACGTGTGCAGCGTGTAACGAGTCTGATTTGTTATTCTGTGATTGTACATTACTCATGAAATAGGGCAATTTTCGTTGGATAATATAAGTACAATTTTGTTCCAGTTTGTAAATTAAAAATATCATTTATTTAGGATAACCTAAATCAGAAATGAGAGAGACGTTTATGGTTCACCATCTCATATCTTTACCCATTGTATTATATATTACTTCACCTTCCCCAGCACACACACCGATAGACACACATATACACATACAAACAGACAGACAGAAAGACAGACAGACACACACATAACCGTTTACAAGCAGTGTTCCTAGGGTATATATGTATTCTTGCAATGAATGAATATATACAAGTTTAATACTTTTCCGCTAATGGATACTATCGCAGAAATTAGTTATTGCGTTTCGAGAAAAATGTAGAACTTGTACACAGGAGTCACTCATTAAATTAATATGGTATTACATCAATACATTTAGCGATACAAATATAGAACTTGCAGAGTTAATTGTACACAGGAGTCACTCAATAAATTAATTTAGCAATATCGTAACTTTTCAATCGGCGATACAAATATAACAATAGTTTCAACAGCGGCAACAACAACAACAACAACAACAACAACAAAATAAATAAATAAATAAAAGAAAAACTAAATGCATCACCCGCTTTTCACTGGTTTGACAAATCTGTCAGCACGTTATCTATATAATAATTGGTGTTATCAACCAGTCCTGTCTCTACTGTGCAAGTTCTCTATGAAACATACAGCCCAGAGGATACTAAATAATTATCCGTTACATTATATAAATTTTCAAAAATGTTTAGTGTCAATATTGGTAAATTTGATTATAATAACCTAATACATTTATTAGTTCATCCATGCTGTTGTTATTTTATATACCTATCCCTCGTGCTTATGTCCTCTTCTATCTTTATCTTTTTGCCTCATGTTTCCTTAATACTTCCCTCTACTCCGCCTCATTATTATTATTATTATTATTATTATTATTATTATTATTATTATTATTATTATTATTATTATTATTATTTTAATGGATCGCAACTATAGGCATTTATATTCATTCAGTTTACCCTCTTTCACCACCACACCCCCATTTTTAAGGCTGAGTTCACTCTTTGCAACCTTTGTTGTCATCTACTTATCCTCATGAAACATGATACGAAATATGACCATTCTCCTTTAGCTGGAATTGATGGGGTTTGAGGTTCAATGTAGATTCCATAAAATACATATGAAAAGTTGACCTTCGAACCCCACTCGCTCTTCTTTCAGGATGGAAAACCTTCAGTATCATTGTCTCATCATTATCAAATATCGACCTCGATGAATCAGAGTCGAGAGACTATAGGCGGAGGTCAGAAAAACGCACGGTACCTTTGATAATATGGGTTTATAACGCTTGTCCTATCGTCTTAAATCGGCCGGGTATAACATCTGAAACTTTCGGGACCAAAGTGAAAACTTTAGCCTTAAGTATATTTTTGTTTTCTAAGTGTCAGTTTTCTTCCAGTTGAAAGACACGTGTAAAGAATGGAATATATATTTGCTGAAAAAGGGTACTTTGGCATATCGATCTGTTTCTTAGCTATTCCATTAATCAGCAATGAAATCACGTTGTCCATCTGATACAAGAAAAAAAGGCTTTCGAAATGTAGCAACCAGCCCAAGTTATCGTAACCGTGTTGGTAATCCTCCTTGTATTTATATAGGCATTGAATATTATACCATTTTTTGTGTGTTTGTGTACTTATTTTAAATCGGGAAGAGATCTGCTGACAGATGTAAGCTTGACACAAAAGGGGACAATCCGTGCCCGATCAGATGATTTGAAACCAATTATATTCAGATGCATGGAGACGACTTCGTTACGAGTTTGACTTCCAACTTGAGACTATTTATGCATAAATAAGAATGTTCCGTCAAAGACTGGGAACATATTGCAAAAATAATTTAATTCAAATACACGGTTCCTTTTTTATATGGCAAGGTCAAAATCTATTGATATGTGAGGTTAAGTACGAATAAATTCCAATGTGAAAAAAAGGCTTTTGATTACAGAAATGTATTAAAATAACTTCTTTTGGTTCTTGTTGGATCAAAATAATAAATTGAGATTGATACACATTGCATAAAAAAGTATCAACCATACTTTGTTCCCCACAAGTCAAGACGTTTTTATTTCGATTTAACACAAAACTCACCAGCTTAAATTTATAGGCAACAATACGCTTCAAAATATCTATTACATGTATATCCATCCACAGTTCACATAGACACTGATATCATATTACATGTCACCGTTATCAAAGTAACCACACGGACGATATCCGCACACCCACACTAACAACGTTTATTCTCATATATATATGCTTTGGACATTGCCCATGCAATGCAGGTACATATATTGGAGTACAAGACATTTTGTGATAATTGATCAAGTAATAATTTACAGTACTATGAAAATATGAATTCCTGTACGCTTTTGTTGTGTTTTCATCTCCGCTAACATAAATTAATGATCTTAGGCCGTTATCCTTGCGTCGATATTGATCATAGGCCATTATCCTTGTCTCGATATTGATCTTAGGCCATTATCCTTGTCTCGATATTGATCTTAGGAAATTATCCTTGTCTCGATATTGATCTTAGACCATTATCCTTGACTCGATATTGATCTTAGGCCATTATCCTTGTCTCGATATTGGTCTTAGGAAATTATCCTTGTCTCGATATTGATCTTAGGCCATTATCCTTGTCTCGATATTGATCTTAGGCCATTATCCTTGTCTCGATATTGATCTTAGGTCATTATCCTTGTCTCGATATTGATCTTAGGCCATTATCTTTGTCTCGATATTGATCTTAGGCCATTATCCTTGTCTCGATATTGATCTTAGGCCATTATCTTTACCTCGATATTGATCTTAGGCCATTATCCTTGTCTCGATATTAATCTTAGGCCATTATCCTTGTCTCGATATTGATCTTAGGCCATTATCCTTGTCTCGATATTGATCTTAGGCCATTATCCTTGTCTCGATATTGATCTTAGGCCATTATCTTTACCTCGATATTGATCTTAGGCCATTATCCTTGTCTCGATATTAATCTTAGGCCATTATCTTTGCCTCGATATTGATCATAGGCCATTATCCTTGTCTCGATATTGATCTTAGGCCATTATCTTTGCCTCGATATTGATCTTAGGCCATTATCCTTGTCTCGATATTAATCTTAGGCCATTATCTTTGCCTCGATATTGATCTTAGGCCATTATCCTTGTCTCCATTTTGATCTTAGCCCATTATCTTTGCCTCGATATTGATCGTAGTTTATTATCCTTACTATGATGTTTATATTATATTAATTAACTATCTTCAACTATTAAAAACCTATTTAAGAGATAATATAAGATAGAACATATCTCCAATTAATATTTACTGTCACTAAATGTATATTTTAAAAGTAGTTCATTTTAACTTCTATTTGAAGTAGAAGATTTTGTTGCTTAACAGTACGATAGGAAACACAGACGAATTCGGATTTGAATAAAGTTAATTTGAATTTGTTTTCCTTTGTAAAATCAACGCAGAAAATAACGGAATTCAAAGGTATCATGCTCTGCCTTGCTTGTGATATATATATATATATATATATATATATATATATATATATATATATATATATATATATATATATATACGCAATGGTAAATTTACCAGATTTTCAACGACTGTTCATGCCACAGATTTTGTATTTTGCATTTTACTTCCAACAAATTGCAATGTAGATTGTGACTTTCCAGTAGAGGGTGTTGCAAGATTAAACCGCTTTACTAGCTGATTTCAACTACTTAACAATTAACGTTATTTGATCACATGATGTGGCTACTATCACTGTTTCATTCTGATTTTTTTCTGCTATTTGAAATATATTTTTTATATCTAGATCCACTATACTTATATTGATGTATGAGCGAATTTTATGAAACTAATTCTTGTTATACATTGAAAATATAAACAAAACTGCGTTTAAAGAAAAACATTTCTGCCTATGATGATTCCGTTTTCTATTTTTCTGCAAGTTGGCATGAATTCATATATACCTATTGAAAGCGATACAGCCGCTTCATTTAAAAGTTAGAACACGTTTTACATAGGGCAATACAATTATTTTGGTGATAGTTATTCCAGCAAACATTGCTCGAATGCTACTTCTACTGTAGAAAATAATCCTTACAGTGACACGTGATCAGACGATTGCCTATCATTGTCATACTGTCAGTGGTTGGAGATATGAATTCTAGCTAGGGTCAGACAAACCTTACAGCTTATCCATAAGCTATTGACATAATGTTACACTTTTGATAGAGCCTATCACTCAAATAGCTTCATTCGCAATTATATTGATTGATAAATGAAAAAAATTTCCATTTCGTCATTTTCTTGATATTTGTAATTAGATATCTTTACCACATATCTGAATCAATCAAATCCGTCGTGTAATGTGTTATCTTTCATATGTCAATTCAAGATAAACAAAGGCACGTATGAAGCTGTAATGTAATTAACACCAAGTCACCAACTTCAACTATTAATACACATTTGTTGGATTACCAATCAGAACATAAATACTACATTGACAGCGATTATGTTTTCTTTCCATAAATAAATATATTATGTCAATATTTCTGATATACTTTATCTCCCGACTGACTCATGTTCTGTCCCGAAACACCTGTTGTATAAATCTCACGTGTTTGACACTACGCAGAACACAAAAACTACAAAACATTCATATTTCATTGATTTTAAAAAATCCTCATTTTTGTAATTTTAATAGGTCGGCATATATTCTCTTTTTTCTTTTAAAAGTGGAAAAAAAACGGCTTAAAAGAATATTTTCCGGTGAATATCAGTGACTGTGGACACGATTCTTAGTGTTGAATGGTCGCAAAATGGTCATCGAATCAAATGTTATCGACATCTCAAAGCCAGTATTTTTAAGCTTAGCACTTGATCTACGCAAAAATGAAATATTGTCATACATGAGTATTATCAGAAAATGAAACGCTCTTAATGTCAGACATGTTAGACAATGTATTTGATGAGTTTAGTAAAATAGAAAAAAATCTTAAACTTCAGGTTTGATATAGCATTTCAACAATTCTTTCAATCATAGGATTATACACGGACATATAAGGGAAGGAATATTGTTTAGAAATATAATTTGAGCACATTTTGTTGTTTCATGCTTTTTTTCATCTGAGTCAGGAGACGTGGCTATATTGTTAACATGAACTCCAAAGAGCTGTTTTTCCTAGAAAAGAGATATGTCACTTCCTATCTAGAATCGATATCAGAATCATTAGTTACAATCAAGATAATTAGCTTCTAAACTGTTCAAGATAAATACAGGGTACATGTAAATACAGGGTACATGTAAATACAGGGTACATGTAAAATGAAGTAATAGCGCCTCAATTTTTTTCTGGTCCACAAATCAGAAATGTAGTCACCAGAATGAGGTTAAGTCGGGCCCGTATGCAGAGTAAATATTGCAGTCATTGGATGATGTTTAACATCAATGTCTTTCTGATATAAACAAATTATGGCGTTTAACAAACTACATTAACCGTACGTGATACAAGTATTGTAATAATTTTCAATATGACACCAGTGTATCAAAAACTAATAGTCGAAAAAAAAATGACTGGAGACAATATTCGGGGTTTTGATAAGTTACTATAAATGAAATCATCTGGTATCAGTTATACATTTGCATACATTTTGTTGAATTCTGTAAGCTTTATCTGCAGCGCCCTTTCATCCAAAGTACTGAACGTAAGCTAATAGGTGATACTGAGAGTAATTTTCGTATCAACTCAAGGCACTGTTGAATATAGTTCAGATAGAACATTGTTCTGTCCCACGTAAGGAGCAAAAATGGGTGCCTACACACTGAATTCGGTACAGAATCATCTTTTAACGAGATTACATTATCTCTCAATATGTTACGGATCATGTTTATCTAGGGTTCGATGATTAAACTAGGCACTTAACCCGATTTGTGATTTGGATAAAATATTTTCTCAAAGTATGGTAAAATATGCTACAATGTGAATCTTATTCAAGATTCTTACACAAGGTTACCGTTTAGGGTATAATGAAGAACGTGGCCTAAAAGTGCGAATAACTATCTTTTTTGAAAGTTGAAATGTTGCTTGTTTGTACACGGGAGGGAGGGAGGAGGGAGATATTAGATAATGTAGAGTTTTCCTAATTTTAATTTCAAAGTGTAATAATGTATATCTCTTGTTCCTAGATCACAGGGTTTGCCAAATAAGTTGGCAAAAGATTAAATGATTACGTACTCACGTGCACACGCGTGTACCTCCGCGGGATAGAACCATAAAATACAACATGGGAAATTTGTTTGATTTTATTCACGCGGAGAATAAAAAGGATCCTGTGTCAGTGTGGTTATTTCATAGTTTCAAAGACGAAGAGTGTAAATTTGATCAATTTGTAAACCCCAACGGCGAATTATATCGCACTGAAGCTCTTCACGACTAGATAAAAAACTAGCTAGTGATTTTTCAACGGAACACGACGAACAATTACTAACAAACTGTTTTACCGTTCCGTCAGTTGCAGCTCAGTTTGCGACAAAGAGAAATCTATGGAAACCAACAAGAGTTGAATTTCTCCCAGATGTCCAAGCCAGTTGTGTGGCATATGGCCATGGTGGATTATGGAATACCAAATATGACCCCAAAAGTTTCATTTCGGTTGATATGGTTGCGTGTTATCCAGGGAGTTTTCTCGGGGTACAGAGAACGCTCTGAGTATTTTAAACGATTTGGGCATCCTACACATGAGATGACCCGTGTTGCGATTAATGGAGCACTTCCCAATTTTGATTTAACCGGGTTCGCTCGTGTGGTATCATTTGAATTGGCTAAAGGACTTCATCCGTGCTGCTATGTTGGTTTGGTAGACACATCTCTGAAAAACACTGGATGCCAATAGTGTTATTACGGTATATGATTGATTCTAAAATACTGATATCGCTGATTGTCAGTGAAGCAATTATATCATATCGGAAACAAACTGAGGTCTGGTTACCACAACCCGATAGTCTAGATAGTATAATCAGCGAAAACAAAAAACAATTTCCTGATCTTGACGAAGAATATATCGTTAGGTGGTCCAAAGAGATTTTCGAAGTTAGAAATAAACAAACAAATGATCTCGGTAGAAGAATAATTGACAAGTTCACACAGGGTGGAAAATACGACCATACACGTTATTCTTCACGACTGATTATAGATAATGTTAAATACGACTTTATAATCGGGGATGCAGCATCTAGAGGTATATATGTCAATCGTGAAGACGCTTTCTTGTCCAATGGAACAAACTTCGGTACAATTGTTACTTACAACGACGGAGAAAATCCCCAATGTACGCACTTAAGGGATTCTATGCTGGCTTATGCTTCTATTAATTCGATGATAAATAGATTTCCTGATACCGCGGTTAAAGTCGCCACTGATTTATTTTACATAGATGTAAAATATAAAGAAAGCAGTGGCTAAATTCACAAATTCCAACGAGAGTTGCGGATCATGGAGAATTAAAAAGGAAATATTTTGTGATTATTCTAAATCAGCAGATTTTACTATTGAAAATAATTACTTGACACATAATCAAATATCAGAATTATCTAACGCACCTTCGATATCCGTTCCAATATGTAGATATAAAACCAGTTACCTAAACGGCTGTGGTGAGTCAGGGAAGACGACTCGTGCGATTGAATTATTTCGAGGGAAATCAAACACGATTGTGCTAACACCAAAACACAGACTTGCAAGAGAGATGAAACAGCGAGGAATTAATGCTTGCACTTATCACAGTTTCTTTCGATGGAAAGGCGACGAATGGACTCCTGATCGAATAGGTGAGAAATATATTCCTGAAATCATCATTTGGGATGAAATATGCACAGTGTCGTTAAATGTATTAAAAAGGTTTCTCGATTGGCTATTGCTAGCGAGTACAGCTGTGATAATGTGCAGCGATCATGGTCAACCACCACCATTTGTCGGTTTGTCTCCAGATAATTGTTTGAAGAATTTTGTAGACTATTATGAAGAAATTAAAACTGATCATAGATCACTTGATAATGAATTACGCGAGTTCAAGAAACAAATCAGATTACAACCGGATATAATCCAATGTGAAATAGTGAAATAGCGCGTGAAATAATTTCAGAGACCCCATTAAATGATTTCTGGGAAGCGTGGAGACCAAACGATTTGATAGTGGCAAGTAGAAAGATTGTCAGAGATACACTTCAGATGAAGTTATTTAGCACGCATAAAGAAAAATTCCAGTGCCATTGTGTTATAGGCCTACAGATAAACGAAGACAGAATATCGAAGATGATATTCCTGGACAAAGTGAAAAAACAAATTCTCGCGTTATATGATAATTGTGTTGGTTGATATCGGTGTTGTCGAAGATGCATTGCGTGCTGATAAATCCCCATGGAAACTAGGATACGCAGCGACGATACATTCTTCGCAGGGATTGACTATATGCGATACGATTATTTGCATCGTAGATAATCGCATCGAGTGGTCAAATTTGGTTTCCTTAGCAGTTTCCAGAGTACGAAGAATAAATCAACTTCGAAGAATTGTCATTGATGATAATGATATTACAATCAGTGATATTGTCAGCGATGATATAATAAAAAGAAAACACGCTGGTTATAAACAGCAGGACAAAAAAAATAAACGAGAATTTGACATTGATGCTGAATTTATTATTACGTTGAAGCAACAACAGAATAATCACTGCGCGAGTTGTAATATGTATAATGCGTTGGTGTTGGTCGGATAAAGATCATCGCCAAATTACCGTAGACAGACAAAATAGCAGTGTAGGTCATACCAGAGATAATGTGATGTTGACATGTCTTGATTGTAACAGAAGCAGAGGTGATAGTTAAGACCACGCGGCGGTAATTGAGTATCATGAGGTATCACTTGTAATTGTTCACGAGTAAAACCCCGCTGAGGAGCAGTTGAATCCGATCTATAGATTGCTGGTCTACGAGTGGATCTCGTTATGCTAGATATTTTATGTGCGGTAACACTCCAAAAAGGATCAGAAGCTCTTTTTATACCGCCTTCAAGCTCTCCTGGTTCATATAAATATCTCACAGTGACATTGCCGAGTATTGGTTGTTTTGAAAAAATCATTTTGCGGTTTTTGTACTGGTATATACTTCTTTCTAATCGCGTTGTTAGGTTTCATATTAATTGTTCGAGTAATCTCATTATTTAGCGCAGTAATTACACCCGGTAATCTCTTGACCTATAAATTCCTTCGCGTATTGATATCCAAATAACCGCTCAGCAAGTGTCCGATAAAATCGTTCAACAATTGCCTGATGGCGATGTAGTGCAGTATGTCCTCGTCTGATGGTGACATTATGATGCTTCATTGTTGATAACACTGCACACTGAAATTCCTTGCCAGGATCAACTTGTAATAGATTTGGCCACTGTAGAGGACCCCTTCGATAAATTCTTTCAAACACAGAAGCCACCTCAGTTGATGACTTTGTCTTTAATGGCTCAGCTTATTTGTATCTACTCGCAACATCAACTACAGTTAGCGCGTATTTGTAAACACCATCAAGCGGCAGAAATAATATATCAGCTTGATGAACCTAATTAGGGACGCTGACATCAAAATGCGAGAAATTAATTTGTTTAGGCGGTGGTAGATAAGTTTGCCATATCGCCTGTTTGGATAACCAATCCGCTGCTGTAGTATTTTTCACCTTTGCGGCGCTAGCGACTTTACCGATTGCTGATTTACCCCTCCAATATACTCTTGGGGAATAATAAATAGATTCCATGTTGTTATTAATTAACAACACCCATCATTAATTTACCTTTCATCGCCGATTTTATCAACCATGAAGCTAATTTTTCTTTGAAGGATTTATCAGTGATATAATTCAAAGCATGAATCAAGTTCACATCTGCGATATGTCTGTGTTGCAGATTACTGCTTTGATAAGCAACATCATGAGCATGACACGCCTTATCAATAGCGTTTACTGGATATTCACCGGGTTTGGGTTGGTTTTGATCATCGAGTCGAATATCGAGTCTGGTTCCGGGTCCACAATAACTATACCCTGGAATGTGTTTTTCTCCTGGGTATTTTGCCATGGTGTTCCCGGTAATGTTACTAACTTGGTTGCAATATCACCTCCTCGTTTTTTTTTTTCAAATCCTTAGAAACAAATCGAAATTATTTTGTACGACATTGTATACACTTACCATCAAGTGCTGATTTGTTATTATTAGTTGAAATTGTTGTCAAGTCATTTGTGCTAGTGCGCTTCTTACATTTTACACAATATAGATCCATAATATATTTATAATAACATGAATGTAATTGATTTTTCGGCGACAAAAACGCGAGAACCAGTTAAGCACCATGCAGCGCTACCAAATTCTATTCGAATGATTATAATTGGACCATCTGGAAGTGGCAAGACACAGTTGTTACTTCATTTAATAACGAGATGGATGAAATGGGATAAATTACATTTAGTAGCCCCGATTGTAGACGATCAGAGATGTTACGAGGTGTTAAAGGAATTTAACGAGATAGCAAAATCGGAAATCGATGAGGATATTATTGAGTTTCTAACCGATATCGAGGAAGCACCGAGTATTGATGTTATTGATGGAAATATTAAAATTTAGTCGTATATGATGATGTCATGTTAGACAATCAAAATAATCCCGCTAGGATATTTTCCAGAGGTAGACATAACAATACCGATGTGATATATATCACTCAACGATACACACAAATACCAAAAGTGATCAGAGATAACTGCAATATTCTGGCTGTATTTAAAAGAGTTGACACACATACGCTACGAAATGTTTGACAAACTTGGTGCGGCGGTGATATGGATTATAATATCTTTAGAAATTTCTTTAGTCATGCTCAGTCAATCCCACATTGATTTGTAACGATAAATTTGCATGACCCGAGATCAAGATATCGTGTCGGACTTGATAAAATATTTGGTTGAAATCCTAAAACGATTTTAACCATAACGATTTAACTCCGTAGCAGCAGGGAGGGCGCGACAACGACTTTGCGTCTCCAAAGGAAACTTTTTGTTTTCAATTATGGAGGAAGCCTTGGTTTGGCAAATAGACGCCTCTACAAAGTTGTCGGATTCGCCCTCCCTGCTGCTTACACACACACACACACACACACACACACACACACACACACACACACACACACAACTGATGTAACAACATACTAATTGATTAATTGATAATTTGGAGGCGACGACGGTAGCGATGGTTGATCAAAGTCTGTGTTAAATTGTGTGCAGTCGGATGGAAGAGGTTTACCCTTTGCATGTGTAACAATGCATGCGGGAATATTGATTAAATATTAGAGCGCGGCCGAAAATACTTTGTTGTGAAAGCGATAAATTAAAGTATCACATGAGGTAAATATGTATAGAATTTAGTTTGTTTCTTTAAACGACATATTTAAAGCCAGATTAAAATGTTCCTTCTGTTATGAATTGGTGATAGCTTGTTAGTGGTATCATCAGTTTTAATTGACAACGGTAATACCATTTTGTATCGCCGCATGTTTAGAGTTTCAAAATACTTGTATATTTAGTATTATATGCTGCATATTGTTCCCATACAATAATGTCAGTACTGTAACGTATCAAATTACAGTCTGATAATCATTGCTTGACACGGATTAAAATGTCCAGATTCTGTACACTCTTAATAGGAAAATACACATTTTGTAGCCAAGTGTAGCAAAGAATTTTTGAGATGAAAGGAAAAAAAAATAGAAGAGGTTTACTTAGCTATATATTGGCACACATTAATTGTACATAACTGTTATCAGTCGTAGAATGGTCAACTCAAAATGCAATGTGGTCACCTGGTGGTCAGCAATATACATTTATATAATATATGCTATATATTGTTTGTATACAATAATGTCAGTAATGTTACTTTTCAAATTACAGTCTGATAATCGTTGCTTGACACGGATTAATATGTCCACATTCTGTATATAGTTAATAGGAAAATATACCTTTTGACATGTTATGAAATATTTGACAGATTGTTGAAAAACAGATAGAACACAAAGAAGTTTCAGTCATGTCAAAATAAATGAAATTGATAGAAACACGTAACTACAGTGCTCTGTTCTTCTTTCCATACTATTCTCATAAGCTTCTGCTTTTATCTGATTTGTGTTTACTGAAAGATGCTATTTATACCATTTAAAATATGATATTATATTTTCATATTAAGCAGATACGCCATCCTAGTAAGTATATACTTGCTTACCTGTGAATAAACACCATGCAAGAAATAGGAAGTTGATACGATGACACATTTTCAAAGACAGACTCAGTACATCAAATACATTCGGTCCGTTATATAGTTTCTCCTATACAAAGCCTGTTTGTTTAGTCTTAAAATTATATTTGAAGTTACTTCCTAATATTAATTTGTAAATTGTAGGTCAGATACCGAGTCGTGCATGAGTACCCGCCAATAATTATGTTTTGGTCACGTATATATTTGAATTATTTGAAAAAGAATGCCGTCTTTGTCTTCCGAGATATAATGTTTCATGTCGGGCAGGCAGGCAGAGAACCAGTTTGTGTCCTAATGCCTTTGTAATACACAATGGATGTATAATAGGTTATTCAACAATCTGGCGCTCTTCTAGAACAAAGGTGACAAATTATATCGTATTCTTGGCATAATATGTAAGTTAATAGCTTTTTAAATTGACCGTTATATTGTTAAGGGTTGTGGGCATTTGGGTGGGATGGGGGTGGATGCAGGTTCGTAAAATGTACTGATTTAAATATTTCCTTGCTACTGCATCACAAGGGCAATCTATGATGAGTCGCAAAAGGTACATAATAAACTTATGCCAATAACGAATTTAGGGGTTTCTGGTATTGAATGTTTTAAAACGATTACTTTAAACAGAAACCTGTATATTTGACATTTAAAGACATGGTGACATCTTCCGGGTTGAAATCCTGGATGTAATTTCTCACAGAAATTCGAATTGTAAAGACAAAGTTTCAAATATGAAATTCAAAACTGAATATGCAGTGAATATATGGTATGATTCTTCTTGTATGTCATCTCAAATAGAATATTCGTTGTGAATTATTACATGTTTATAAAAGAACCCTTTGGTTTTTCTGAAGTAGAATAGGCCCGAAAAGCATTCGGCATGTCGTTAGTGGCTAAAAATTGCTTACTGAATGTGGCTGTTTACATCATGTTAAAATAAAATTCAACCGATCACTTACCCACAGTCAGTAAAACTCAATTAAACGCTTACCATGTAATGAAAATTTAAGAAGACACCGTGCACACTTAGGTGTTTTGGAACATTCTCACTGAAAAAGTTCGGAAATCTCACAATAAATGTACAGAAAAATGTGTCTTGTTGGGTTACGTTTCCTTTTTAAAGCTTGTCAGTTTGATAAGTAAAAACATAAATAAAAGTAAGCACATTGGAAAAAAATTGGTATTCTCGGAATAAATAAAGCTCTGTAGCTGTTAAATGGCCAATTCACACACTCCTCTCCCAACACGTGTGCAGCGTGTAACGAGTCTGATTTGTTATTCTGTGATTGTACATTACTCATAAAATAGGGCAATTTTCGTTGGATAATATAAGTACAATTTTGCTCCATTTCCGCTAATGGATACTATCGCAGAAATTAGTTATTGCGTTTCGAGAAAAATGTAGAACTTGTACACAGGAGTCACTCATTAAATTAATATGGTATTACATCAATACATTTAGCGATACAAATATAGAACTTGCAGAGTTAAGTGTACACAGGAGTCACTCAATAAATTAATTTAGCAATATCGTAACTTTTCAATCGGCGATACAAATATAACAATAGTTTCAACAGCGGCAACAACAACAACAACAACAACAAAATAAATAAATAAATAAAAGTAAAACTAAATGCATCACCCGCTTTTCACTGGTTTGACAAATCTGGTCTGCACGTTATCTATTTATTAATTGGTGTTATCAACCAGTCCTGTCTCTACTGTGCAAGTTCTCTAGGAAACATACAGCCCAGAGGATGCTAAATAATTATCCGTTACATTATATAATTTTTCAAAAATGTTTAGTGTCAATATTGGTAAATTTGATTATAATAACCTAATACGTTTATTAGTTCATCCATGCTGTTGTTATTTTATATACCTATCCCTCGTGCTTATGTCCTCTTCTATCTTTATCTTTTTGCCTCATGTTTCCTTAATACTTCCCTCTACTCCGCCTCATTATTATTATTATTATTATTATTATTATTATTATTATTATTATTATTATTATTATTATTTTAATGGATCGCAACTATCGGCATTTATATTCATTCAGTTTACCCTCTTTCACCACCACACCCCCATTTTTAAGGCTGAGTTCACTCTTTGCAACCTTTGTTGTCATCTACTTATCCTCATGAAACATGATACGAAATATGACCATTCTCCTTTAGCTGGAATTGATGGGGTTTGAGGTTCAATGTAGATTCCATAAAATACATATGAAAAGTTGACCTTCGAACCCCACTCGCTCTTCTTTCAGGATGGAAAACCTTCAGTATCATTGTCTCATCATTATCAAATTTCGACCTCGATGAATCAGAGTCGAGAGACTATAGGCGGCGGTCAGAAAAACGCACGGTACCTTTGATAATATGGGTTTATAACGCTTGTCCTATCGTCTTAAATCGGCCGGGTATAACATCTGAAACTTTCGGGACCAAAGTGAAAACTTTAGCCTTAAGTATATTTTTGTTTTCTAAGTGTCAGTTTTCTTCCAGTTTAAAGACACGTGTAAAGAATGGAATATATATTTGCTGAAAAAGGGTACTTTGGCATATCGATCTGTTTCTTAGCTATTCCATTAATCAGCAATTAAATCACGTTGTCCATCTGATACAAGAAAAAAAGGCTTTCGAAATGTAGCAACCAGCCCAAGTTATCGTAACCGTGTTGGTAATCCTCCTTGTATTTATATAGGCATTGAATATTATACCATTTTTTGTGTGTTTGTGTACTTATTTTAAATCGGGAAGAGATCTGCTGACAGATGTAAGCTTGACACAAAAGGGGACAATCCGTGCCCGATCAGATGATTTGAAACCAATTATATTCAGATGCATGGAGACGACTTCGTTACGAGTCTGACTTCCAACTTGAGACTATTTATGCATAAATAAGAATGTTCCGTCAAAGACTGGGAACATATTGCAAAAATAATTTAATTCAAATACACGGTTCCTTTTTTATATGGCAAGGTCAAAATCTATTGATATGTGAGGTTAAGTACGAATAAATTCCAATGTGAAAAAAAGGCTTTTGATTACAGAAATGTATTAAAATAACTTCTTTTGGTTCTTGTTGGATCAAAATAATAAATTGAGATTGATACACATTGCATAAAAAAGTATCAACCATACTTTGTTCCCCACAAGTCAAGACGTTTTTATTTCGATTTAACACAAAACTCACCAGCTTAAATTTATAGGCAACAATACGCTTCAAAATATCTATTACATGTATATCCATCCGCAGTTCACATAGACACTGATATCATATTACATGTCACCGTTATCAAAGTAACCACACGGACGATATCCGCACACCCACACTAACAACGTTTATTCTCATATATATATGCTTTGGACATTGCCCATGCAATGCAGGTACATATATTGGAGTACAAGACATTTTGTGATAATTGATCAAGTAATAATTTACAGTACTATGAAAATATGAATTCCTGTACGCTTTTGTTGTGTTTTCATCTCCGCTAACATAAATTAATGATCTTAAGCCGTTATCCTTGCGTCGATATTGATCATAGGCCATTATCCTTGTCTCGATATTGATCTTAGGCCATTATCCTTGTCTCGATATTGATCTTAGGAAATTATCCTTGTCTCGATATTGATCTTAGGCCATTATCCTTGACTCGATATTGATCTTAGGCCATTATCCTTCTCTCGATATTGGTCTTAGGAAAATATCCTTGTCTCGATATTGATCTTAGGCCATTATCCTTGTCTCGATATTGATCTTAGGCCATTATCCTTGTCTCGATATTGATCTTAGGTCATTATCCTTGTCTCGATATTGATCTTAGGCCATTATCTTTGTCTCGATATTGATCTTAGGCCATTATCCTTGTCTCGATATTGATCTTAGGCCATTATCTTTACCTCGATATTGATCTTAGGCCATTATCCTTGTCTCGATATTAATCTTAGGCCATTATCCTTGTCTCGATATTGATCTTAGGCCATTATCCTTGTCTCGATATTGATCTTAGGCCATTATCTTTACCTCGATATTGATCTTAGGCCATTATCCTTGTCTCGATATTAATCTTAGGCCATTATCTTTGCCTCGATATTGATCATAGGCCATTATCCTTGTCTCGATATTGATCTTAGGCCATTATCTTTGCCTCGATATTGATCTTAGGCCATTATCCTTGTCTCCATTTTGATCTTAGCCCATTATCTTTGCCTCGATATTGATCGTAGTTTATTATCCTTACTATGATGTTTATATTATATTAATTAACTATCTTCAACTATTAAAAACCTATTTAAGAGATAATATAAGATAAAACATATCTCCAATTAATATTTACTGTCACTAAATGTATATTTTAAAAGTAGTTCATTTTAACTTCTATTTGAAGTAGAAGATTTTGTTGCTTAACAGTACGATAGGAAACACAGACGAATTCGGATTTGAATAAAGTTAATTTGAATTTGTTTTCCTTTGTAAAATCAACGCAGAAAATAACGGAATTTAAAGGTATCATGCTCTGCCTTGCTTGTGATATATATATATATATATATATATATATATATATATATATATATATATATATATATATATATATATATATATATATACGCAATGGTAAATTTACCAGATTTTCAACGACTGTTCATGCCACAGATTTTGTATTTTGCATTTTACTTCCAACAAATTGCAATGTAGATTGTGACTTTCCAGTAGAGGGTGTTGCAAGATTAAACCGCTTTACTAGCTGATTTCAACTACTTAACAATTAACGTTATTTGATCACATGATGTGGCTACTATCACTGTTTCATTCTGATTTTTTTCTGCTATTTGAAATATATTTTTTATATCTAGATCCACTATACTTATATTGATGTATGAGCGAATTTTATGAAACTAATTCTTGTTATACATTGAAAATATAAACAAAACTGCGTTTAAAGAAAAACATTTCTGCCTATGATGATTCCGTTTTCTATTTTTCTGCAAGTTGGCATGAATTCATATATACCTATTGAAAGCGATACAGCCGCTTCATTTAAAAGTTAGAACACGTTTTACATAGGGCAATACAATTATTTTGGTGATAGTTATTCCAGCAAACATTGCTCGAATGCTACTTCTACTGTAGAAAATAATCCTTACAGTGACACGTGATCAGACGATTGCCTATCATTGTCATACTGTCAGTGGTTGGAGATATGAATTCTAGCTAAGGTCAGACAAACCTTACAGCTTATCCATAAGCTATTGACATAATGTTACACTTTTGATAGAGCCTATCACTCAAATAGCTTCATTCGCAATTATATTGATTGATAAATGAAATAGATTTCCATTTCGTCATTTTCTTGATATTTGTAATTAGATATCTTTACCACATATCTGAATCAATCAAATCCGTCGTGTAATGTGTTATCTTTCATATGTCAATTCAAGATAAACAAAGGCACGTATGAAGCTGTAATGTAATTAACACCAAGTCACCAACTTCAACTATCAATACACATTTGTTGGATTACCAATCAGAACATAAATACTACATTGACAGCGATTATGTTTTCTTTCCATAAATAAATATATTATGTCAATATTTCTGATATACTTTATCTCCCGACTGACTCATGTTCTGTCCCGAAACACCTGTTGTATAAATCTCACGTGTTTGACACTACGCAGAACACAAAAACTACAAAACATTCATATTTCATTGATTTTAAAAAATCCTCATTTTTGTAATTTTAATAGGTCGGCATATATTCTCTTTTTTCTTTTAAAAGTGGAAAAAAAACGGCTTAAAAGAATATTTTCCGGTGAATATCAGCGACTGTGGACACGATTCTTAGTGTTGAATGGTCGCAAAATGGTCATCGAATCAAATGTTATCGACATCTCAAAGCCAGTATTTTTAAGCTTAGCACTTGATCTACGCAAAAATGAAATATTGTCATACATGAGTATTATCAGAAAATGAAACGCTCTTAATGTCAGACATGTTAGACAATGTATTTGATGAGTTTAGTAAAATAGAAAATAATCTTAAACTTCAGGTTTGATATAGCATTTCAACAATTCTTTCAATCATAGGATTATACACGGACATATAAGGGAAGGAATATTGTTTAGAAATATAATTTGAGCACATTTTGTTGTTTCATGCTTTTTTTGATCTGAGTCAGGAGACGTGGCTATATTGTTAACATGAACTCCAAAGAGCTGTTTTTCCTAGAAAAGAGATATGTCACTTCCTATCTAGAATCGATATCAGAATCATTAGTTACAATCAAGATAATTAGCTTCTAAACTGTTCAAGATAAATACAGGGTACATGTAAATACAGGGTACATGTAAATACAGGGTACATGTAAAATGAAGTAATAGCGCCTCAATTTTTTTCTGGTCCACAAATCAGAAATGTAGTCACCAGAATGAGGTTAAGTCGGGCCCGTATGCAGAGTAAATATTGCAGTCATTGGATGATGTTTAACATCAATGTCTTTCTGATATAAACAAATTATGGCGTTTAACAAACTACATTAACCGTACGTGATACAAGTATTGTAATAATTTTCAATATGACACCAGTGTATCAAAAACTAATAGTCGAAAAAAAAATGACTGGAGACAATATTCGGGGTTTTAATAAGTTACTATAAATGAAATCATCTGGTATCAGTTATACATTTGCATACATTTTGTTGAATTCTGTAAGCTTTATCTGCAGCGCCCTTTCATCCAAAGCACTGAACGTAAGCTAATAGGTGATACTGAGAGTAATTTTCGTATCAACTCAAGGCACTGTTGAATATAGTTCAGATAGAACATTGTTCTGTCCCACGTAAGGAGCAAAAATGGGTGCCTACACACTGAATTCGGTACAGAATCATCTTTTAACGAGATTACATTATCTCTCAATATGTTACGGATCATGTTTATCTAGGGTTCGATGATTAAACTAGGCACTTAACCCGATTTGTGATTTGGATAAAATATTTTCTCAAAGTATGGTAAAATATGCTACAATGTGAATCTTATTCAAGATTCTTACACAAGGTTACCGTTTAGGGTATAATGAAGAACGTGGCCTAAAAGTGCGAATAACTATCTTTTTTGAAAGTTGAAATGTTGCTTGTTTGTACACGGGAGGGAGGGAGGAGGGAGATATTAGATAATGTAGAGTTTTCCTAATTTTAATTTCAAAGTGTAATAATGTATATCTCTTGTTCCTAGATCACAGGGTTTGCCAAATAAGTTGGCAAAAAATTAAATGATTACGTACTCACGTGCACACGCGTGTACCTCCGCGGGATAGAACCATAAAATACAACATGGGAAATTTGTTTGATTTTATTCACGCGGAGAATAAAAAGGATCCTGTGTCAGTGTGGTTATTTCAGAGTTTCAAAGACGAAGAGTGTAAATTTGATCAATTTGTAAACCCCAACGGCGAATTATATCGCACTGAAGCTCTTCACGACTAGATGAAAAACTAGCTAGTGATTTTTCAACGGAACACGACGAACAATTACTAACAAACTGTTTTACCGTTCCGTCAGTTGCAGCTCATTTTGCGACAAAGAGAAATCTATGGAAACCAACAAGAGTTGAATTTCTCCCAGATGTCCAAGCCAGTTGTGTGCATATGGCCATGGTGGATTATGGAATACCAAATATGACCCCAAAAGTTTCATTTCGGTTGATATGGTTGCGTGTTATCCAGGGAGTTTTCTCGGGGTACAGAGAACGCTCTGAGTATTTTAAACGATTTGGGCATCCTACACATGAGATGACCCGTGTTGCGATTAATGGAGCACTTCCCAATTTTGATTTAACCGGGTTCGCTCGTGTGGTATCATTTGAATTGGCTAAAGGACTTCATCCGTGCTGCTATGTTGGTTTGGTAGACACATCTCTGAAAAACACTGGATGCCAATAGTGTTATTACGGTATATGATTGATTCTAAAATACTGATATCGCTGATTGTCAGTGAAGCAATTATATCATATCGGAAACAAACTGAGGTCTGGTTACCACAACCCGATAGTCTAGATAGTATAATCAGCGAAAACAAAAAACAATTTCCTGATCTTGACGAAGAATATATCGTTAGGTGGTCCAAAGAGATTTTCGAAGTTAGAAATAAACAAACAAATGATCTCGGTAGAAGAATAATTGACAAGTTCACACAGGGTGGAAAATACGACCATAAACGTTATTCTTCACGACTGATTATAGATAATGTTAAATACGACTTTATAATCGGGGATGCAGCATCTAGAGGTATATATGTCAATCGTGAAGACGCTTTCTTGTCCAATGGAACAAACTTCGGTACAATTGTTACTTACAACGACGGAGAAAATCCCCAATGTACGCACTTAAGGGATTCTATGCTGGCTTATGCTTCTATTAATTCGATGATAAATAGATTTCCTGATACCGCGGTTAAAGTCGCCACTGATTTATTTTACATAGATGTAAAATATAAAGAAAGCAGTGGCTAAATTCACAAATTCCAACGAGAGTTGCGGATCATGGAGAATTAAAAAGGAAATATTTTGTGATTATTCTAAATCAGCAGATTTTACTATTGAAAATAATTACTTGACACATAATCAAATATCAGAATTATCTAACGCACCTTCGATATCCGTTCCAATATGTAGATATAAAACCAGTTACCTAAACGGCTGTGGTGAGTCAGGGAAGACGACTCGTGCGATTGAATTATTTCGAGAGAAATCAAACACGACTGTGCTAACACCAAAACACAGACTTGCAAGAGAGATGAAACAGCGAGGAATTAATGCTTGCACTTATCACAGTTTCTTTCGATGGAAAGGCGACGAATGGACTCCTGATCGAATAGGTGAGAAATATATTCCTGAAATCATCATTTGGGATGAAATATGCACAGTGTCGTTAAATGTATTAAAAAGGTTTCTCGATTGGCTATTGCTAGCGAGTACAGCTGTGATAATGTGCAGCGATCATGGTCAACCACCACCATTTGTCGGTTTGTCTCCAGATAATTGTTTGAAGAATTTTGTAGACTATTATGAAGAAATTAAAACTGATCATAGATCACTTGATAATGAATTACGCGAGTTCAAGAAACAAATCAGATTTCAACCGGATATAATCCAATGTGAAATAGTGAAATAGCGCGTGAAATAATTTCAGAGACCCCATTAAATGATTTCTGGGAAGCGTGGAGACCAAACGATTTGATAGTGGCAAGTAGAAAGATTGTCAGAGATACACTTCAGATGAAGTTATTTAGCACGCATAAAGAAAAATTCCAGTGCCATTGTGTTATAGGCCTACAGATAAACGAAGACAGAATATCGAAGATGATATTCCTGGACAAAGTGAAAAAACAAATTCTCGCGTTATATGATAATTGTGTTGGTTGATATCGGTGTTGTCGAAGATGCATTGCGTGCTGATAAATCCCCATGGAAACTAGGATACGCAGCGACGATACATTCTTCGCAGGGATTGACTATATGCGATACGATTATTTGCATCGTAGATAATCGCATCGAGTGGTCAAATTTGGTTTCCTTAGCAGTTTCCAGAGTACGAAGAATAAATCAACTTCGAAGAATTGTCATTGATGATAATGATATTACAATCAGTGATATTGTCAGCGATGATATAATAAAAAGAAAACACGCTGGTTATAAACAGCAGGACAAAAAAAATAAACGAGAATTTGACATTGATGCTGAATTTATTATTACGTTGAAGCAACAACAGAATAATCACTGCGCGAGTTGTAATATGTATAATGCGTTGGTGTTGGTCGGATAAAGATCATCGCCAAATTACCGTAGACAGACAAAATAGCAGTGTAGGTCATACCAGAGATAATGTGATGTTGACATGTCTTGATTGTAACAGAAGCAGAGGTGATAGTTAAGACCACGCGGCGGTAATTGAGTATCATGAGGTATCACTTGTAATTGTTCACGAGTAAAACCCCGCTGAGGAGCAGTTGAATCCGATCTATAGATTGCTGGTCTACGAGTGGATCTCGTTATGCTAGATATTTTATGTGCGGTAACACTCCAAAAAGGATCAGAAGCTCTTTTTATACCGCCTTCAAGCTCTCCTGGTTCATATAAATATCTCACAGTGACATTGCCGAGTATTGGTTGTTTTGAAAAAATCATTTTGCGGTTTTGTACTGGTATATACTTCTTTCTAATCGCATTGTTAGGTTTCATATTAATTGTTCGAGTAATCTCATTATTTAGCGCAGTAATTACACCCGGTAATCTCTTGACCTATAAATTCCTTCGCGTATTGATATCCAAATAACCGCTCAGCAAGTGTCCGATAACATCGTTCAACAATTGCCTGATGGCGATGTAGTGCAGTATGTCCTCGTCTGATGGTGACATTATGATGCTTCATTGTTGATAACACTGCACACTGAAATTCCTTGCCAGGATCAACTTGTAATAGATTTGGCCACTGTAGAGGACCCCTTCGATAAATTCTTTCAAACACAGAAGCCACCTCAGTTGATGACTTTGTCTTTAATGGCTCAGCTTATTTGTATCTACTCGCAACATCAACTACAGTTTGCGCGTATTTGTAAACACCATCAAGCGGCAGAAATAATATATCAGCTTGATGAACCTAATTAGGGACGCTGACATCAAAATGCGAGAAATTAATTTGTTTAGGCGGTGGTAGATAAGTTTGCCATATCGCCTGTTTGGATAACCAATCCGCTGCTGTAGTATTTTTCACCTTTGCGGCGCTAGCGACTTTACCGATTGCTGATTTACCCCTCCAATATACTCTTGGGGAATAATAAATAGATTCCATGTTGTTATTAATTAACAACACCCATCATTAATTTACCTTTCATCGCCGATTTTATCAACCATGAAGCTAATTTTTCTTTGAAGGATTTATCAGTGATAGAATTCAAAGCATGAATCAAGTTCACATCTGCGATATGTCTGTGTTGCAGATTACTGCTTTGATAAGCAACATCATGAGCATGACACGCCTTATCAATAGCGTTTACTGGATATTCACCGGGTTTGGGTTGGTTTTGATCATCGAGTCGAATATCGAGTCTGGTTCCGGGTCCACAATAACTATACCCTGGAATGTGTTTTTCTCCTGGGTATTTTGCCATGGTGTTCCCGGTAATGTTACTAACTTGGTTGCAATATCACCTCCTCGTTTTTTTTTTCAAATCCTTAGAAACAAATCGAAATTATTTTGTACGACATTGTATACACTTACCATCAAGTGCTGATTTGTTATTTTTAGTTGAAATTGTTGTCAAGTCATTTGTGCTAGTGCGCTTCTTACATTTTACACAATATAGATCCATAATAGATTTATAATAACATGAATGTAATTGATTTTTCGGCGACAAAAACGCGAGAACCAGTTAAGCACCATGCAGCGCTACCAAATATTATTCGAATGATTATAATTGGACCATCTGGAAGTGGCAAGACACAGTTATTACTTCATTTAATAACGAGATGGATGAAATGGGATAAATTACATTTAGTAGCCCCGATTGTAGACGATCAGAGATGTTACGAGGTGTTAAAGGATTTTAACGAGATAGCAAAATCGGAAATCGATGAGGATATTATTGAGTTTCTAACCGATATCGAGGAAGCACCGAGTATTGATGTTATTGATGGAAATATTAAAATTTAGTCGTATATGATGATGTCATGTTAGACAATCAAAATAATCCCGCTAGGATATTTTCCAGAGGTAGACATAACAATACCGATGTGATATATATCACTCAACGATACACACAAATACCAAAAGTGATCAGAGATAACTGCAATATTCTGGCTGTATTTAAAAGAGTTGACACACATACGCTACGAAATTTTTGACAAACTTGGTGCGGCGGTGATATGGATTATAATATCTTTAGAAATTTCTTTAGTCATGCTCAGTCAATCCCACATTGATTTGTAACGATAAATTTGCATGACCCGAGATCAAGATATCGTGTCGGACTTGATAAAATATTTGGTTGAAATCCTAAAACGATTTTAACCATAACGATTTAACTCCGTAGCTGCAGGGAGGGCGCGACAACGACTTTGCGTCTCCAAAGGAAACTTTTTTTTTTCAATTATGAAGGAAGCCTTGGTTTGGCAAATAGACGCCTCTACAAAGTTGTCGGATTCGCCCTCCCTGCTGCTCACACATACACACACACACACACACACACACACACACACACACACACACACACACAACTGATGTAACAACATACTAATTGATTAATTGATAATTTGGAGGCGACGACGGTAGCGATGGTTGATCAAAGTCTGTGTTAAATTGTGTGCAGTCGGATGGAAGAGGTTTACCCTTTGCATGTGTAACAATGCATGCGGGAATATTGATTAAATATTAGAGCGCGGCCGAAAATACTTTGTTGTGAAAGCGATAAATTAAAGTATCACATGAGGTAAATATGTATAGAATTTAGTTTGTTTCTTTAAACGACATATTTCAAGCCAGATTAAAATGTTCCTTCTGTTATGAATTGGTGATAGCTTGTTAGTGGTATCATCAGTTTTAATTGACAACGGTAATACCATTTTGTATCGCCGCATGTTTAGAGTTTCAAAATACTTGTATATTTAGTATTATATGCTGCATATTGTTCCCATACAATAATGTCAGTACTGTAACGTATCAAATTACAGTCTGATAATCATTGCTTGACACGGATTAAAATGTCCAGATTCTGTACACTCTTAATAGGAAAATACACATTTTGTAGCCAAGTGTAGCAAAGAATTTTTGAGATGAAAGGAAAAAAAAATAGAAGAGGTTTACTTAGCTATATATTGGCACACATTAATTGTTCATAACTGTTATCAGTCGTAGAATGGTCAACTCAAAATGCAATGTGGTCACCTGGTGGTCAGCAATATACATTTATATAATATATGCTATATATTGTTTGTATACAATAATGTCAGTAATGTTACTTTTCAAATTACAGTCTGATAATCGTTGCTTGACACGGATTAATATGTCCACATTCTGTATATAGTTAATAGGAAAATATACCTTTTGACATGTTATGAAATATTTGACAGATTGTTGAAAAACAGATAGAACACAAAGAAGTTTCAGTCATGTCAAAATAAATGAAATTGATAGAAACACGTAACTACAGTGCTCTGTTCTTCTTTCCATACTATTCTCATAAGCTTCTGCTTTTATCTGATTTGTGTTTACTGAAAGATGCTATTTATACCATTTAAAATATGATATTATATTTTCATATTAAGCAGATACGCCATCCTAGTAAGTATATACTTGCTTACCTGTGAATAAACACCATGCAAGAAATAGGAAGTTGATACGATGACACATTTTCAAAGACAGACTCAGTACATCAAATACATTCGGTCCGTTATATAGTTTCTCCTATACAAAGCCTGTTTGTTTAGTCTTAAAATTATATTTGAAGTTACTTCCTAATATTAATTTGTAAATTGTAGGTCAGATACCGAGTCGTGCATGAGTACCCGCCAATAATTATGTTTTGGTCACGTATATATTTGAATTATTTGAAAAAGAATGCCGTCTTTGTCTTCCGAGATATAATGTTTCATGTCGGGCAGGCAGGCAGAGAACCAGTTTGTGTCCTAATGCCTTTGTAATACACAATGGATGTATAATAGGTTATTCAACAATCTGGCGCTCTTCTAGAACAAAGGTGACAAATTATATCGTATTCTTGGCATAATATGTAAGTTAATAGCTTTTTAAATTGACCGTTATATTGTTAAGGGTTGTGGGCATTTGGGTGGGATGGGGGTGGATGCAGGTTCGTAAAATGTACTGATTTAAATATTTGCTTGCTACTGCATCACAAGGGCAATCTATGATGAGTCGCAAAAGGTACATAATAAACTTATGCCAATAACGAATTTAGGGGTTTCTGGTATTGAATGTTTTAAAACGATTACTTTAAACAGAAACCTGTATATTTGACATTTAAAGACATGGTGACATCTTCCGGGTTGAAATCCTGGATGTAATTTCTCACAGAAATTCGAATTGTAAAGACAAAGTTTCAAATATGAAATTCAAAACTGAATATGCAGTGAATATATGGTATGATTCTTCTTGTATGTCATCTCAAATAGAATATTCGTTGTGAATTATTACATGTTTATAAAAGAACCCTTTGGTTTTTCTGAAGTAGAATAGGCCCGAAAAGCATTCGGCATGTCGTTAGTGGCTAAAAATTGCTTACTGAATGTGGCTGTTTACATCATGTTAAAATAAAATTCAACCGATCACTTACCCACAGTCAGTAAAACTCAATTAAACGCTTACCATGTAATGAAAATTTAAGAAGACACCGTGCACACTTAGGTGTTTTGGAACATTCTCACTGAAAATGTTCGGAAATCTCACAATAAATGTACAGAAAAATGTGTCTTGTTGGGTTACGTTTCCTTTTTAAAGCTTGTCAGTTTGATAAGTAAAAACATAAATAAAAGTAAGCACATTGGAAAAAAATTGGTATTCTCGGAATAAATAAAGCTCTGTAGCTGTTAAATGGCCAATTCACACACTCCTCTCCCAACACGTGTGCAGCGTGTAACGAGTCTGATTTGTTATTCTGTGATTGTACATTACTCATAAAATAGGGCAATTTTCGTTGGATAATATAAGTACAATTTTGCTCCAGTTTGTAAATTAAAAATATCATTTATTTAGGATAACCTAAATCAGAAATGAGAGAGACGTTTATGGTTCACCATCTCATATCTTTACCCATTGTATTATATATTACTTCACCTTCCCCAGCACACACACCGATAGACACACATATACACATACAAACAGAAAGACAGACAGACACACACACACATAACCGTTCACAAGCAGTGTCCCTAGGGTATATATGTATTCTTGCAATGAATGAATATATACAAGTTTAATACATTTCCGCTAATGGATACTATCGCAGAAATTAGTTATTGCGTTTCGAGAAAAATGTAGAACTTGTACACAGATGTCACTCATTAAATTAATATGGTATTACATCAATACATTTAGCGATACAAATATAGAACTTGCAGAGTTAAGTGTACATAGGAGTCACTCAATAAATTAATTTAGCAATATATTAACTTTTCATTCGGCGATACAAATATAACAATAATTTCAACAGTAGCAGCAGCAACAACAACAACAACAACAATAAATAAATAAATAAATAAATAAATAAATAAATAAATAAATAAATAAATAAATAAATAAAAGAAAAACTAAATTTTAGCACCCGCTTTTCATTGGTTTGACAAATCTGTCAGCACGTTATCTATATAATAATTGGTGTTATCAACCAGTCCTGTCTCTACTGTGCAAGTTCTCTATCAAACATACAGCCCAGAGGATGCTAAATAATTATCCGTTACATTATATAAATTTTCAAAAATGTTTAGTGTCAATATTGGTAAATTTGATTATAATAACCTAATACGTTTATTAGTTCATCCATGCTGTTGTTATTTTATATACCTATCCCTCGTGCTTATGTCCTCTTCTATCTTTATCTTTTTGCCTCATGTTTCCTTAATACTTCCCTCTACTCCGCCTCATTATTATTATTATTATTATTATTATTATTATTATTATTATTATTATTATTATTATTATTTTAATGGATCGCAACTATCGGCATTTATATTCATTCAGTTTACCCTCTTTCACCACCACACCCCCATTTTTAAGGCTGAGTTCACTCTTTGCAACCTTTGTTGTCATCTACTTATCCTCATGAAACATGATACGAAATATGACCATTCTCCTTTAGCTGGAATTGATGGGGTTTGAAGTTCAATGTAGATTCCATAAAATACGTATGAAATGTTGACCTTCGAACCCCACTCGCTCTTCTTTTACAGTCTGCATTCAGGATGGAAAACCTTCATTATCATTGTCTCATCATTATCAAACATCGCCCTCGTTGAGTCAGAGTCGAGAGACTATAGACGGCGGCCAGAAAAAACACACGGTACCTTCGATAATATGGGTTTAGAACGCATGTCCTATCGTGTTAAATCGGCCGGGTATAACATCTGAAACTTTCGGGACAAAAGCGAAAACTTTAACCTTAAATATATGCTTGTTTTCTAATTGTCAGTTTTCTTCCAGTTTAAAGACACGTGTAAAGAATGGAATATATATATGCTGAAAGAGGGTACTTTGGCATATCGATCTGTTTCTTAGCTATTCCATTAATCAGCAATTAAATCACGTTGTCCATCTGATACAAGAAAAAAAGGCTTTCGAAATGTAGCAACCAGCCCAAGTTATCGTAACCGTGTTGGTAATCCTCCTTGTATTTATATAGGCATTGAATATTATACCATTTTTTGTGTTTGTGTACTTATTTTAAATCGGGAAGAGATCTGCTGACAGATATAAGCTTGACACAAAAGGGGACAATCCGTGCCCGATCAGATGATTTGAAACCAATTATATTCAGATGCATGGAGACGACTTCGTTACGAGTCTGACTTCAAACATGAGGCTATTTATGCATAAATAAGAATGTTCAGTCAAAGACTGGGAAAATCTTGCAAAAAAAAATTAATTCAAATACACGGTTCCTTTTTTATATGGCAAGGTCAAAATCTATTGATATGTGAGGTTAACTACGAATAAATTCCAATGTGTAGAAAAGACTTTTGGTGAAAGAAATATATTAAAATAACTTCTTTTGGTTCTTGTTGGATCAAAATAATAAATTGAGATTGATACACATTGCATAAAAAAGTATCAACCATAGTTTGTTCCCCACATGTCAAGACGTTTTTATTTCGATTTAACACAAAACTCACCAGCTTAGATTTATAGGCAACAATACGTTTTAAAATATCTATTACATGAAAATCTTTCCGCAGTTCACATAGTCACTGATATCATATTACACGTCACCGTTATCAAAGTATCCACACCGACGATATCCGCAAACCCCCACTAACAACGTTTATTCTCATATATATATGCTTTGGACATTGCCATTTTGTGATAATTGATCAAGTAATAATTTACAGTACTATGAAAATATGAATTCCTTTACGCTTTTGTTGTGTTTTCATCTCCGCTAACAGAAATTAATGATGTTAGGCTGTTATCCTTGCCTCGATATTGATCTTAGACCATTATCATTGTCTCGATATTGATCTTAGGCCATTATCTTTATCTCGATATTGATCAAAGGCCATTATTCTTGTCTCGATATTGATCTTAGGCCATTATCCTTGTCTCGATATATATATATATATATATATATATATATATATATATATATATATATATATATATATATATATATATATATGAAATCAGCATTATTGTATTAAATTAAACTCAACTTTATTACCAAGTAAAACTACTGGCGGCAATTTTTAAAGTTCTAATCTTTAAATAGGATATAAAACGCTTTACTAGCTGATTTCAACCACTTAACACTTAACGTTATTTGATCACGTGATGTGGCTACTATCACTGTTTAATTCCTGATTATTTCTACTTTTTGAAATATTTTTTTTATATCTAGATCCACTATACTTATATTGATGTATGAGCGAATTTTATGAAACGAATTCTTGTTATGCATTGAAATATCTGTCTTTTAAAATCGTCGTATAAAATTCTGCACCAACAAAATATAAACAAAACTGAGTTTTAAAAAAAAAACATTCCTGCCTAATATGATTCCGTTTTCTAGTTTTCTGCAAGTTGGCATGCATTCACATATGCCGAATGTGAGAGAGACAGCCGCTTCATTTAAAAGTTAGAACACGTTTTACACAGGGCAATACAATTATTTTGGTGATAGTTATTCCAGCAAACATTGCTCATATGCTACTTCTACTGTAGAAAATAATCCTTACAGTGACACGTGATCATACGATTGCCTATCATTGTCATACTGTCAGTGGTTGGAGATATGAATTCTAGCTAGGGTCAGACAAACCTTACAGCTTATCCATAAGCTATTGACATAATGTTACACTTTTGATAGAGCCTATCACTCAAATAGCTTCATTCGCAATTATATTGATTGATAAATGAAATAGATTTCCATTTCGTCATTTTCTTGATATTTGTAATTAGATATCTTTACCACATATCTGAATCAATCAAATCGTTCGTGTAATGTGTTATCTTTCATACGTCAATTCAAGATAAACTAAGTCACGTATGAAGCTGTAATGTAATTAACACCAAGTCACCAACTTCAACTATCAATACACATTTGTTGGATTACCAATCAGAACCTCAATACTACATTGATATCGATTATGTTTTGTTTCCATAAATAAATATATTATGTCAATATTTCTGATATACTTTATCTCCCGACTGACTCATGTTCTGTCCCGAAACACCTGTTGTATAAATCTCTCGTGTTTGACACTACGCAGAACACAAAAACTACAAAACATTCATTTTTCATTGATTTTAAAAAATCATTACTTTTAAGATGGATCAGCGGATTGATCTGGCATTTCCTTATTACAAAATATGCATTTGTTTAAAATACGTAATTTTAATAGGTCCGTATATATTCTCTTTTTTCTTTAAAAAGAGAAAAAACGGTTAAAGAGAATATTTTCCGGTAAATATCAGCGACAGTGGACACGATTCTTAGTGTTGAATGGTCGCAAAATGGTCATCGAAGCAAGTGTTATCGACATCTCAAACCTAGTATTTTTATGCTTAGCACTTGATCTACGCAAAAATGAAATATTGTCATACATGAGTATTATCAGAAAATGAAACGCTCTTAATGTCAGACAAGATAGACAATGTATTTGATGTGTTTAGTGAAATAGAAAATAATATTAAACTTCAGGTTTGATATAGCGTTTCAACAAATATTTTAAACATAAGATTATACACGGACATATAAGGGAAGGAATATTGTTTAAAAATATAGTCTGAGCACATTTTTCTGTTTCATGCTAATTTGCATCTGAGCCAGGAGATGTGGCTATATTGTTAACATGAACTCCAAAGAGCTGTTTTTCTTAGAAAAGAGATACGTCACTTCATATCTAGAATCGATATCAGAATGAATAGTTACAATCAAGATAATTAGCTTTTAATCTGTTCAAGATAAATACAGGGTACATGTAAATACAGGGTACATGTAAATACAGGATATATGTAAAATGAAGTAATAGCGCCTCAATTTTTATCTGGTCCACAAATCAGAAACGTAGTCACCAGAATGAGGTTAAGTCGGGCCCGTATGCAGAGTAAAAATTGCAATCGTTGGATGATGCTTAACATCAATGTCTTTCTGGTATAAATAAATTATGGGGTTTATTTTTAAACATATTCTCACAATATGATACAAAGAGATTGAGCGCAAGTTCTAACAAACTAAATTAACCATACGTGATTCAAGTATTGTAACACCATTGTATCAAAAAATAATAATAATAAATTGACTGGAGACAATATTCGGGATTTTAATAAGTTACTGAAAATGAAATCATCTGGTATCAGTTATACATTTGCATACATTTTGTTGAATTCTGTAAGCTTTATCTGCAGCGCCCTTTCATCCAAAGCACTAAACGTAAGCTAATAGGTGATACTGAGAGTAATTTTCGTATCAACTCAAGGCACTGTTGAATATAGTTCAGATAGAACATTGTTCTGTCCCACGAAAGGAGCAAAAATGGGTGCCTACACACTGAATTCGGTACAAAATCATCTTTTAACGAGATTACATTATGTCTGAATATGTTACGGATCATGTTTATCTAGGGTACGATGACTAAACTAGACGCTTAACCCGATTTGCGATTTGGATAAAAGATTTTTTCAAAGTATTGTAAAATATGCTACAATGTGAATCTTATTCAAGATTCTTACACAAGGTTACCGTTTAGGGCATAATGAAGAACGTGGCCTAAAAATGCAAATGACTATCTTTTTTGAAAGTTGAAATGTTGCTTGTTTGTACACGGGAGGGAGGGAGGAGGGAGTAATGAGATAATGTAGAGTTTTCCTCATTTTAATTTCAAAGTGTAATAATGTATGTCTCTTGTTCCTAAATCACAGGTTTTGCCAAATAAGTTGGAAAAAAAATTAAATGGTTACCTACTCACGTGACTATTCTTGTCGCTTCAAAATGCAAAGTTTTCAATTATTCAATCTATCGACAAGCATGCATTGCAGATTATGCATTCATGTAAGTTAAACACGGCTTGATAACATTTGAATCCTAATTATGTATTATAGTTTCCAAGGAACGACTTTTCAAGAAGGTGCTTTTTCAAAGTTCTATCAAAATGTTAAACTAAGTAACAAAAATAAGCGAATGCCGACAAGTTTTGTAAATATCAACAGTTGTTGAGTTATCCAGGATTCGAAGTGAAACTCTAAAAATGAACTTACAGTATTATCAATCACATTACACTTAGTCATAGCAGTTCTATTACAAAATTCGAAATGAATGAAATTCTAATTAAATTACAGTGCTGTTTCGAATAATTTCCAATACTGGATGTATTGAAATGCCCGTAGTCTCGAACGTGGTATTGTGCCAATATCTTGGATTGTGCCGATGTGTTAAAGTATTATCATGTATCACAACAAAATAATCCAAAAATGTTCTTTACTGAATTTACTATAAAACCAGATTATTGTGGATCACTTTGTATTTCCATTAAAAGTGAAGTTACTGGAAATAAATTTTAATTGATCCTTGTAAAAAGGTCAGTTTTAATGAAAATAATTGTACACATGTTTAAAAATGCTTCTTTCCAATTTGTTACCACACCCTGAATTGCTCTGTCACTCTCTCTCTCTTTACACACACACACACACACACACACACACACACACACACACACAGGATAATTACATCATGAGATAACACGACACTGTAGTCACGCGAACCCCAACTATACAATGCTGATCAACAAAAGTCCAAACATATACATGCAAACAAGAGACAGAGAATTGAAAGATGCAAGAATCAGGAAAGTTTTAATCATCTTCATTAGGAAAGACTTAACAACGTAATATATCTTGTACTTGTCTGGTAATGTGATTGTCATGAACTGTTGGGAGAGGCGAAACATTTCTGTCCATAAGTAACTTTGCACATTTGTCGTAGATCCATTTTAAAATTAAGTATTTGCAAATTTCAAACACATCTGAAAGTACACGGTTTTGTATAAGTTATGAAGTCTTGATATACAATCAAAACTTCAGAAACAAAGTTTAATGACAACATTGGAAAAGTACACGGTTTTGTATAAGTTATGAATACTTGATATACAATCGAAACTTAATAAATAAAGTTTAATGATAAAACACACAACATTCGTAAAGTACACGACCGCACTAAAGTACACGACCGCACCTCTGCAGTCGCAGGTTCTATTTTTAGCTGTCATGTGCCAGGGTAAAGTTGTCGCCTATTCATGGTCGTATGATTTCTATACATCGGCTGGTTTTCTCCACCACAATCTGGATGAACGGCCAATGTTCGCCATCATATTCAAGAGCCAGAAACTGAAACTCGGACAGTAGAGGTGCAAAGCGATTATGTTACCTCTTGGCTATCAATGCTCCACGATGTTACCACTGAATATCAAATGTTGATTGAAACTGCATTTCTATTTCCCCTGAATGGCAGTCATTGCACGTTTAAATGTCCACTGTCCCCAGCATGCATTAAACTATAAACGTCAATTATAAGTCAGTCTACGTATAAGTCAACTGTCTGCTCTATTAACTATCACGTAAAACACCGATTGATGTCATCTAAAGATGGGTTTTAATTCAGATGTGCTAGGTGTCTTTAAAGAGATTACGTAACATAATAATAAATTACCAATCTCTGCAATAGGTGTCAACTCTGATCATTTAAATAAATCTAGCTTTAGTCTGGATCACCGGTCGATTATTCCGACTTATGTTATATACCGCGCCTTTTTTCTAAGTGATTAATACTGATTCCTTGCGAATGTCGCAAGAATGTGTCAACAAACAGTGAGGTAGGGCCGGAATCGAAATCCTTAAGCCTAAGTAATCAAAATTAAATTGAATGGATAGCAAATGGCACTTTTATGAGTGCCTGATTTATGAGTGACTGTAACATGAACTTATTACGTTGTCTTGTAACGGTCTATGTCTTAGAATCTAACCTCACGTACGAAAAACAAATATATCCTTGGTCTTTGCATTTAAGCAGATAGATACGTTGGATGTAATTCGCGGCCATTGAGAACCGTAGCAGCAGGATGAGGATCATGGCACAATTATTAACCGAGCTGGGGAGGGATCCTACATGATGCTAGTCCACATTTGATGGCTACGAAAAGGTTAATCTTCGAACACTTCTATGACGATTACAGAGTCCCCCCTTCCTTTTGGTGAAACGTTTCTAAGCAGTCACCTTTTCCGAACAATTTATAAACCCCAACCCCAGCGATACGTTAGTTGGTTGGTCCACTGCCGTGTGAGAACGTTTGAAAGGATCTTTTTCATTGCGCTTTCAAAATGTAGGTGCTTCAATAACCCACGACGTCAACATCGCGGCTCGGTTTAATGTGCAAGGAGGGAATTCTTCATTTGCGCAAACATTTTCACCCAAGTCCCAAACACAGACGAATGGACCATGGTGGACACGTTCAATACAGTAAATGTGAAAACACGTACTGGTGGGAGAATGGGTACAATAGCCAGCACTGACAGACCCTACCATGAAAAAGCTTATTTTCTGCCACCAGTATTATACGATTTCTGTCATCTAAAAGCTCCCTCACAGATCATCGACCAACGTGATAACAGCACAAAGGGAACGCTGTGACAAAAATCCGTAGAAGGAAATCTAAGAGTAGGAATGGCAAGTCCACAAAAATGGAGGAACCATGAGTAACGTGATCGACCTACAAAATCCTAAAGCGCGCCTCAATCATCCTAAAATATATCGCTGACTGTAACTTTTTAGGTACGGAGACTACTTAGGATTATGCGAGGTCGAGGTCATTTACTGAAATAAGAAAGCAACCATAACTTCGCGACGGTGCGCAAAATATAGTTCAACGTTGTATTCCTTTGGTTAGCGAAGATACTATAATACTAAAATCTAGAGGAAGCCATCATCCCTGAACGGTGACCTTAACTAAAATCGAGGATTGGACCCAGGTTCACAGAGGTGAAAATTGTTGAGCATGTAATGTGAAGCGTTTTTGCAGAATGTTACGCACAATATATTTTCTGATGGAAATTTGTATCATATTTACAAAATGCTTAAATTGCTGTAAGTAAAGACCAACACAGTAGCTACTGACTACTGTAAGACTAAACTACAGTAAGAACTAATTAATGCAAGACAAATAATGTAAAACTTTAAAGAGATTTTATGACTTAAATGCAGTTTTAAAAATGTATCTTTTAAGAGATGGAAATGGTCTCGTCTAATTACTTAAAGGAACAATTAATTAAATCTTTACATAGATAAGGGATCTACTTTCATACAGATTTTGTTAGTGGTAAGATGGGTCGCGCTTTGGATTTTAGGACCCTAAAAGCATTTTAAATACAATTCTTAAAACAGTTATCTGAAAATATTAATTAAGTTAATGAAAGGTTAAGCAAAGTATACTTTTTTAAGCTTTGAAGCTAATGAAGAGTTTTATTTTGAAGCTGTGAAAAATCGTCTGATATTTCGTTAGGCTACCGGATATGACGTTTATTATTCTTTATAATAATCACTTGCACAACTTACTTATATATGATTTAAGTCATTTAATTTTGTTTTAATTGTTTGTTTATCAGATTCAAATTGGACATTTTAGGTTTAGGTTTAAAATTCATTCATTGAGAGATATTTTTTTTAAAAAAGTGGGATGACCTGTACTCTACAAATAAACACCAGATGTTGACCTCATTTCTGACCTTGCTTCAGAGTTGGTAAACAAGCTTTAAAAAATGATTGGCTGATTCCAAGGACATTATAGAGCTTTGTTGTAAACATCTTTCTTTTTAGTTCTTGAGAGTAAAAATAACTGATTCTCATCTGGGTCATACGGTGTGCACGAGAATTTTTGAATGTAAATTTGTTCTAAAGATTCTAGAAGATCATGTGACCCCTTCCTTGTTTACGTAAAAACAGGTATATAAATGATGTTTTGGAGCGAACTATTTAGTAGAAGTTGGACTGTTAGAATACTAAGTTGTGTGTCGTTTTGAGTTATTTTAAATTACCTTGTACTGGAAATTATTTCAATTCGTTTGGATCAAGAGGATTTATTTTGTTATTTATCTGGAAAACAATTGTGCTCATTGAATTTCATAAGACCAGAACTGACTTCATCACGTGACATCGTCTTCCATTTTGGATGCTTCACTAAGATTCGAACTGGGAATTATTAGGACATTTTATTACCAGGACTTTTTCAATTTCACTAGTGGATTATATTTTGAATTATTTCTGGATTAATTTTGGAATTGATTCTTAAAACCGTAAGTTTATTTTTCTTTTCTGGAAAATATTTGTACGCAATAAATTGTTTATTAAGTTTTTACAAGCTTGTTATTTTCACTCTTTCTATGTTACTGTTTATTCGAGCCTAAGCACGTAACACATGGCTGATACATACAAGTTACTCATTAAAACACATGTTCCGATGCTATATTAACGCTTTGTTTCCCTTACAGGTGTTTGATCACTACATTTGTGTTTTACAAAGGTTTGACATTTTATTTTCACTGGCCACACTCTGTTTAAGTGTCATGTATGTAACGTAATCCAAGTATTTGGACGTTACATTAGATATGCCCCCCATGAAAAGGGTTTATGCTGTATCTCCCATGAAAAGGGTTTTATTATAAACTTGCTGAACAAGAAGAAGACGACACGGCAGTCTTGGCTGTCTTTCTTTATGTTATTTGACAGAGGCAAAAATTAATATTTATATCAGCAGATTCGTTACAATTAAGGGGCTAAATTATCGTATGTTTCCGTACCGAACCATTCGGATAAAAGTTACTGACACATGCACATAGACACGCAACATGCCTACATACAGACCAAGACTTCTAAATTCACTATTCAATCCTTTCATTCAAATGAAACTTTAATTACCAGTTGAGTATTTAAGTAGAGGTACAATCTTACGATACATACTTCAATACATAATCTTAAACATTTATTCAAAACTAATTCGGCTACGTTGGTAGTGATAACTGTCATGAAAGCGTTTCCACCGAAGCAATGACGGTAGATAAATCACAATGTCACTTTCTCTGGGAAACAAAATTGATTGTATATTGTAAAGGAACAAATCAGAATGCAGAGGTTTCTATATCTGGATGAGAATTCAAGAGAGATTATTTTGTTTTATGTTCGGGGTCAAATGCGGAGCAAATGTCAAACAAGAAAATCGGATCATTGAAATAAATCAACGCTTTCAGTGCCATGTTCCTTAATCAAAGTAAAATATCAGGTTCAGGTACGTTGAGAAGTAGATCATATAAGTACTTATTAAATTGATTATGGTATCGTTTATCTGAACAAAATTACAATGCTAAAATCATCTGTAAGAAATCTAAACAAAATTACCATGCTAAAATCATCTCTAAGAAATCTGAACAAAATTACTATGCTAAAATCATCTCTAAGTAATCTGAACGAAATTAGCATGCTAAACTTATTTCTAAGAAATCTGAACTAACAGAAGATTTGAGCAAGTTAAGTAATTTTATCTATCGTTATCTATCGTCTGAAAAAAGTTTTTCATTGCATTTAGATCATTTTCATCTATTTCCTATTTGCAAAAAAATCCCCGCATTCTGGAGAAATATTAACAACCTCACAGGCACGCGCAAATAATGTTTTATCAAGATGTGAACACATATTTACTTTTTTATTTGGGTAAAATAAAAATGGATTGGCTTTAAAAAAAAATAGGAAAAATTGTGAACTATTAAAAACTCAACTGTATATGACAAAGAACATAATAACATAAATTCATATGTTTCTAAAATTTCATTTGCACCGTAATTTGGGTAACTTCGTGATGGTTTCAATCTTCACACTAACAGTTCCAGCTTGTATATAATGGAACATTTATATAATGGAACTTGTATATAACGGAACTTGTGTATAATTGGAGTAGTGCAGTACATTCGTAGTGTACTAAGAATGATTGGGAAACATTCCAAAACGAATCTTAAAATATAAACATTTTTGACCTCAAGTAATTGGCTGGAAAACCGAGGCATAGGCATAAAAATGTCTACATTTGCTACTTGTGTATTTTGCCCTATTCTTCAGTAATTTATTCATAGTACCAGACATAATGTCTCTACTCCTCGACATTTGTCGTTTCACATTGTAGAACCTTTAAGTAGGGGTTTCAATTCAGTCATTGTATTGACTTCAGACGATAATTATGTTTCAATAAATAAAACAACATTTTCATCATTAATTAAGACAGAATCTAACTTGGTAAAAAATAATTAAAAAAATGCCAAAGAACTTATCATGAAGTAGACGATAAATTAATTGTGGAGATAAAGTCTAAATGTTAGTCGGTGTAATTTAGAGACACGTAGATCATTACCACTGATGAAACGCGAACTAGTACAATGACACAAAATCTAAGCTTAACGTTTGTATAGCTGTCATACGAGAGGAGGTACATGTTAATTAGGAAAGTTAAGTAACGTTTACCTTAAATGAGCTTAACAATCGGCGATGAGATTATCGCGAATATTTCAACGAGAGAGAGAGAGAGAGAGAGAGAGAGAACAAAATCGAATTTGACTTAAAATCAGTTGGGATATATCCTGAGGTTTTAAAATAAATCACACACACACACACACACACACACACACACACACATATATATATATATATATATATATATATATATATATATATATATATATATATATATATATATATATATATTAGTACTTGTGTGAGAGATAGATTATAGACATATAACAAGGGTACAAAATAACAATTTAATTTTAAAATTGCAAACTTAATGCACGGTGTTAAATTCTTCAACTTTGCTTTCAACTCCTTAATTTGTTCTCAGCATTAAAATAATATTATTTCAAGGAAACGTCTTGGTGTGTTGAATCACGTATATACTTAAGTAGTTTTATATAGTGGTGTTGATGTTCCTGATCTCAAAGGGATCGTTTTTGTACATACCTTGTTACTTCTTCAGCTTTTAAAACAGACACAACTTTTCGTTGTGGAATTTTTAACAAGCTAAGATTGATATCCTGCTAACTACGCAAATTCAGTTTATTTAACTGCATATTTTCATAGGGGCTGAGAAAAATATGGCCAACTTTTATCATATTAGCCTTCATATTACACTGTCCCCCATTCATTGTTAAAGACATTTTGGTTGAAATGGAGTGCTGTATGGTATGGTGCTGATCCCAGTCGGATTACTTTGTGTACTCTTTTAATCTGGCATCTTAAAACCCTTGCAATGAAACCTGGTCTTAGGATTAACCCAGGGCGACCTAATGTCAATAATTAGAAATGATATTTTGAACCGGGGGCAGAACAAATATTTGTGCTATTTATATTATGTCACAACCTTGAATGGCCTAACAATACGATAGCTTTAATCGTAACTGACCTGACTGATAAATTAAATACAGCATGTCTTTGTAATTAATATATATATATATATATATATATATATATATATATATATATATATATATATATATATATATATATATATATATATATATATATATATATATATATATCGCAGATATCAACTAATAGACAAGTCTTAGTATAAAGGGTTATCTTGCGCGTGCCCAATCCAAGATAAACAAAGAATGGCATGCAATTTTCACCTAGTCGCTAAGTTCATTTATCTGGCAAATCACTTACATTATTTATCGTCAAGTCACTTACTTTATTTATCGTCAAGTCACTTACTTGATCTATCGTCCATTTACTAACTTCATATATCGACCAGTCACTTCTGCTATCGTCCTGGCACTTAATTTCATCTATCGTTCAGTTACTAAATTCATATATCGCCTACTCACTAAATTCATATATCGCTCAGTCACCTCTTTATTTATCAACCAGTCACTTACTTCTAATATCGTCCAGGCACTAAGGTTATATATCACCTAGTCACTTACTTCATTTATCGTCCAGTTACTAACTTCATTTATCACGCTGTCACTTATCTCATCTATTGTTTAGTCACTAACATAATTAATCACGCAGTCAATTAATTGACTTATCGTCCAGTCACTAACTTCATCTATCGTCCAGCAACCAACTTCATCTATCGGTCAGTCATTAACTTCATCTATCGTCCAGTGACTTACTGCATCTATCGTCCAGTTACTAACCTCATTTATCACGCAGTCATTTCATTTATCATCCTCATTTATCACTCAGTCGCTTCATTTATCATCCTCATTTATCACGCAGTCACTTCATTTATCATCCACTCACTAACTTTATTATTAATTCTCAGTTAGCCAATTACTTGGTTTCAAATCAAATTCGGAAACTTCGAATTATTATATTTCGCTATTGTTTTCAGTATTTTATTATATTTTACAATGCATTTTGTCTCCTGATAGAATAATATACAGAGTTACAAAACTGTCAGGTACGTTGCTTTGTTTTTGAATTCACACCCAGAATGAAGGTGAATTAAGTTTGCTCGTATTTAACAGAGTAATTGCCTTTCAAGCAAGTTAATCAGTCACTACAAGTCTTTGTCGTAAATAAGTAAAATATATTCGGAGATATGGATTGTTGTATCATTGAACATCTAATTGTTTTGAGCATAGCCTTGTGTATCTGTCTTATTTTGGAAAACAAACAAATATGATGACATTCTATAATAGCTGCAAATGACGACATTCTCCAATAATGATGTTATTTGCCAATAAACATAAATTAGGATCATCTCCAAGAAACAGAAATGAGTATATTCTCCTATGAACAACGTCAGCATCACATTACCCACATTAATAAGTGGTCTTGTCAGTTGTAAGAAATCGACAATTAAATGCAAATGACAGCAGAAACAAGGCATCAGAACCAATGAATAAAGATGCGTTTATCAATTTGAAAAATCGGATTAAACATCTAAGATTTATTCCATGCTAACTACAACAATTAAAATGGCACTTACGCAAGGGCAATATATAAAATAATGTCTGGAGATAAACCATGTCACGTGTTCCGTTTATTCAAAATCTACTGTCGCATAGTAGGTAGGTTGTTTGAAAGCCTAACTACTAAAGCCTTTGTTGTTCACAACACTCTTATTGGTTTGGAAAGCGTATAGCTTACAGTAAAGGCATAAATCACAACGCAGAAAAATCTGTACCAGATTGCAGGGCTACGACGATCAATGAACATTTAAAAGGAGGATAAGTCAAACGAGAAAATAGGGTCACACAAGTAAATCAACCCTCTTTTAATCCTGGAGCCGAATATGTGAACATAGGAAGAAAAAAATCGAATTGTCTTGAAACAACGAACTGCATTTTCACTAAAATCAATGTGGGCTCGCATTCTAACATGTTTAAATTAACTGAGGCTCACTAAATCACGGATAATGATCTTAAGTAATGTGCAAAACTAAACTAATTTTTATTACGGTAGTGACGGTTGAATTTCATGATAATGCTTCAATATACAAGAAATATATTCACAAGGCAATACTCTTAAAACAAGATATAGAGGTCCCTGTTACTTTTGACTAAACAACAGAATATTGAAATACTAATTACAGTTAATACATATTTCATATAACTATGAGTCACACTAACGCAGAAATCAAACATCGTTTAGTTTCTAGTTGACTGTCCATGTTTTCACTATTGCCAATGACATCAAGACAACGGTGGTTGTCAATGGACAGGTTCGTTAAAACCTTTCAAATACACTTCCTGTAAGCAACAAATTATTAAATATCACTAAACTAAAATAATGCTAAGCTTTCTTTGCTTCTTATTGGTATGATTCCCAAACCGAATATTAGTTTGTCACGCCATGCAATACACAATGCAACAAATTATTTCCATCTAAAGTTACTAAAGTTACTAAACACGTATATCTAAATATATCTAGATAAGTCGCATTTTAAGAAATTAGGGAGGGTTCATTTTAAGAAATTAGGGAGGGTTCATTTTACGTAACAAATTCATGCTATCATGAAGTCTAGTTAATGCTTTATGTATGACGTCTGCTATTAGAAACTGGTTAATTACTCAGGCTCAGATATATCTTCAAAGCGCCGAGTCCCCATAATCAGCAAAAACATCATTAAAATTTATTAAAATTATAAAATCAGACAAAGCAAATACCTTAAGCGATTACACGACCTACGTATCCAAAGTTCACATGACCTTGAGCAAACGCAAACGTTATATTTGCAGTTACGAATCACAATCGATTATTTTCCTAGAATCTTCCAGCAGACATGATTTGTGACCTCCAAACATGATTAAATCTCTGATCCCATAGATCTGCCATTCTCCATTGAACTAAAGAAAAAGCAAAATGATTGCATAATAAAAAGGAAACTAAACTAAATAAAGTTCAACCAAACATGGCATCGCTTTGACTGGGCTATCAAGGCTGTAAACTCTCACAATAATAGCAGCAACAATTCCTTCAAACTAATCTGGATCATGTTCAAGGGATATAACAAAAATAAGAAAAGACGATAGCCATTTCAGAGTACCTCCGATCTCTTACTAGCTGATCAACAATTATGCCTTTTGAAAACCGAAACAATAACATCTCCCTGTTGCTACAATGCCTATGCATCAAACAACTCCCGTACATATAGCAGTTCTATAATAGCAGATCAAATGCGCTGGCAACTGCAGCTGCACAACAAAGACTGCAGAAAAACGATATCGATTCCTTTTGGCTGCACAACAGTTAACAATTATCCGACATCCTATTCTCTCTACCAGCAACAAGACACCGGAAGAGGACGACATACAAATCTGGTGCGTCCAAATTACTCAACAAAGAAAAAACACTATTGAACATGCATTTAAGGGCATTTTATTTTGTTTTAACAGTCACTTGAATTCTGCAATCAGGAACCAGATATTTCATTGCCAAACAATGTTTTCACCCTAATCTAATAGATCAATGGAACGGAGAGCCGGATTCAGCTAGCGCGGGACCTGTAGCATAAGTTATACCTTGTGTCAGTATGACATATATATTTCATTATATTTATCATTAATTGTATCATGTATGACATATATATTTCATTATATTTATCATTAATTGTATCATGTATGACATATATATTTCATTATATTTATCATTAATTGTATCATGTATGACATATATATTTCATTATATTTATCATTAATTGTATCATGTTCAATTGTATGCGAAGTTCTTACGTGACTTTCTTTATTTTTCAGTATTAAAAGGATAAATCTGTTTCGCTTAAAGCTTTTGAATTAAAGCTTTTCCGATGAAAAATAAATATCTCCGAGATACACTATTTATTCAAGGAATCAAAAAATAAATATGCATGTTGAATTGGTGTAACAATCAGGTTGTTATAGGCTTGTCCTAGTGGTGAAATTTCATTCTATGAACGTTTCCAGCATTATGTAGGTATGTAATATGTCTTTTTAATCCATGTCTATTTATATTTCCTATGAAGGTTTTATTAGCATGTCACGTCAGAATAAACTACACAGGTGGGATTTCAAATTATAGATTCAAAGGTAGATATCTTCACAAAATTTAAAATTAAATCCTATCAAATACGCACATATCAAGACAAATTTGGAATTTATGAATGCTTTCTCTATCACGTTTCAATCATAGCTTGTTCTGAACGGTTTTAAAAGGTCTCCGAAACTGACAACCCTCTTCCCCAGTATAAGAGATTTTTCACTATGGCGTAAAAAAAGATCAAAGTATGAGCACAGGAAATGCCGTAGGTGGTTTGCATTCATATTACCTGTTAACATTTCAATAAATAGTCTAATAAATCAGATGAAAGGACTTAAAAAAAATTTAGTAATGCCCTTATCTTCACTATCGTTGTTATTACCAAGCTAGCTGTCCTCGTGCATGACAGCAAAGGACTACTGTATAAGAAGTCGGAGTTAGTCTTCTCTTTTGCATGCACAAGCCATGGCACAAACAACCCTTTGAGATCATCAACTGTATCATGTTGAAACTGTGACTTCTTTTTGGCGGGTATAATAACATATTTCGAAGCTTTAGGGTATCATCAATCTGGACGGAGTTGTTTTCTATTCTATTATTGGTTATCACTGTTTTACAGCCATGCATTTTACTAAAAATCTGTGGAAATCATGACATATAGACTGTTCAAATCTGACTTGATGGTTTTGATAAAACAACACATGATTACATCCCCTTATATCTCTTCATGACATCATTCCTAATGATGTAGGTAATCTCACCAAATTTTCAGCACCAGTGTTTCATATTTTCAAAATTATAGCCACTCTATCAGCGATCCATGCAGTCCTCTCATTAGAGTTGAAGTTCAGCCTAGTTTGGCCTTGTACATCTTTTTCATGCTAAGTATGCTGTGTTTTTTATTCTGAGAGTACCGGCTATATGTGAAATAGCGCAGTACCGTGGCATATTTCTTTCTCGTATCTTTGCAACGAAAGGTATGTTACTGAACAACTCTTTCTCAGCCTTCCGGAGAGTAAGCTTTGACATTGTGTTGCCTTTTTGATTTAGCTGGAGTTACAATGGACTTTCGATCAAAACGCAATATTTCTGCTAAGTGGTTGATTGCGTGTTTCCTTTTGACCATCATCTATTAAAACATTGGTTCCAAGGGGTGTTTTCGCTGGGGTGGATGTGGGAGATAAGTACACAATTATCTTGGAAAACACCGAACTACTCGCATCTTGTACAGCCCCTGAAAACAGCATCCTTCTCCAGGCCGTCACGAGTGGCTTAACTAAGCCGGGCGTAACTTGTTTTAACGGACTGGATGACAAGCGAGTTTCTTGCGCTTCAAATCCAAAATGCTTCGGGCAGATGGAGCTCATTAACTCTGGTGCTCACCCATCTAGGAGAAGGTTAACTCTGACTTTAAACCTTCGCTGCCTTGTGACTATTATTTATCGTGTTAAAGGCTATGGGAGTAAACCCAAACAGAAAATCAGGAGACAGAGTCCCTAAGGCGACTTGGCATTGTTTTCAGTGTCATCTCGGCAACTCCTGCGACGTCGTTGGTGCTATGCCGTATTGGCACACCACGAGAAGCAGCAGGTTACCGGTCATAAGCCATCGCTCGATTGGCGTAGAGTCAGACGCTACGGTTTGCTTCTGACGGTAGGAGAGACTAAGATGCCTCACTTAAGCTACACAGCCACCAGATAATAAGGTGCAGTTCCACCACAAATCGTTTGCCTTTCTGCGTGAATATGGCTTAAGATACGCCAGTATCTGACAAAACGGACTGCATCTAATGCACCAAGAAATATCAAACGAAAATTAACTATGAAACATCCAATCCTCAATTTTTGTATTTACTGTAGTAGGGTTTAACGCCATTTTTCAGCAAAGATAGTATTAATGTTCGAGGAAGAACTCGGGAATACCCCGTAATGAACCACCGACCCACGAGAAGATACTTGCAATCTTTCTCACATATTCACACTGGCCGAATCTGAGACTGGAACCCACTCAGAGGTGAAATGGGAGTTATCCGTAACGGAGAGCGCTTTAGACCACTGAACCACTCGGGGCCCTCCAATCCTTAAGCATGTCATAGTCCCCACGCTATTCGGCATATTCTTCGCTGTCCCGCTGAAGCATGCCTTTGGGACGTCCACAGATAGGATCTACCTGCACACGCGATCAGACGGCAAACTATTAAACCTGGCACGACTAAAGGCAAAGAGCAAATTGCGTGAAGCAACTATCAGGGACATGGTCTTCGCAGACGATGCTTTCCTAGCCACTCACACAGAAGCTGAGTTACAGCACCTGATGAACACCTTCGTTAATGCATCCGCTGTGTTGGGGCTGATCATCAGCCTAAGGAGAACAAACATGATGCCTCAGAATGCGGATCGCAAGAATCATCATCAACAACTACTAACTTGAGGTAGTCGGTCAGTTCACGTACTTCGGCTCTACCATCACCAGCATCCTATCGCTCGATGATGAGCTCAACAAGCGGATTTGAAAGGCATCAACAACTATGTCCAGGTTGTAAAACAACAGCATTTTGACCCTAAACACTAATATCTCTGTGCAATGGGCCTGCGTGATAAGCACTCTCCTGTATGCCAGTGAGACCTGGACACTGTACGCCTCACAAGTTAAAAGGCTGAGCGCCTTTCACATGCTATGTCCCCGACACATACTGTTGATGACCTGCAGTGATCGAGTAACAAGCAACGAGATGCTTGAACGTGCCAAGATTCCCAGCATAGTCACATTCCTCAGCTAACACCGCATCAGATGGCTGGGTAATGTACGTCGAATGGATGCTTGACGGATCCTCAAAGACCTTTTTATTTGGAACTTTCCTCTGGTAAAAGGTCGATCAGATGGCCAGATCTCCGCTTCAAGGAAGCACGACATGAAAGCCCTTGACGTCGATATCAACACTTGGGAAGAGCTTATTCTAGACGGGTCAATCTGGTGACAAGCGCTGATCACTTGTTTGAAAGCCGATGAGGACAAGCTACGATTGCTAGCTGATGAAAAACGATCTCGGAAGAAACGGAAGCAGCTCTAAAACATACCAAACTCAACTTTCACGTGCAGCAAGAATTGCCACTCCCGTCTTGGGCTACATAGCCACTACATACGCATCACATAAACTCATGTCTATTGTCTTTCTAGATGAACAGATGCCATCAAAAGATTGGAACATCCATGTCACTTTCGTTCGATTCAGAACTAAATTTTGGTTGAGATGCAAGAGTTAAGCATTGCACCACTGCTAATATGCCGCATAAATTGGGAGGTTGTTGTTAGTGTTGTGGGTTGTGGGTTTAACAACATTTTTAGCACATGACATTCTATTCATGGAGACTAGTATATCTAGGAGAAAAACTGACAAGCATTATAACATAGTCAGGGTGGCTGATCCAGAGACCCGAACCCATGCGGACAAAGATGTGATGTCAGCACTTTAGATCACTCGGGCATCCTAGGCCACCTTTAGGATATTATAGAGATGCTTTAAAAACTACTTTGTATCATTGACCGTAATTGTCAAATCTCCGCTTGGGTGTTTCAATTTTATAGCTGTCACTACTTGGCGATAGGGTGACAAAAACTCAAGAGAAGGTCCGAATTGGAAAAGGCAGCCATTTCACCCATCAACGTATAGTCTGTCTGTCTCTCTCGCTTTTGTATTATTTTCTCTTTCACTTTATAATAAGACTTCTGCCAGAACCGTCTTCACGAAAATATGTTCTTTTGCTGGTGACATATATGCAACAGGAAAGCAGTTAGTTTTCCTAACATATGCGCTGCATAACATCACCATCTTTCGTTCCTGTAGCAGCTGATCACAATTTCTTCCGCGCCATACGGGTTAAAATCATAGGAAGCAGCGGCGTTTCTACTGAAGTAGGCTTTCTGGGAAATAATAAATATTGGCAGCATTATTTTGCTTATATACTTGCCCTGTTTTGGTTTTCGAACCTTATGTTATACCGCCTTTAAGAAACCAAAAGCAAACCAAAACAAAGCAAGACTAAAACGTTTATCGATCTATTCTTTATACCAATTAATGTATGACGAAGCCATGAAATATGATTCCGATATGTATTAATCTGCCTTATGGAAAACTGCATCAATGTACAGTAATATCTTTCCTAATGGAACACTTCCTTAATGTACTGTATTGTCTTCCCTAATGGAAGACGTCATCAATGTACTGTAATATCTTCCCTTATGGAAGACTTCATCATTGTACAGTAATATCTTCCCTTATGGAAGACTTAGCATTGTACAGTAATATCTTCACTTATTGTAAACGTCATCAATGTACTGTAATATAAGGAAGACTTCATCATTGTACTGTAATATCTTCCTTATGGAAGACTTCATTATTGTACTGTAATATCTTCCCTTATGTAAGACTTCATCATTGCAATGCCTTACAACTCATTGAAATGCATGGCTTTTAGAAATTTTTTACCTGCAACTCATACCTATAAGTTTATGTCCTCTTAACAAGTAATATAGTTTTCAGTGTATTACTAATTTTGTTTCCTTTCTATGTGGCAGGATATCTGTGTCTTCTCCTCCACGCTTCTTTCTTATTTTGCAATGAGGATTCTATTTGTAATCGGTATTGTGTGATAGTCCTTTGTCCATAACTGGGGTAGGGTTTGAGGCCTACCTGACTAATGACATTAGTTTCAAACATGTTGACTAATTTCAGAAAATGGTTATTGTGACATAGATCGAGTGGTGATCTATACAAGGTTATGTACATCAGAATTATTCATTCCAGTTGTAACATTTATCTAGAATAGCCATTCTTTCAGTTGTGTTCAGTATTGACTTATTTGTTTCAATTATGCATTGGAATTACGAAGTGCTAATCGATAATTTTGGACTAATTGACTATTAAATGATTATTATTTAATGGCATTTTTGATAACATCATGGTGATAGATCGTGACTTTTAACGCATCGGCACATTCCAGTTATTGGTACATCAGCACATTCAAGACGAACAGTCATTATTAATAACACTGGATTTTATTCGGAAAATTCTATACTGTTGGACTTGCTGTAGAATAGTTAGGACTATTTTGGACTTGGATCACAATACAGTAAGTACTGTTTAAAATGTTCACGCTGTATTATAGGGGAAAATATTTGGTTAATTTTACTCAGACTGATTATTTACGCTCTTTTCTGTTGCCTATTTTAAAATCAAAACTTCGTAGCAGAAGAAAATTACTTTTGGTCAAGAAAAACAGGCAACAACTCTCTCTCTCTCTCTCTCTCTCTCTTTCTCTCTCTCTCTCTCTCTCTCTCTTTCTCTCTCTCTCTCTCTCTCTCTCTCTCTCTCTCTCTCTCTCTCTCTCCCTCTCTCTCTCTCTCTCTCTCTCTCTCTCTCTCATACACACATTGGACGGAATTAGCTGATGATATACAGCACCCATTACTTATATTCACTAAGAGTGGTCTGCATTAATTAATTAACATGCTTTCCTCAGAATGCGTGTTTATATGATGTGCATTAATGGATTCTTTATTGCAAATCTCGTATACTTAAATAGACTTACACCAGCAAAGCAAGTACTATTATTTACAGCAGTCTGTAGCAAACGGAGGTGACTAGAATTAACAGTTCTGCGATAGAATCAAACAATGATAATTCTTATTGAAGAAAATCAACAGATTCAGAAAGCTTGTGACGACTCGTCCATTACGGAAAGTCAGTGTCTGCATTTCAGTAGTCGAAATGCAGACACTGACTTTCATTAACATGGACCTAGAAGTTCTGTTACAAGATATAGTTTCTCAGGTGGCTGACTTTATATCAATGTATGTGGATTCCCATTCATCGATAACAAATTTAAAATGTAGTTATTAAATAATTTGATGGCATTATCAACTTGTTAGGAAATGTTCTACACAGGTTATCAAATGGCTTACAATAATGACTAGGCGGTTGATCTCAGTTGTTAAATAAATGTTATGTCATATGTTGTATGAGGTAAGAGACTACCCTTATGCGTGGGAGATAACGTCCAATAACGTTGAACATGCTTCCTGTTTAAAAGTTATCTCTATTACTTGTAAAGGAATGTAATTCGATCATACTAGAAAGAAAATGAAAATGTACGCGGATAAAAATTACATGTGAATCCTGGTGCAAATAAAATTAATCAGACAGTTATTTGGATAGAAAGTAAATACACAAGCAATATTGTATCAGCTTTGATACACGAGTCTGCACATAATTCACATAAGTTTTTCATTGCAGACGTTTCGGAATATTTCGCAGAATTCTCTTTGGACTGTGATAACACAACTGATTTTAGGGGAAAGGTAGATTCACTTACAGGGTGTTGTTTATCTTCTCTTGAGCGTCTCTCCTGAATGGTTTCTAATTTGTAAAGAAAGTACTCACCTCCACCTACGAAAATGTTCGATTCCAAAAAAGACGTAAACTTTGTATGATCAAATTTCACCGCAAAGTGTCCTTGTGAAACAATGACTATTACTCAGTTACGTGCAATTCAACGTGTTTGTTAACTCATTCGTTGCTGTAGACTTTTAAAATGCAATGTAACAAAGTTCTAATAGGTATGAGAAAAAAATCGTTGACCTTTCGCTCCACTTACACACCGAATGCAAATGTTGGTGGGTGCGGTGTTGCACTTCGTGCAGTCACCGAGCCTGGACGTGAATCAGCGAGAACAAGTGGCATTAATATCTTAGAAGAGGGAGAAATCAAGCATTCGTTTGAACATTTTAAAATTGAATTTACATGTTTATAGTAGAAAAATTTGTGATAATGTTAAACAAAAACTTCTTGATCGAAATTAATTTTAGTCGGATTAAAAATCATACATAAAATTTAACAGTATGTGTTTATTTCACGAACGTCTTTGATTATTGCAGTTAAGATATTTTCAGAGACGCCTATTGGAATATACGTATTATGTCTATTAGAATTTACGTATTACGCCTATTATAATATACGTATTACGTCTATTAGAATATACATATTACGCCTATTAGAATATACATATTACGTGGACCGCAGTCCTTATAAAATGGAAGACCATCTCTGCTGCAACATCATCAACGGCCGTATCCCAATGCAAACAGGTTGCGTGCATTAATTGCTTCTTACAACATATGTGATCTTCATCAGGCCTAGTTTACATTATCGAGCCCGAGATGAAAACGGGGCAAAAATACACTTATAAACGTTTGAAAATAAACATTTATAAACACAAACATGAACCTTAAAATTTGATGCGATATTCTTAACATTAAAAATTTTGTTTAAGGTAACAATGAATTAATTGCTCCAATCAGCTGTAATTCCATTCTACTATAGTTCAAAAGAAACTCGTTAAGACTTTATCGCTTTGATTTATCATAAACGTGTTCTAACCGATCAACATTGTTTCTTGTGATCGATAGATATCAGCCATAAAGTAAAATAAAATGTATAGTGAATTCAGTTTTCCGGCTTTAGCTTAGGGTGACATAAAAAAAAAATAATTTCAGAAAATGCAACATAACCTATGCCAAGCTTTGAATTGGATGTCTTCCAATTTTTTCGTGTGTTGTGTCCAATTTTAATATGTAGTGTGTTGTGTCCAAATTTGATATGTAGTATGTTGTGTCCAAATTTGATATGTAGGGTGTTGTATCCAAATTTTATATGTAGTGTGTTGTGTCCAAATTTGATATGTAGTGTGTTGTGTCCAAATTTTATATGTAGTGTGTTGTCTCCAAATTTTATATGTAGTGTGTTGTGTCCAAATTTTATATGTAGTGTGTTGTGTCCAAATTTTATATGTAGTGTGTTGTGTCCAAATTTTATATGTAGTGTGTTGTATCCAAATTTTATATGTATTGTGCACACATACATGAGCAACGTCAGTACTACATTATTGATATATTTAAACGTATATCATATTCAATGGATTTTTTTTCTTCTTCAAATGTTACAAAATGAAGGAAATCTATCCAAGGAACTAAGTGGCATCGGTCATTTTAAGATAAGAAACAATTCAGTCTATCGATGAAAAAACTGTTAAGCGCAGATCATACGAATTATACTGTTCCAATTAACATTAAGTTTATATTTTCAGATAGTTTTTACTTTTGATATTGTTTTCATTTTCGTTTTAATATTTATTTTCACAGCACCATTTAAGATACTGGAAGTGCTACATAAAATCTGACCCTCAGATTTTTCGCACTGAATGACTTCCATATTAGGAATACCATTCTAGTATTATCAAATGATGCAAATTCATATTATGTTAATTCTGTATCTCAAACAGACTTCCATATTGAGATTGTTGTTATATCTCAAACAGACTTCCATATTGAAATTGTTATGTTAATTTTGTATCTCAAACAGACTTCCATATTGAGATTGCTATTATGTTAATTCTGTATCTCAAACAGACTTCCATATTGAGATTGATATTATGTTAATTCTGTATCTCAAACAGACTTCCATATTGAGATTGTTGTTATATCTCAAACAGACTTCCATATTGAGATTGTTGTTATATTTATTTTGTATCTGAAACAGACTGCCATATTGAGATTGCTATTATGTTAATTCTGTATCTCAAACAGACTTCCATATTGAGATTGCTTTTATGTTAATTCTGTATCTCAAACATACTTCCATATTGAGATTGATAGTATGTTATTTAAACTTGAGAACATCTCCTATTGCACAAAAACGTAATAGTGTACCCGACGTCATCGTCACTCCTAATTATTTCAAACCGTGATATTGGCATTGATTTAGTTTTAATGACGCCATTTATTCATCCGGTTATCCAGAATCCTAAATCTCCTTAAAAATCTAGGATCGTTCGTTAGTAATACCAGTTACCTGAATAGTCGCTGGGCTTGACCTATCAAAATAACGAATAAAGCTTTCTCTAAAATACATCATTAGATAGTTAAGAATCAAGCCGGTAAAGTGTAGTCAAAAATTACAGGTGTGATAAATACAGGATGGAACTATACTGATTAGCCCCGGAGTCAGTTACATCATAGGCAGAACATATATATTTTAAGATCTTAGCGCAGATAAGCTATACAATTAATAAGTATTCCAGGGAGGGGTCACAACGTCAGATTTCCTGACAGAGATATCGACATTGCAAAATTATGATATACTGGCGCAAGGATGATATGTCAAACACATATTACTAAATTAAAAATTTCCAGGTACAATTATTATGCAAGATGGCGAAAAACGATGAGATGTCTAAATACATATTACTTTTATAATAGTTACAAGAGACAATAATAATAATAATAATAATAATAATAATAATAATAATAATAATAATAATAATCATTATTATTATTATTATTATTATTATTATTATTATTATTATTATTATTATTAATACTATTTTTATTATTATTCGAGTAAAGCAGATTTTGGGTAGTGTCATTTTGGTAACGTTACCATTGTTTACCCTTGGGACACTGAAATCGACAGCGAAAATTCATTATATAGGTTAGCAATTGTGATCAGTATTATATTTACTTATCATGACCTTTCATAGTATAGTGCCCGTAAATACTTTTCCAGGTAGTCTGACAATCTTGTCAGGTTGGCAATTGAAAAGCCTACGATGTAGTTAAACAATTTTAACAATAATTTGGCTATATATAACTTATTGGGGCTTGTCCAAATCTAAGTACAATGGTCACAACACAAGAGAGAATAGCTGAGACATTGGACTGTTATATGAGTGGTTTTTGTAACAGAAATTAAAGGTACATTTAAAGATGTCAATGGCTAATGGACAGTGGGGGCAGTGAATTCTTAAATCATAGGCGAAAACCGGGAGTATGTGTAAGTATGATATTGTATTTGCTTATCCGACCTACCTGATATGCTGTGACAGGTTATACGGCATGAGGGAATTATACACTCAGATTAGGTGAAACACAACAGGAGTTGGAGACATAGATAAATCAATCAATAAAATATATTGCAAAGATTGTGCAGTTTATCAAAGTCCGAATGCATGAATACTACAATTTTAAAGCCAAAAGTATAGTAAGGTATCGACTGAAGTCAAATACATAATGAATGAAAATTGAATATACATTACAACGCTTAAACAAAATTACCCGGTAAAATATAAAATGAAATATACATTACTTGACTTAGACAAAAGTAATCATTAACTTATGCAAGGGTGAATATTAATCTCACGAGGAAAGCAAAACAGACACCGTCAATCACATCTCATGCTTCAATTAACATATTTCTCGATGTTAAATTTTGATCTAAGTAGAAAATAATTGTCTTTCCTTGATATATAACTCAAACACCAAAACCGAAAAGAACACATGAAGCTGAAATTTTAGATGTATGTAAGTGTGTATGTATGTATGTTTGTTTGATTAGGATTTTTAACGTTAGCTTTAAAAAATTTTCAGTCATATCCCTACGATATCTGCAGCGAGGCAGTTTATAGTGATGTCTAGCACTGGGGCATCATGCTGCAGACATGTAACATGATGTCCCACCCAGTCACATTATCCTGACACCAGCCCAACCAGTCCTAACACTAGTCATGAGCGCCAAGCGAGGCAGCTGTCAGTACCATTTTTAAAAGTCTTTGGTATGACTTGGATGGGGATGGAACCCACGACCGCAAACTCCTGCGGCGGACGCTCTAACCACTAGGCCACCGGAGCTGTTGTATGTATGTATGTATGTATGTATGTATGTATGTATGTATGTATGTATGTATGTATGTATGTATGTGTGTGTGTGTGTGTGTGTGTGTGTGTGTGTGTGTGTGTGTGTGTGTTTTTGGCATTTACCTGATGATTTCCCATTATCGCATCATGCTTTTTCTAATATTTGTCTCCTTTAAAATATTAGCTGATTATGTTAGTTTGTCTTTCTCTTTCTTTTGAATAGCAAAGGACACTCATCCAGTTATCCTAAGTACAGCAAAAATGACATCACATTTCAAATTCATTTTTCGGTACCGTTTTAATGCCACAATTATAAAATTAATTTCCTTTTTTATAAAAGAAACTAACTATTACATTGAACTGTTTAAAAAATAAGTTAATTTATCAGATGTTTTTCATCTGCGGAAGCAAATCGTTCTATCCATATTTATGGTGTAATATACTTGTGTGATTTTTGTGTAATTGCAGTAATTACATTTTGATACATATTTATGGTGTAATATACTTATGTGATTTTTGTGTAATTGCAGTAATTACATTTTGATACATATTTATGGTGTAATATACTTATGTGATTTTTGTGTAATTGCAGTAATTACATTTTGATACATATTTATGGTGTAATATACTATGTGATTTTTGTGTAATTGCAGTAATTACATTTTGATACATATTTATGGTGTAATATACTTATGTGATTTTTGTTTAATTGCAGTAATTACATTTTGATACATATTTATGGTGTAATATACTTATGTGATTTTTGTGTAATTGCAGTAATTACATTTTGATACATATTTATGGTGTAATATACTTATGTGATTTTTGTGTAATTGCAGTAATTACATTTTGATACATATTTATGGTGTAATATACTTATGTGATTTTTGTGTAATTGCAGTAATTACATTTTGATACATATTTATGGTGTAATATACTTATGTGATTTTTGTTTAATTGCAGTAATTACATTTTGATACATATTTATGGTGTAATATACTTATGTGATTTTTGTTTAATTGCAGTAATTACATTTTGATACATATTTATGGTGTAATATACTTATGTGATTTTTGTTTAATTGCAGTAATTACATTTTGATACATATTTATGGTGTAATATACTTATGGGATTTTTGTTTAATTGCAGTAATTACATTTTGATACATATTTATGGTGTAATATACTTATGTGATTTTTGTGTAATTGCAGTAATTACAATTTGATACATATTTATGGTGTAATATACTTATGTGATTTTTGTGTAATTGCAGTAATTACAATTTGATACATATTCATGGTGTAATATACTTATGTGATTTTTGTGTAATTGCAGTAATTACATTTTGATACAAATTTATGGTGTAATATACTTATGTGATTTTTGTTTAATTGCAGTAATTACATTTTGATAGATATTTATGGTGTAATATACTTATGTGATTTTTGTTTAATTGCAGTAATTACATTTTGATACATATTATCTTGGTCTCATTAATAATTATATGATACACTGTTCATTTAAAAATGAACTCGAAACTGCTATCGATGGCCGTCCAAATTTTCCCAAAACTGGCCTGTTGATATAAATGTAACTGCAATGCTGAAATTATCACTTAATTAACTTGTGTATTCTTTATTTTAGCCGATGACGCTATGTTCATGTAATAAAAAAGATGGTATGTGGTTGTTCCTTTCTTGTCTCCTATTACACAGATGCTAACTCAACGCGTGCTTCCCCCTGCAAATTAATTTAAATAAAATTCATTGCGATTCAGGACCGCATTCTGAATAAACTCATTTGCAAGTCAATAATGTACCATGAAAGCGATTAATTGCTGAGAGAACACATTGTTTATTAATATAAATTAATGATTTTTTGAGAAATATGACAAGAACCGGTTTATGACGAGAAATTGAAGTACGTGGGTACTTGCTACTATCATATTATGGGTTCGAATCCTGAACATACCAAAGCGGCTGCTATGGTGTGTTTCTGCACAAAAAATCTATAATTTCCTCTGTACGATAGAACCTTTCATGTACTTAAGCGCCGTTATAATGCAATCAATACATTTAACTCGCATTGGAATTATATATATATATCTTATAATTGATCTATTCGCGTAAACTATTCCAGGCCTTTTTTGATTGAAGGAGTCTGAAATAATTACATGGAACGGGAGAAAAATATATTATTGGAGATCAGAAACAAGCGTACTACTATGATGAGGAAACTGCCATCAAATGTTTAAGAGCTAGTTTATTCGCGTCTTCAGAAAGACATCTGAAAATTGATGATTGAATAAATTGGCACCAATTTTATTTCAGTATGTGTTTACTGGTCATACCGCAACATGTATTTATAGCAACGAAATAATTGTAGTACAGCAAGCAGCACAACACGAACAAATCGTTACCAGGAAAAAGTACATTTTCTCAATAAGTTGAAAGGAAATATGTTATTAATTCCGACTGATGCTAGTAGTTTGGGATATGTATTACACAATCGTTCACAGAAAAATAGTTTTAGCTTTTGAAAGTATTATGAGAATTTTGGAATAATAAATGTGAAAATAGTTGTTACTTTGACCAGAAGGTTATTGAAATTTGCGCGAAATTTAGCAAATTGACGGACAGGTAAAAATATAATTCAAGAATGCTGAAGAAATCACAATAATGGCATAAATAATCGTTAAATAATATAGATATAAGTAAACATTTACCTGGTAGAGAACACATGTTTTGTTTCTACTCATATGAATTAAGACGTGCAACGTCTTGTTAAAGTGGTAATGATATTTACCAAAAATGGTCAACAATGACGACAATGAAACTACTTTTACGTCAATCATAACCGAGATGTTAATGATTACGAAAATAATCATCATTAATTCTTAGTAGTTACCGTCAATTTTATAAGCTGACAGTAGCTAGCAAATAAACGCAAACAGATAAGAGAAAGAGCGAGAGAGAGGGTCGTTTACGAAGATTAATCTTTGATATTTATGATAGCAGTCAAAATATAGTTGACGTAATAAGTACCTGGACCTATTACAAATGCATCATTTGGGAAATATATCATAGTGTTTTCACTAGGATAAGTTGGTAAGCCTTTGAGATAAGATACCGCCTTGCTCTGCCCCTTCCCCCTACATTGACCAATCAGACGTTACTTGCTAGCAAGGTTTATTTTATATGTATATATAAGCATTATCCAGTCAGCCTAGTCATAATGTGTCGGAAGATCAGTGCAGTGACGATTTGAGAACTTTTAGTAGTCATACAGGAATAGAATACACGCTGAAAGTAAGAGCTCAGTTTCAATAACACTTTCTCAATTGTAACCATAGCAATATTAATTACAGTTTTTTCAAAGAAGTTAAGATATTGTCATTTATCAAAGAAAAAGAATACAAAACTAAATTTTCTTATTCACAAGGAAGACAACTACATCGCGTGGAAAACGATTTTGAAAATAAGGAAGACAACATAAAAAAGACATTTTACAATGACGATTTCTGGCAAAAGGATGCACATTTTTTTTTGTTTGATTCTATTATGTCTTTTTGACGTCTTGGCACAAAGCTGTCCAATTGTATGCAAATGTAGCCCATCAGCATATAACATTGTATGTACTACAGCTCTTAGTTCCTTGCCAACACCGCCAAACGGAACGCGATATATGTCTCTTTCTGGCATTCCAAATCGACATAACCACATTTCTTCCATTACCAAGACAGCTTTAGTGCCCTATGGGAAGATGACTGTGTTAGTTCTTTCTTTGGCTTACAGTGAAATCCAAACAGTGGAAGACGGAGCATTGTTACAGTTAAGATTTCTACTGGACATCGATTTAAGTCACAATGAAATCAAAACTATCACAAACGGTACATTTATAGGTTTACAGTATCTTAGAACCATAGACTTATCTGGCAACGAATACTGCAAAATAGAAGCAAATGCTTTTAAAGGATTGAATTCGCTAGAAGTTTTAAACTTAGGTGGAATGAAATTATCCAAGCTAAGCAATGACACTTTTAATGGATTACCGAAACTGAAAACTCTTAAACTATTTGATAATAGTATCAAACGATTATCACCTGCAATGTTGCAGCCGATTGCATCACTGGGAATTCTGGATATATCTGGAAACTTTCTACGTGATTTAGACTCTGACTTGAAGCCCCAATTCATGCGGCTAAAAAGCCTAGTGTTGTCAGATAATCCATGGCAATGTCATTGTCAGCTTCAATGGCTTAGAGATTTGGACCGAAACTTGATTTCTAATCCGTTGACCGGTAGCGAAGTGATATGCGCTGGGCCCGATAGCTTGAAATATCATTCATTGCGTAATGTTCCTAAAGAAAAATTCAAATGTATTCCTCCAAGGGTTATACGATGTGACAGCTCATCGTACACAGTAGAAGTGCACAACAGTTTGACAATCTCATGTGAAATTGAAGGGGATCCGATTCCGGAAGTGGCATGGGTCAGACCCGACGGATTGAGGATGGATGGAAGAGATACTGAACATGGGCAATACAGTATTGACGATAACGGGACTCTTACAATCATCGGTGCGGAGGATGTTGATGATGGGAACTGGAAAATTGTTGCGTATAATAAAACCGTTTCTAATAACACGGATATTCATGTAAAAGTTACTCGTTTAACAACCACAACACAATCTACAACAAGCACATCAACAACGTCGAAACCAACAACCCTTACAACAACAGAACCAACCACTATAAAAACAACTCCAACAACAACAACCACCACAACAACCACCACTATAAAAACAACAACGGAATCAACAATAACTCCAACAAAACCAACGCAAAAGACAACTACAGTATATACAAGTTTTACGACATTCAGCAAATCGCAGACGACAACATCAATGTTTGGGTCCACAGTTGGCACCAGTAAAGGGGAGAATTATGCAATGGATATGAGTATCGTTATAGCGGGCGCCGCGGGAGGGGGGACTCTTGTTATATCGACTATTTTAATTATCATCATCATCAAGAAAAAGAAGGATAAAGCCTCTAATAAGGTCCACCCATTTAAATACGATGATCTATGATCGTAAATCGTATAGTTTTTGCACGATCTATACCGAATTGCTTATGATAAGAGCTGTGATAGTGGTGTGTCAATGTGCGATGGTTCCATTGAAAAGTCATGTTGTACTTGAAATCCATAAAATGGATTCCCTTTGCGTTTCTCAGAAGTCTGTCTAAATTAAAGCAACCCGATCGCTTTGTTGACTGTTTATTAATAGGCTCGCTATGCATTGGAGCAAGTCATCATGGACCAAATCAGATCACAAATTTTAACTATTGTTATGATTTAAATCGTTTTAAAGCGATTAGTATATGATTCTTTTCTTAGACCATTTTGTGGTTTCGAAAGTTCTTAAACACATTTTGTGAATCATAACATGGTTTAGTGTGATATAAATTATTCTTAAATAATTTTGATCATGCAAAATAATAATATTGTTGATTAAAATTCGACCGTATCTGGCATACAAGCGTTGCTTAAGGACGCAAATAAGCATAGTAGTCAAAAATATAAGTTTATTAACATGTTTTATACTAACGGATCCATTGCTATATAAAAAAAAAAACGAATATTAATAATTTAAATGAAAATATCTATACAAATATACCCTTTTATGTTCGCCAACATAGTTACAAAGAAATTGTTCGAATTAGGGTGATAAAAATAGATGGCATCAAACTGAAATTTATTTTGTGTTAGGAGATCATAAATTTATTTTGCTATCTTCGGAAAATATTATTTCAAACTTGACTGAAATTATTACTCATTATATGAGAAATCACATGTTTAAGCTGTATTTAAATTGTGTTATTTTGATTACACTCAAGGTGAATGAAATCGATATTACTCGAATTAGTATTTTACGTGCCTGAAGGTATTTTCATCACACATTTTATTACGTTATACAAGCTCTCGCCTTATTTTATTAATCATCATCTGTAAATTATACATAATTTCATCTTTTTTGTGCATTTAGATGTTTTCGCTGTAAATGTGCATTATTGTAATTTGCTTTTCAGTGTGTGCAATATTTATTGATCGATGCTATTAACCTGTTGCTTTGATTTATTTCTATACTTTACATGTGCAAGGAGAGAGAGAGAGAGAGAGAGAGAGAGAGAGAGAGAGAGAGAGAGAGAGAGAGAGAGAGAAGGCTTATTTGAAGGCACAGTCTATTGTACTTATAAAAAGAAACATAATAATTTAGAACCTTTAGCTGAAAAACTTTCATCTTTGAACCTACTTTCAGTGCATTCAAAGGAGATTTTAAATCAAAAGCTACCTAAGACATTCTAAACTCTAATGAAGTGATATACAACTTTCTGACTGAGGCAAAACTAACTGGATAAATAACTGTTTAGTTTTATGAGAAATTCCCTTTTGATACGGCCCTTTATGCGGTAGACATTTTGTATGTTTAACTTGTAGGAAATAAAAAATCTACATAAAACAGATATTTTCAGAAAGATAGACACAATACTAAAGAGTTAGAGTTCCTGTTTTCATTTTCTGATATAAAAATAGTATTATATTTCAGTTTGAAAAATATTTCTGACTTTACAAAAGGTGCATCGGGGCTAAATCAGGTAATACTTCGAAAGCTTACTCTTTCGATGCTAAATCCGATCGACATTTGCTTCATTAAAAATATGTAACATTTGAACCAAACTAATTTTCTGTTTAAATATGATACAATGTCCATGCTTGTATTTGTATTTCATTCACGATACATAATTTATTTTTTATTATTGATAAATAATTATTGAAAATGTTAATTAATTTACTGCTTATTTATAAGGATGTTTTGCCTTTTGAATTTGTTACAAATAAACACCTAAAAAGGAAAATGTTTTATAACGCTTGAAAAAGGAGGCTAATGTTTCGTATTTTCTTTGTTTATGTTCTAATACTGTTTGTCCGTGCGTCTGCCACCCTAATATAACTTTGCGTAATAAGTGCTTTCTTAATTTGCTTCCTCTTTCACTCTTATCAATTATTTCTTTCGTATTCTACAACATAGTTTCCTTATTTCAGACACAGTCTCATCTTGTTTCCGTTTCCTATTTCTTACTCTCTTCCTCCTATCCCCCCTCTCTCTGGCTGCATTGTTCAATCAAATGTATGTATGTATGTATGTATGTATGTATGTATGTATGTATGTATGTATGTATGTATGTATGTATGTATGTATGTATGTATGTATGTATGTATGTATCTCTGCCTGTATGTATGTATCTCTGCCTGTATGTGTGTCTGTCTCTCTGTCTATATGTCGGTGTAACTGTCTTTCACGTGAAAGGATAAAGAGACCTTTTAAAATGTGAACATTGGAAAAGCACGTTCTTATTTAATATAAACCAATAATTTAAACTATGTACAGCAGAATAACAAAAGTCTAAAAACAATTATTTATATTCAAACCAATACTAATAGACCAATACTTATTATTCTAAATTACTTTTTTTCCAAACGTCCTGAAACAATGAAATCTAGACCATGACATATCTTATATTTGTTTCTGACCTCGACAATGTAAGCTGAAAGGAAGAGAATCTGGTTAAAATATTGTAAGATCACTTCAAATATCATAGTCGTAAATCACTCAAATTATGACATCTGATTGGGTAATAACTAACCAATCAGAAATTTCACTGAGCACACGACTTAAAAATGTATCGCAGTCTTGCTCTCATTGTCCGTTTTATTTTAACTTTTGTACTATATATTGCTGATAGAGTCTTTTATTGATGGTTTTAATGAATGTTTCCTTAGAAAACATTTACTCATCTCCAATAGCCACATATTAAAACTTTTTGCACAAATTTGGACAGTACAAAAGCATTTTAATGACAAGGAAATTTGGATAATATTTTAGCAGAAACGAAGGGTTCTGATGAACAACTACATCAATTTATATGGACTTTAAATTTTTTAAAATTTGTGTACATCTCGCTACCATACTTGCAGGAATTATTTAAAGGACAGTACAATGACACACATAGTTGACAATTTTTATGCAGACTGACGCATAGATTAGAGTTCGGACCGCACTTGTGGTGTACGTAGTTAGAGCTTCCACCTCGGATGCGGGAGGTCGCTGGTTCGAGCTCAAAGACATATCAAACGGTACTAAAAGCTGTCTTGCCTGGCGCTCATCATTTGGAGTTTAGTATTACGACTAGTTGGCTTGGTGTCAGGATAATGGGACAGGATTGGAGAGGATGTAACATGATGTCACATGTATGCGGCATGATGCTCCAGTACTAGACATCGCTATTAACTCCCACATTGCAGACATCGCTATTAACTCCAGTCCCGGATTACCCATTAGGCAGAGTAGGCAACTGCCTATGGGCCCCGCGACTTTTATGGGCCCCATGAGGGGCCCCCAGGGACCCCCATGAGACCGTGACCGTGGGTCTGGGGCCCCAAAAGTTTGACTGCCTATGGGCCTCCACGGTGCTTAATCCGGCGCTGATTAACTCCCACATTGCAGACATCGTAGCGATATGACTTATTATTTAAGTTACGTTAAAAACAACAACAAAAGTACAACACAAGCACATACAGATATATTGGTGTTCAGGCTAAAATGCACTAACATTCTGTTTGATGTACTATAAGGATGATCCGAGCAGCTGTGTTTTGAACATTTTGAAGTATCCGGAGTAGATTGAGTTTGACTATAGGGTAGTGAAACTTTATCACATAGTTGAGTTGCTGCACATGCGCATATTTTCAAGTAAAAGATCAACATGGTGAAATCGGTGTAAATAAACCCTTCTTGTTACGTTTTTAAATTTCTAGATGTTGCAAAGTTTTCTGTATTTTTTGAGAGAGTTAGGGGGCTTTGAAGTGTATAGGTCTATAGTCTATGTGCATGAATCAGTGTTTTATGTTAAAGTCCATTTTATACAGCATTGTGAATATTATCCCATTAGAACAGTCAATTTTAGTATATAATTTGTTTCGCAGGAATATTTTAAACAAATTATCGTTACATTTAATGACGCTGACCTGAAATGTACTGAGCTAGTCTATCGTATAGCTTAAAATTGACCATTCTGTGTGGAATGAACTAGCTTAATAACAAACAGCTAGAAAAAAATGAATTGAACCTAAGTTTCTATGTTTATGTTATATATTGTATGTTGTTGGTGTTGTTTAATTATAGAACAATTATGTCAGCACAGCAGAATACAACAAGGGATTCTTTTTCTAAAGTAGTTCTGAGCGCGTGGACACATTGCATGAGACGACTGTTATGAGATGACTAGACTAAGATAGGAAAAGGAAGGTTAGCAAAACAGCTAGACGTCTCTTGTTGTTGTTGTTAGTTGTATTAAAGTCGTTTTCGCCCGTTCGGGCATGCACGACTGTTTAGTGCACCGTTTGGTGCTACTTATTTTTTTCGGGGGAACGGAATGGAGCCACATCCCCCACGCATTTATTCACGGTTTCGTGATGCTTAATTATCAGCTAGTTATTGGGGGTTTGGTTCATGTAGGAGGATTGAGCTATTCGTAATTAGTCTTTTTGTTCCTTTTGTGTGTGTAAGATTCAGAGTAGGGTACAGTGTTAGATGTCAGCAGTCTTATCAATGTCCCTAAGATAACTGAGGATAATTTCTAGACTGTGTTTAGGATTTGGGTTATTTTGTTGAAGGAATTCTGGGTAGGTTGCTGGGGATTTGATTTGCTTTAGCTCTTGTATAAGTTTTTTTCTTTGTCCTTTGTATTTGGGGCATTTGTTGAAGACATGGTTGAGATCTTCCTTCTCCGGGCAGTGTGGGCATGTTGTTTTTCTTGTGTTTTTCTTAAGGTACTGTCCCATACTGCCAGTTAGGAGGGTTTTTCCTGTTTTTAATCTGTTAACTATTCCCTGGTTGTGCTTGTTGTCAATGGGAGGTGCTTTGTTATTTCGTGAGACTATTGGTTGTATAGAGTATAGGATACGTCCTTTTGTACAGTTATCCCATTCTGTTTGCCATTTGGCTAAGATTTTTCTGTTGATAATACTGTAGAGTTCTGTTATCCCATACTCTATATTGGTGATGTAGTCTTCTTGCAGTTTTTCTTTTGCTGTTATGTCTGCTAGTTCGTTTCCGAGTAATCCTATGTGGGATGGGACCCACATGAACTCGATGTTGCAGTTTTGTGAAATGAGATTGTTAATTTCTAGTTTAGCTTTTTTTAGGAAATTTTCCCTCCCCTTTGATCGCCCTGTTTCTAAGGATTTTAATACGCTTAGTGAGTCGTAATTATTATTGCTTTTTGTATCTTATTGTCGACTATTATTTTAAGCGCTTCTAGAATAGCCCAGAATTCAGTAGTATATACGGAACAGAGGTCTGGGAGCCTACTACCAGTTTTAATTTGTAGGTCTGGTATTACTACTGCTGCTGATGTTTTATATGGATTGGTGGCTTTTGATCCGTCTGTATATATCTTGGTGTAATCCTTGTAATTTTCCTCCAGATTCTGTAGGATTTTGGATCTTATTTCATGAGGGTTTATTTCTTTAGACCCGAAGTTTAGGGCTGTAGTGTTGATCTTTGCTTTTTTGTTGTTCCATGGAGTTTTGTCTGGAAATGTGATAATTTCCGCTTGGAGCTTACCAATTTCCATTTCTTTACATAATATGTGTATGATTTTTCCAGACGGAGGGCGTGGGACTAGTTTTCTGCTAAATGGGATGTTACATTTGTTGATTGTTATTCTTGTTGGATGATTTGCTTGGTGAATAGATAATCGTGCTGCGTATCGTAGGGTTAGTTCTTCTCTCCTAAGCGATAGTGGTGATTCTCCTGTAAGTATTTGCATTTCTTCTATTGATGTATGTTTTCTGCTGTTTGTGCATATTTTAAGGGCTTGTCTTTGTATTTTGTCAAGTTTCTTTAGATGTGTGATGTTTGCAGTGGCATACAATTGGCACCCGTAATCCAGTTTGGATCTAATTAGGGCTCTATATATGATTAGTAGAGTGTCCTGGTCTGCTCCCCATTTTAGACCCTTAATGTTTTTGAGTAGGGTTATGTCCCTGTTGCATCTAATAATTAGTTCGTTAATATGTTGTTTCCAGGTGAGGTTCTGATCATAGAGCATTCCCAGGAATTTTACTGTTTTTTCAAATTTTATTAGGTCTCCTTGTATAAAGAGTGTAGGTGGACTAATATGGTATCTGTGTCTTGGAGAGAAGATTACGCCTGTAGTTTTTCCTTTGGAGAGCTTAAATCCCCATTTGTCTGCCCACTTCCCAATGTTGTTAAGGTTAGTTTGCAGTTCAGAGATTATTTTATTGCTATGAGGATTTCCAGCTTTCCATAGACCACTATCATCTAGACGTCTCTGTCGCACATGTGTAATATATAGTGTCACGCCTTGTCTTAAGCGCCAGGATGTCCCATGCCACGTCATGTCTGATTTTCCCATGCCACGTCATGTCTGATTATCCCATGCCACGTCATGTCTGATTATTCCATGCCACGTCATGTCTGATTATCCCATGCCACGTCATGACTGATTATCCCATGCCACGTCATGTCTGATTATCCTATGCCACGTCATGTCTGATTTTCTAGAGATCTATTTAATGAATTGCAGGAATATTCCTTAGGATTTACAATTGGCACCCTGAGTACCAATCTAATACGTCAGTCATCGAAGGTATCAGTCTCAGTCGTGATGTTGGCAATGTTTCACAAATATTTTCTTTAATTTCGTCTTGCGTCTTGGCCAATTCTTCTTAATTTCGTTCATAAAAATCACGGCAATTGCATTTAAACGCGTTAACAAGTGCATTTGATATTTTTTAAACCTTAGAACATTTCTTGGTAGGTTATACATATCTCATACAGTGGCAAGCATCAGATACAAAGCTTAATCCATAAAGAACCTAACGTTTGTGGGTGTGCTTGATATATTCATTTGCAATGACGTCTAGTTCAGCCAAATTATTATATTAATGTATGCAGTTGCTTTTCTAATTTCGTTTGGAGTAATCGCTCAGTAACAAGGATCTAGTTGATCTGGATTACAATTGTTTAGCAGTTCATGATTTGATTTAGGTTAAGTATGTTATCAACAGGGTTTACGTGTTTAAAATTATAAAAAAATATTACAAACTACACCCCAAACAATTAAAGCATTCAAAAAGCAAACAACAAACTAACTAAAAACACACACAAGCAAGTAGACAAATGACGGCAAACAAACAATATAACTAAACACATCCACGTAAACAGCTGAAATATGTGGTGTGGTGTTGAAATTTATCAATACGATTCTTTTTGTATCCACTTAGTTTATCATCAGTACTATTTTGGCATTTAACATGCATTTTATTGATATTTTTTCTTTTGATCTTACTGCATTCTATTGAGTGGTTTATCTATTCATCACGCTTAGTATAATATACATACCTTTAGCTGAGTGCTGAGTGCTGAGTTCTGTTATTGACAGTGCCAAAATATGAGACAAGTTATGAGCTCTCTGTCATCCTATATTTCAATTAAGCACATAAAATTGCTGCCAAGTAAATAAGACAGTCAGCCGACTTTGTTCCCGTGTGTGTCAGTTAAATGCAGATAACATCTGATGTAATGAAAAGATAATATAACATTTTAAATGTAACGAAAAGATAATATAACATTTTAAATGTAACGAAAAGATAATATAACATTTTAAATGTAACGAAAAGATAATATAACATTTTAAATGTAATGAAAAGATAATATAACATTTTAAATGTAATGAAAAGATAATATAACATTTTAAATGTAACGAAAAGAAAATATAACATTTTAAATGTAATGAAAATATAATATAACATTTTAAATGTAACGAAAAGATAATATAACATTTTAAATGTAATGAAAATATAATATAACATTTTAAATGTAACGAAATTTTAAATGTAACGAAAAGATAATATAACATTTTAAATGTAATGAAAAGATAATATAACATTTTAAATGTAACGAAAAGATAATATAACATTTTAAATGTAATGAAAAGATAATATAACATTTTAAATGTAATGAAAAGATAATATAACATTTTAAATGTAATGAAAATAAAATATAACATTTTAAATGTAACGAAAAGATAATATAACATTTTAAATGTAATGAAAATATAATATAACATTTTAAATGTAATGAAAATATAATATAACATTTTAAATGTAACGAAAATATAATATAACATTTTAAATATAATGAAAAGATAATATAACGTTTTTAATATAATGAAAATATAATATAACATTTTAAATGTAACGAAAATATAATATAACATTTTAAATGTAACGAAAAGATAATATAACATTTTAAATGTAATGAAAATATAATATAACGTTTTTAATGTAATTTAAAGATAATCATAAAATCTGTCCCAGGATTATTCCCCTACCTATACTTAAAAAATCCTGGTACCATTACGACTATATGGTCTTGAAACAAGTAACAGCAAACAATGAGCTTTGTAAAATTCAACAAATAATTTATTTCTCCTGAATAAAAAGTGAATATGTAAAAAGAACGTTCGATACTAATTAAATCTCAAACAATCATAGAATAAATAATACAAGTCATTGTGAATTCAGTTCTGAATACACTTTAGCGATATTCCAAATAATTGTCAACGTTAGAGGTGTTGATTGCCTATATTTGCTGGTAGTCTTTATTGTACGACTGCACCACTCGCCTGAATTATAATGATATGTCAAGATCCTTTTGTTGAATCACATTAATATAATGCAAGGTTTCCTTGTTTGAGTTCAATATAATTCTAGGTTAATGTCTCTTACTAAGAATAGCATCGAACACTTAGTATTTCAGAGAACAAAAAACAAGTTCACACAAATCAAAACAGTAAAATAAATGATTTCTGCCCAGACTAAATACGTTTTGCAGGAAACAAGACTATAAAGTGTTCTCCTTGATCCAGGTCCCATTTAGAAATTTATAAAACAAAGCTATTAATTAAAGGAAACTTCCATTCTATAAGATTTTGTTGCTCAAATTATAATAAAATACACAGAAAACTATGTCCTTGCCTCAGACCAAGATAAATATATTTAGTATTATTGATAATGATCCTCATATTAAACCCATACTCAAAGCGAAACTCTTTATTACTACTTTGCGGAAATAGAAGAAGTCAATGAGTCTGATCAGATAGACAATGAACGTGAATTTGGACATGGCAGCTACAAAATACAATTTTACATAACCTATAATATATGATGAATAAATAAATGTAACAAATAATGCAAATAAAATATATATAAAGGTACCAAGGGTTACTCTAGTCACTTTTGCCATGTACGTCTTATGCAAAGTTCGAAATATCCCGGACAAGGAACTCTACATAAACGGCTTGTTGGAAGCAGGCTCAAGCAGCATAATTTTCCAAGTGTTCTGTTTTTGTTGATACTGATATTGTTTTGCTGCACTTCTAAATTTGTAGCGTTCGTTCATGTAGATTTTGAATTATTTCCTAATACTATATATGCATACTGATTAATGTTGAAAAGCAATTATTAGAATTCCAATGGTATCTTGTAACTGAGTAATTGCTAGTACATCTATCATTTCATTGTTATATTTATGTAACTAGCACTATTTGCAATACCGCTATCACTCTATTGTTATATTTGTGTAACTCCCAGTAATAGCAATTGCAACTTTCACTCTAATGCTATATTTGTGTAACTCCCAGTAAATGCAATTCGGTTTTTTTTTCGTATTTTCAGAAATTGCGAACTATATAATGTTATTGATTTTTCTCATTGCTATAAACACATAACCTGTAATTAGGAATGTTATAATTATTGCTGTGATTATAGCATTGACTGTATTATTGTAGGATAATTTTACTTAATGATTTGTAATAATTATTTCATTACATGATTTATTTATATCATGGAGGATAAAACCTTTGTTTTTGACATGTATAATATAAGACTTAAATATAAGCTATAGTCAATATTTTTGAACACAGTAATATTATTTTAATATTTTCATATTATTATTTATAAATCTCTTTAAGCAATAATTGCTTTTGAGAACATAGAACCCTAACCTTATTGCCAGCACTATCTTGTGTGGCCTTCCATGGTATTAAATGAATCAAGTAAGATTATTTACACGATTATATTCTACAGCAAGAAGTACACGTACTGAAGTGTTTAAATTCCAGCATAAACTCCCTAACATCCGGGAAGCCTTTGATTGCAGCTCAGAAAAGCATTTAAAATCAATACAAATATTTGAATGTTTTAAATCGTGTCAATATCATTATTTTATGTAAGACTTGATTAATGTAGCCCATTCCACATTTCCTGATTCGTAATTTAACAAATATTTTCTAAATGACGGTCACAATGCATGTTAGATAAAGAGAGATCAAAAAAAGGACACTATGTCTAACTTGTATTTGATATACGTACAGCAAATGGCATTCCTAATCTAAAGCATCTGATAGAAAAACTATGGTAAATAACATTTTGAAAATGTATATCGCATAATACATATAAGTAAGTTATTATCATTCTCTAGAAAATTGAATGTTTCATGAAATGGCAATAGATTTACGCACGTTCACCTAGATGAAAAATCGCAAACCCACTATATATTTATATGTCTGGAAGCTGTGATACAATATACTACTACTACTACTACTACTACTACTACTACTACTACTACTACTACTACTACTACTACAACTGATACAATAATAAGAATTGTAATAAAGGCAATATTTATTTATTCAGTAATTTAGGTCACCTGTCCATATTTCAAAATATAATACAAGTAAATATAATGTGCGCCATGGTTTAAAGAAGTTAAATGTGATGTTCATCATAAGTAATGATTCATAATTTCTAATAATCGGTGCTTTATTTTTTAAAGATGTTACTACATCTAAGTATATTATTCACTATTATTTTGAGTTATCAAAAACTGTCTAAGACGAAAAGCCAATTTATATAGTACGAAAGATTTCATATAATTAGTGTTCCTATAATTAATATATTGCTATGAATCAATACTGATACACATTTTTCTACAGACGGAAAGAGATAATAAACTTCATTCAATATTTCTTTGAAATAGTCCAAAATACTTATCATTTATCTCAATCCTGATATGTCTACCTGTCTCTATTTTCAGCGTATGCGATGAACATCTAGATTTAAACAAATTATTTCATAAGAAAATACGATAATCCACATGCAAGGTATTTTTAAGGTCCTAATCTCTTGTCCATCCGCCTCACCACTACTGCATGTCCTGTCAACATCGTTAGTGTCAACGCCCCCACCCTCTCGTCTTCAGAAGACACCAAGGATCAGTTATATGGGCAGCTGGATGAACAGATTAAAAGATGCCCCAAACACGAATCACTTTTTCTCCTCGGCGACTTCAATGTCAGAGTAGGTGAGGATCACGAATCATGGCCTACCTGCCTCGGATATCATAGTACTGGAAAGACCAACGAAAACGGTCAGAGACTGCTGGAGCTGTGCACCTACCATGGCCTGTGCATAACAAACACTTTTTTCAAGGGTAAGCCACAACACAAAGTGTCATGGAAACACCCCAGGTCCCATCACTGGCACCAGCTTGACTTGGTCATCACCAGGCGCTCTGCCCTTAACAGCGTCCTCTCCACCAGAACCTACCACAGTGCAGACTGCGACTCCGAACATGCCCTCGTGAGCAGCAGGGTGAGACTACAGCCAAAGACACTACACCGTTCAAAACCAAAAGGACACCCACGCATAAACACCGCACAGATGTCGGTACCATGCAGATATGAAGGGAACAGTCCTGTATGATGGATCTTCCTCAACCTCCTTCCCAGTTAACAGCGGTGTGAAGCAGGGCTGCGTTCTGGCACCAACCCTATTCGGGATCTGCTTCTCCTTGCTTCTGTCCTACGCCTTTGACTCGTCCAATGATGGCATATATATATATATATATATATATATATATATATATATATATATATATATATATATATATATATATATATATATATATATATATATATATATATATATATATATATATATATATATATATATATATATATATACACACACCAGGTCCGATGGGAGGCTGTTCAACCTGGCACGACTGCGCTCAAATACGAAAGTGAGGGCTGTGCTCATCAGGGAGATGCTTTTTGCAGATGACGCGGCTCTTGAGGCACACACTGAGGAAGCTCTTCAGAGACTGGGAGACCGTTTTGCTGATGCATGAGTGCAGTTTGGACTCAACATCAGCCTGGAAAAGACAAAGATCAGCGTGCAAGATACCACCATTGCCCCTACAATCAAAATCAACGGTGTCACCTTGGAAGCAGTCAACAACTTTACCTACCTGGGCTCAACGATCAGCAACACTCTCTCGCTCGATAAGGAGCTGGACAGAAGGCTTGGAAAGGCAAACACCATCATGTCACGACTGACCAAGAGGGTGCGGGAAAACAACGCGCTGACAGTACAAACCAAAGTCAAAGTTTACCAAGCCTGCATTCTCAGCACCCTTCTATATGGAAGTGAGACCTGGAATACCTACATGAGGCAAGAGCGCCGGCTCAACTCCTTCCATATACGGTGCCTTAAACGCATCTTGAAAATCACCTGGCAAGACCGTGTCCCAAACAGCGAAATCCGGCAGCGTGCAAACACCCACAGCATGTTCTCCCTTCTGAGCAAACGTCGCCTTCGATGGCTGGGACACGTCCGACGCATGGGGGATGGGAGGTGTGACATCGCACCTGATGGCTGGGAAGTGCTGGCCGAGGACCTAGGCACCTGGAGACTGACAGTAAGTAAAGGTATCTCAGTCGCTGATACGAGGAGAGGTCATTTGGCTGCAGAGAAACGTGTCAGAAATGGCCACGTGACAGCAACCACAGCAACTCGGGCTTCCCAGCATGTCTGCACAAACTGCAAGAGGGACTGCCACTCGCGCATAGGTCTCCACAGCCACAACAGACGATGTCAACAACCCAGAGTCAGACGACAACCCAAGGGCTAGTCCGCATGGTCTCCCGAGACTAAGGCGCCAATGATGACGATGATGATGATGAATTCAGTTTTTATGCATGCTATTATACCCACATTTATGAGATTTGCTAATATGACTTTGCCAGTTTAGTTGTGTTCAATCCTTAAGTCTTTGTAAAAATAGAGCGAAAATGTTTTGGGTTGTTTTCTAGCATCTTAAGAAGGCCCGAAAGTCCAAAAAATAAAAAAAAATAAAATAACGTCTCTAACTTTGGTAGCCCAAGTGACACGATTTGTTTCAACATTAAATAACATTAGTGTGGGTAACGTTACGTAAAACATACGAAGTACAGTGTGTGTGTGTGTGTGTGTGTGTGTGTGTGTGTGTGTGTGTCTTTTTCACTTCCCTAAGAGAATCCCGTCATTGGTAGATTTAGGAACACCTACATATTTTTTGTAAACTGTTTATTGCACAATATCAATATTTGTATTAAATTTATAGTAACAATTTTCTGACCCATTTCAAGCAATATGCTTTATTACCGATTTAAACACAGCATCTACACTAAAGCAGTAAAGTCGTTTTTGTTAATTAAAAATCAGTGAATGTTTTCCTAGCCGCAGCTGCTAGTACCTATCTATCTATCTATCTATCTATCTATCTATCTATCTATCTATCTATCTATCTATCTATCTATTGACTCAGTCACACTTGACTATTAAATAACGGGCGGTGCGTGGAAAAAAAGATGTAAAGACGGAAGTAATAGGACAGTCAGAAGAGTAATGATAGGAAAGGCAGAAATAAGTAAAAGAGTGTCAGTATACGTTTTCGTCCCTTCATACTCAGACCAATCCGGCTACCGTAGCGGCAACGAGATTTAGAAACCTCAACCAGCATAGCTCTGAGAATCACTAGGTCTTACTTGCAGCTGACTAGTTCATTAGAATGTGATTTTGGAAAGCTCCTGCTTGTGAGATACCAGGTCAAGAGCTTCTGCAATTGTTGATGGTAAATTGTTCCAAGTTTCTATTGTATTTTGGAAGAAGCTGAACTTGAAACAATTTGTCGATGCTGACTTTAATTGGAACTTTTTCTTGTGGTTTGACCTAGTTTGTCTATATGATATATACCTGCTTTTCGTTCGCCCAAACCATCTTTGGAGTGAACAATAAACCCGTGTACAATACCATAAAATGTGTAGTCATAAGCGTAAACCAATAGAACATCCTTTATCTACATATTGGATATCATAAAGACTTGGCAGAATAATTAATATATAAAGAAAGCATAAATTGGGAAAATTGTTAATTATCTTTAATTACAGGTTTTGAACCTTGCAATTGTCTTCATGCGCGCGCGCGCACACACACACACACACACACACACACACACACACACATATATATATATATATATATATATATATATATATATATATATATATATATATATAGAGAGAGAGAGAGAGAGAGAGAGAGAGAGAGGGTGGGGTGGGGAGAGAGGTGATTTGTGATAAAAAGTAATGGCTGATTATTATCATCATTGCTGACTCAATATAGTTCACAAGAAGAAATTAGAAATTATTTTGAAGCTAAAACTATGGCAAATAAATGCAATAAATAGAACGTTTCTAGAGAGCGAATCTAGTCTTATATGCCCTGTCTACAGATCCCCATATTCTACAATATATTACAATTTTGAAAATCAGGTTTACAATATCGTTTGGTTACATGATTATGAAACAATAATACACTACAATTTTTATGATAGCGTCTTTAAAAAAAAATGGTTATAAGTGATAGGAATGTATTCAAGCAGTTTATTTCACTCAGGTCACATACAGTCTAGTCAGAATCACGACATGTTTTCCAAACTGTTAATGTCAAGCTGGTCACAGATATCACGATTAGAATCACGACACGCACCTGTTTTCCAAACTGTTAATATCAAGCTGGTCACAGATATCACGACTAGTACTAATGTGTTGAACTATTCATTTCAGTAATGTTACATATATTGAGAATAGGAATCACAAGTTCCTGATTTGAGGTTTCATTTAATTTTAGTTCTGTAATTTAAATTCTTTATCATACTTTAACGACATGAAATGTGAAGTAAACTTGTATTTTTATGAAATATATTTAAATTATGCTATCACTTTTTTACGGTGTGAACAGTCTAATATTCAAGCAACTAAATGTTCAAAATATATTAAACGACCCGTCTACTCAACATATTTTGGTTTGGCTCAACTACACTATACACACCTACAGTCTAAAGTCACCTGTACATGAGATTATATTACCAATTTGTCGAGGAAATACTTAACCATTTGATCACAATACACGTTTGTGATCCCATACGTAATTAAACTAGATTAAAATTTCAAGACACCATTTGTGTATTCTGCTGATTATAAAGGAACAAGTTACATCTACGTACATTCATTTTTCAGAACTTCAATTCTTTTAAGACAACTTTTTCAATTTGCTTTTCAATACTTTCAAAGGAAAAAACTTTGTCCCAGTACAATGCCTGTTTCAAATTAGAGAAATGAGATTTTTCGGTTCGTACCCATGCTTATGTCATATAAAGGTCACATGTGTGTTGATTGCCTGTTGTATTATACCATTCAATTAAGATAAGCTGTCCACTTTTAGTAACATTTGACATATTTAGAAAATGTCATTTCTAATTTCGACCCATTTTAATGGGAAAACACCATAGTGTATGGGTTAATTAATTATACGTTTGTTAAAAGGCCGTGAAGGCAAATGTCGAAAGGAAGAAAGTCAATAAATAAAAGGTAAGCAATCAAACTAGTTTACCTGTGATTAATGATATTACCTGTATAGTGAGGGAGAGATTTCTATGTAAAAGTCGTGAGACCGAACGAAAACGGAACATGGAGTTTTCTTGTAGGTGGATCACCACAAATCCACTTGTCGGACAGGGTAACAGAGATATCTGAATAGTATCGAATACTCAACAGGGCTACTTCAATTGTGATGAAATGTACAATTGTATGGTACATGCATAAAGAAATACACCTAAAGCCGGCCTTAAAGCTTGGTGTAAAATAAATATAACGTGCAAGGTATAAGAAGAAAAAAAGATTGGTGAAAAGGACAATCACAGTGATATTCTAAGATTTTAAAAGTCATGTTTGCTTTTTGAAACATTATATGATAGGTAATATGATAGGTATGATTAATGCAACATACTGCTTTAAGCTCATGTCTTAAGTCGAAAGGCAATTAGACATTTGCCCAAATTGATTTATATCATAGATCTGAATGAAGTTATTTTAATTTTGAAAAAGAAAATTGGTAAAGTTTTAATGCATTTTAAACCCTTAGATATTACCTTTTTAGAAAGTGGTTAAAAATAAGTGAAAACATAAAAAATAATCATAAATCAGTTTAATAAGTTAAGAGTACTTTTAATAACATGGGTGCTTCTAACTGGTGCGCTTTTGTGGTACGTTTAAGTTACAAATGGGTGCTTCTAACTGGTACAGTTTTGTGGTACGTTTAAGTTACTAATGGTTCTGAAGACAATACAAGTGAGAATCATCAGACAAAACATCACAAATGTTTTTCTTTCTTTCTATCTTCTAGTAGTGCTTATTTTTAATGTTACATTGCTATCTTTTACCTAGAAACGTTTCCCGCCAGCCTGTCGTGATGATTTCTTAAAAGGGTAAAATTTAACATATAAAAAAAATCAGGAGAAAAGAAAATTTCGCACAAGCTTACTTTATACCTGATAAATCCGCTACTGAGAGAAATCAAGTATGCAACGTTAGCTTTTTTCCTAACCTTAAATTCCTTGAATAAAACAGATTAAGAGATCGGTGATGCCATGTAAAACTGGCATAATAATAATAA